>VYXH01005911.1:0-45168 GCA_013397275.1 Burhinus bistriatus
TGGGTAGTAATCTGAGGGCTGAAAGGAAGTGAAATAAAAATCAGGCAAGAAAAAATAACTTATTTTTCAGAATGGGGGTGATTAATTATTGGAACAACTTCATTGCAATTGTGATCAAACACTGCAAATTTAAACAAACAAACAAACAAGAAAAGAGGGCTTACTAGATATTATTCTCAAGTTTGCTCATGACCATAAAGTTGAAGCAAGAATTAATTCAGAGAATTCATCTAGAAGGTGGTTAGCAGAGACCATCGTAATTACAATAGTTGCTTTGTGTCTTTGAAACTGGACTTACCCAACTTGCTAGTCTTTTATAACTCTGATGATAAAATGAAGGTTATGATTTTCCATTAACCTCATAGCCCCTTGGGCGGGATCACTAGATTGAGATGCTATAAAAATTCAAATAACTAAATAAATTTTAAAAATCCCCTTGTACCAGGAGAGCTTGCATTATGAGGTGACAAAGACTCTCCATCTCAGGAAATCCAGAAAAGGGACTCTGTTCTTGGCTTTCTTTGTTGAACACTTATTTTCCTTTAAATAATTGAATGGATTCTGTTACTCTCCTGAATGACATTTATAAAGGTATTTGCTTGTTGGCCATGTTAAGATTTTACCTTTACACAACTGTTAGTGGGGAAACTAGGCCATGTGGAGAACTAATTAATTAGCAGCTATGATATTATTTGTAAGTGACTGGATTATAGAAATAACCTGTTCTACTTAAAAAAAGCTATAGGTAATTGGGAAAACAGATTTAAAAAGATAATGCTTCATTTTGCTGAAAAGTGTAGACTGGTGATTTTTAGAGGCCAGCATTTTAATGTCATCTATAAGATAAATTTTAATAGTAATTTGTCAGTTAAGTAATTAGTTATATTATTTTAATGTGAAGGAATCATTTGTGTAGCCCTGGGAAAGAAATAAACAGACCCAAAGCCTCAATTAAAAAAAAGTAACTTAAAATAATTTAGAGAAAAGTTAGCAGTGCCACTAAATTCAATGTCTTGAGTTTTGTAATGACTACAGTATAACTGACAAGAGATACAGGTAACAGTGTAACAGGTATTCTGTTAGGCCTTCTCTGGTCTCTGTGATTTAATCATCAGCATATTGCATATTAGTCTTCTTTTACTGATACACTTCTGTCATGCTTTTTAAATCAAGTCCAGAAGATTTCCCAAGTGTAGCATGGTTATAGTGTAAAGTGAAATACTGTTTACTGAAAAAAATGCAGATTTGAAGGGACAAAAAGTACTGATAAATTTATGGTATTTTACTGTTTTAAAAAATTAAAACTGATATTTAGCTGCCATTTTAACTGGTTTTTTTTCCTTTTGAATTAACTTTTCCTTTGAACTCATACATAGTTCTATTTCTAATGGAACTATAAAACTTGAAAACCCAAGCTATGAAATGACATAATCATGGAATAAATTAGGTGAAAAGAACGTTTGTGTTATCCATCTTCCTGCTCATGTGCTGTGTCTTGTTCATAGTCCTGATCCATTAAAGCCATCTTCAAAGTTAGGCCAGGTTGCTCAGGGCCTTTCCCAACTAAGGTTTGAAATCCTCTAACGGCAGAGACTGCACAACTCCCTGGGTGACCCATTCCAGTGCTTTATCACTTGTTCTGGAAGAGTGTTTCCTTATATCCCTTCATAATTTTGTTTGTTGCAGCTTTTGACTATTGCATCTTGTCCTTTTCTTGTGCTCTGTATCAGCTGTCTGGCTCTGTCTTCTATAACGCTGTTTAGGTAGTGGAGGATGGTAGTGGAAATAAATCTTCCCTAAACGTTCCCTTCTCCAAATTGAACAAACTGAGCTCCATCAGCTTTTCCTCAAGTTGTGTGCTCCAGCCTGCTGATTGTTGGGGGTTTTTTATGGTCAGTTTAACTCAACTGCTTCCAGTCTGCTGATTCAGTTGTATTTAGAGCCCCAAACTGTACCCAGTTTTCCAGGTGGGGCCCCACATGTGTGGAATAGAGGCTGTGCTGACCCTAACAGAACCCAATGTGTTGTTAAACCCTCATGCCTGCACCAGGACCTTTTCTGCACAGCTAATACACCACCACTCAGTCCCCAGTACTGGTACAGAACTTTGCATTTGTCTTTGTTGAACTTCATGAGATGGTCCACAAGGCTCTAGAAATAAGCGGGGTTTTTCGTCAGAGGTGAGTGTCAGTGTCATCCCCCCCCAGTCACGATCATTTTAGGGTACGTAGAAGCAAAGGGAAACAGTGCTTTCCTTTACCTCGCTACGTGCCTGTATCTTGCTTTTTCATGCACTTGTAGCAGTTGTCATGCCCCCAGTCCCTTAGTACCTTTGATCTGAGTTAAATGGAGAGGTTTTTGAGTGTGCAAGCCCACCATCCTGTGCTGCATTAGGGACAGCATTGCCAACAGGTCAAGGGGGGGGAGTGATCCTTGCCCTCAGCACCAGCAAGACCATAGCTGGAGTGCTGTGTCCAGTGCTGAGCTCCCCTGTACGAGGAGGATACGGACATAGTAGAGTGGGTCCGGCAAGGGGCCACTAAGATGCTAAAGGGACTGGAGCATCTCTCATATGAGGAGAGGGTAAGAGAGCTGGGATTGTTCAGGCTGGAGAAGAGAAGGCTTACATTTTATCCATGTTTATAAATACCTGATGGGAGGCAGTAAAGAAGGCAGAGATGAACTATTCTCAGCTGTATCCAGCGAAAGGACAAGAGTCAATGGGTACAACTTGAAATACAGAAAATTCTATTTAAACATAAGAAAAAAACCTTTTTACTGTGAAGGTGATCTTACACCAGAACAGGTTGGCCAGAGAGGTTGTGGAGTCTTTATCCTTGGACATGCTCAAAACCTGACTGGGCAATCTTCTCTAGCTGATCCTGCTTGGAGCAGGAAGGTGGAATTGGATGATCTCCCAAGGTCCCTTCCAACCTCAATTATTTTATGATTCTTGTGTGTTTTCCTAAGCCACTAATTTTCTTTTCCTCTGAATGGCTTTTCCAAAGTCAAGTATATCGTCCTGTTGTGCAAACTGCCATTACTATTTCAAGAAGGATCATACAGTCATAAATGATCTGGTTATGAAGGTGTCAAGCCAGAGCTTTGTTAAGAGAGGTATTAGTGCACCTAAATGGACTCTTGACAAGTTATCCTCTGAGCTCACTTAGTTATTTTGAGTTTGTGCCTTTCAATTTAGATGATGACTTTGGCAGCAGAAAGTAAACTTTCTTAGACTACAGCTCCCTGTGTTCTTTGTTTCTCTGTGTCTTCCATGTATATAGAAGTGTAGGTCCCATATGATTGAAGATCCTCTTACTCTCCTTCAAGCTTGTCCTAATCTGAGGATTTAAAGAACTTCAGTAACCTTCCTTTTCCTGCTTGGTGATTAAGAAGTCTCCCAGGACAATTTCCTACTTGAATCTGCACAGGCTGGGAGATATTTTCATGGATATCTTTGTATATGTGTGTCTGATTGTTGGACATACCATGAGAGACTAGCAGAAGTTAATATGTGTTCTTTGTTTACTTGCTGTGCTGGTGGTAGCTTTGCCAGTTACAATGTGGTCATGCTTGGATCTTCTTTTTGAAGGCCCAGAGTTCTTTGCTTCTAGAGTAGATCAGATTTCAGTACTGAGGGTAAATACCCTCTTTATGCAGCTGATTCCAGTCTTTGAGAGGGTTTGGACAGTTTGCTGTTGAGAGTGCAAATGGAAGAAGTAGGACACTTGTGAGGGAAAAAAATAGACAGATGAGTTCTATTCCTGTTCAGAACTGCAGAATGGATGGTCCTTACGACCCTATTGTTTTCATTTCTCATCCCTTGTCTGATAAACTGCAGTTTACTGGCTTGTGTCAGAGAGTGGCTTCTCATTTTCAGTGCATACCTTCAAAGAGTGCTAAATGCGTAGATATTGCTGCATATTTCATTTTATCGGCCATTCCAGCTTTCAGTTTTTCCTGGCTCCACTGTTGTTGAATGTTATAAAGCTTGCAGCTGACAGGGGAAGATCTTATTTATAAACATTGAGATTTATTTGACCTGGAAACTGATTGGAGACTTTGAAAGTACATAAAATTTGAACTCTCCTATTCAGAGGGGAAAGAAAGGCCCTTTAGCCCAGGGAAACAGTCCAGCCGTACTTATTCCCATAGAAATGCCAACTTTCTACCGCTGATACCGTTTCTTGCTGTTTAATGCTTGGCCATAGTAGTCACCAGTTTTGGTTCAAGAGAGCGTTTTTTACAGCACTCTGCCTGTCAACTTTATCCCAATGTTTCAGAGAATACCTTGAATCATTTCTCAAGAGGCCGGCTTTTTTCATCCAAAACAAAGAGTAAGGATCAAACTATTTGTTCGTGTTCTGATCTGTTTCCAGGATCATGTACATCCTGTGCTAGTCCTCTCTTAAGGGACTCGGGGATTTTATTTTGAATATCTAGTATCTTCATAAGTCTGGAGAGCTTCTGGAGATTTCTCCTGCCCATGTCTGTATAATGCTCACCCCCTTCATAGCTATTTCTTTGGCTTAGGAGAGCTGAAGAAATACAGTGACGGCTAATGAGAATATTTGCTTTCTAAACAGTTTGTGCCTTAGGACATATTCAGAAGCCCCCTTCCAAGGGGATATCAAGGTTCCAATGAGGCCAGGGAATCATTCCACCTAGGTTTTAAGAAACGATGTAAAGTCGTGACAAAGCAGTATGCTAATTGACGGTATATGTTAAATATTCTTTACCTTTTTGTTTGGAGATGGTATCGTTCATTGGGAAGATAGTTTTGCTTCTCTGTCTTTTATAGGAAGTTCTGGAATATGGAGATCACTGAATAAGACTGTCCCAATTGGACATCTCACAGCATAGCGAAAGTGAAGGTACCTAACAGGATTCAAGCACACTCTGTAAAGACACAAATCACCACTGTGTCACTTCTAAGGATTGTTCCTTTTCCTGAGACTTTATAGAGCTGTGTCTTGAAGATGTGTTAACTTGTGTTGAACATTTGATTGTACCTGAGACCTTTGGGTGGGTAGTTGCTTTTTGCAAAGCAGTTGTCCTCTTAGATGTGGGCCCACTTCTCCAGATGACCTATGTGAATGAGTGGTGCTTGGAGTCAGTCCCCTGCAGTTTGAATGTGTGCACAGTCATTCAAAGGAGGAAAAAAAGTTGCTGACAGTAATGGTGTTTCTTTAAAGCACACAGATAATGTGGCTGGAGTTCTTTACCATTTTATTTTAATAAGAACCAAGCAATGAAAGGAAATTGCTTAGTTTTGAAAGGAAGAGACAGTGGAATATGTTCCATCCTTTCATACCACGTGTATGTTAAGTATGCAGGGGCCAGGACAGGGAGGCTCCTGTTGGAGGCTGAGTGGCTCTGTGCGGGTTATAGTGGTTAGATTCACATCCGTGATGTGAAAACATTTTTAGGAAATACGTCCCAAAAACCTTCAGTTACAAGGTTTATTCTTTCTTTATCCATGCTTATTGATTTAGTTAAGTCCTTTCAATGAAGAGGTTGGCAGTCTTTGAGTCATTCAAAAGTCTCTAGTCACAAATTGCAGTTTTGAGGACTCCTTAATGATGATCTTTCAGCAGACTGTCAAAAAGCTTTTCAGTAGATTATATTCAAATATGTCTTGATATGTTCAATATGTAGGACAAAATGAAATGCTTACTTCAATAATAACTCATTCTTCTTTGTTTTCTGAGTATCTTGAAAGAACAGCTAAAACAAGAACAAAATTATTACATAGCTATTTTATGATCAGTCATTTATATCTGTGGTGTATATGAACTGAAGTCAATCAAAAGTTGTTTGGTTTTTTTAATTAAAATATTTCCAGCTTGATGAGAGCTGAGGCTCTTCCTCTAAACACCAAGAAAGAAAAGGCATTTTGCAGAAAGCTCAGAGGTAGGAGGGATGAAGAGAGAACTGAACTGAGGTGAAAGAGGAGATGGATAATGCAAAAATTATGCACTTCTAATGGAAGGACTGTCTTCCTTACTATTTAAAGCTATCTGAATTAAGCAATACATGCAAGCTTTTGCTTGCTGTTGTCATTTTTTGAGGAAACAGTGGATTTTTGTTACTGAATTTGTTCGCCAAATTTTTGTGGATTCTGATCAGCTTTGGGAGCTGATGTTTATAAAGTTTAGGTCATACGATACAGGGTGTGCACCACTCTTTATATTGAAATATGAGGTCTTCTGCTGGTTTTTCTTCCTCCACAGATAACTGATCTATTCAAGTGAGCACAGTCATTTTCTTTTATGACATCTGTTTAAGAGAATTTTTTACAGGCTCTCTCATAGCTCACATATTGCTGGTATTGGCAGTCTACTTAATTATACTTCATTATAGCATGTGGCTTAAACTTATACTTCTCTTTTACAGTTTGGAAGAACAGAAGTAATTGATAATACTTTAAATCCAGATTTTGTAAGAAAATTTATAATGGACTACTTCTTTGAAGAAAGAGAGAATCTGCGATTTGATTTGTAAGTTAACAATCTTTGACTCTAATATTGCAGTTTTTGTAAATATACTAAGTTTTTTCCAGCATAAAATTAACTTGAAATGAGATAGTATCTATTGACATGGAATACATTAATAAACATGATTGATTTAGCATTGCTTCCTCGGAAATAAATGTGTAACATAATGACTGAGTTTTAAGAAATTGGCAACTGTTAACTAGTCAAAGTACAATCATACTCACAATCATTACTTTTTGAAAATAGTTAGAAAGCTAAGGATGTCAAAATGGTATTGTATTCTTGCAGCATAGCTGATAAAACAGGTACGGACATACTGTCCAGAAATAAAATGTTGTACAAGTAGTACAGAACCAAAATTTTCTTTACTAAAATAAATGACAGTGTGCATCTAAGTATGCTAAATTTTAAGATTTTAAAATGAAGGTAGTTGTTCTAGAAGTAGATGGCTTTTGACATTATTCCAGATGTACTCATTTCATTCCACTGGTGGAATTGGTTTGATTAGCACTTCATTCTTTGGAAGACGGAATTGAGAGTCCAGTCACCAGGTCACCTTGCATGTCATCTGTTACATTTCACCCCATTCTTATTATTTCGGTCTTTGTGATAATCAAGCTCGTCTTACTATTTTAATTCACATCCTCTTTTTTATTAGCTATTCTTCCTGACCTTGCCCTCTGAGAGAGCAGTTGAATAACCCTCTTAGATAATTAAGGGAAAGCCATTCACTCAGTTTTGCAGTGTGGTATGTATAGTGGCCACAACTTTTCTTTACATGTCCTTTTTAGTTGGACCCTTTTCATATTTCTTTTAGTTTCCTTTGCAAGGTGTACTTTAGATTGAGTTTTGTCAATTCTTATTTTGTGTTCTTAAGATTTCTGCCTTCATGTGTATTTCTTTTAGTGTATTTGTTCTTGAGAAAGATTTAGGAGAATCATCTGTCTGCCTTCGTGTGTATTTCTTTTAGTGTATTTGTTCTTGAGAAAGATTTAGGAGAATCATCTGTTAAGTTACTTACCGAATAAATGTATTAAGAAAGATATAATCCTAAAGATTTAGGTCTCCTGATATGCTTTATGGAATTGTGATATATCCTACTCAGGTGTTGATTATAGTAGTGGTAAGTTGTAGTATTATCACTTCCCAATTTAAAGTTACATTGTGTTTGCCTTGTTATAGAAATTACACTTACGGCATTTCTGTCTCGTAGACAGCAAAACAAATGAAGAAAGACTTCCTAATTTGCTTAAAATCTCCTAACAAGTTCATGGTAAAGCCATTTTTAAATCTCCTAGGCTTTAGTCTCAATGTGCCGTTTACTTATCCAATTATTTGCTTCAAAGTGACTGTGACAGTCTCTTGATTCCCTCCCCCTCCACCCTCCGAGTTTCTGGAATGCAAATCAATCTGCATATTAAGAAGGGCATAAAATAAATAGGGCAGTGATCACATTAGTGATGATTTTTCCCATAGCCGTGGAAGAAAAAGTATGATGCCTGGTAGCTGTATGTTAGCAACATTAATAAAGTTATATGTAGTTTTGCTGATTTTGTTTTAAGTTGCCAGCAGGTTGTACTGAAATGCTCTTGAATGGCAGCATTTCCTATGTTGTGGAAACAAAAAAAAAAACCCATGTCTAATTTTCTTTAGCTGTAAATGTTTATTTAGAGCATGTCAGAATGCTTGCTAAGTTTACAAGAAATGTTGGAGGGATGAGTGAGGAAAAAAGTTCCACTATGTTCAATACACAGATAGCAGGTAGTTGTTTCCAGCTAGACTTCACCTGTTTCAAGGAGTGAAAGGAAATACTCAATGCTGAGACAGATTACAGGGTGCTTCTAGATGGCTAGGTGCAAATTCTTTCCTCTTCACTATGGAAGCCTGATGCAGACTTTATTTTTTTTATTTTAGAGGTTGGGTTTAATGTCATTAAGTCTGCTGAGTATAACTGTTGCCTGCTGTTTAAAATAACTTTATGTAAGAGCTAGTCACTTTGTGAAATAAAGGATTCTTCTCCAAATGTAGGTAAAGCATTGCTGAAATAAAGCTACAGTTGGGGCTGTGTAGGAATCTTGATTTGGTTGCCTCTTACTCCTCGTAGGATGCATGTATGTTATCGGGGGGGAGGCAGTGCAATAGAAGTGAAGAGCCAAAGGAATGAACCAAGAAAGAGAAAGCTAGGCTCGTTGTAGGCAAAGAAAGGAAAGTCTGTAAAGAACTTCTGAATAAGTGCTGTCTGAAAAGCACTTGGACCTGGAAGGGAAAATACAATCTCCTGTTTGATTCTTCATGTACCCAAACAAATGGACTCCTGTGTTTATTTATGAAAAGCTGTAAACATCAAACATACTCTGTACTTACCAGAAAGGCCTGAGTGCTTTCTGCTGATGTTCTGGATTACCTGGACAAAACTATACTTTGAACTGAAAACTGAATAACTGTTTTTAATGTTTGCCTGCAAGTTACCATATAGCCTTAGTCTGTGAATTTAGTTTAGAGCCCTATAACAATGATAGATAACAAATGAAATATTGTAGAACTCAGAGTTTAAAATGTGAATCTCATATAGCTACTTATGGATTAAAACTCTGATTTAGGTCAGGAAAGAAGCATCTTTAGAAAGCTTCCTTTTTCATATTCCTCAGGGAAATGGTGTACTACTGTTGGCCAAAGTGTTATTTTTCAGAGAAAGAAACTCGTCATATGATTCATATTTTTTGCAACAAAAAGAAAGTGGCAAGTATATCTCTCATTTTTGGTGTTCTGATAAATGAGCATGAACCCCTTCCTAAACTATACAGCCACCAATGTCTCGGGACCCTTTCTGTTCATATTCGATGATTTGTTACTGATTTTGCCTGTGAAGTAGTTCTTTGTTTTCGTTGTGCAGCTAGCCCTCAGGTCAAATTACCAGTTCTTTATTTCTGTTAAATTTCACCAGACAGTATGCAATGACTTTTCTTTTTTTTTTTTAAGCTCATGTTAGTGATTTTTATAGTCATCCATTTGTTTACAAGTATGTTTCTAAAACTTTGACTGCGCTGCACCGCATCCAGCTATGTTATGGTATTCCTGTCCTCCTGACTTGTGATCTGGTCCATAATGCATCCCGACAACCAGTTGAGGCAGCACAACCAAAGGGATTGCATCAACATGGTGGGAATGGAAACATGCAGGGGAGGCTGAGATGGGCATAAAGGATACTTTTTCAGTTCAGTTATTGGTGTTGAACCTGAATGTAGGATTTGGTAAAAATATTACTGTGGATTATCTGATAAAGATGGAAAACTGTGAAAGTACAGAGATTAGTAATCCCCCAAGAATTTCACAGAGTAATTTTTTTGAAGTCTGACTTGATAGCAGAAGGGAAACAATGGCATTTTCTAGCTGGAGGAAGAATAAGATTATGGTAAGCTGAAAAGGACAAGTCAAGCTCATGCTAAAAGCAAGTTAGTTTATTGTCAATTATTTCTATTTAATTAGTCAAATGACTGAAAAATTACCTAAGAAAAAATTCACGTTTGTTTTCTAAGATTAGTTTTAAATTTTGTTGTTGTTTTTGGCAGCTTTCATTGTTCAAACAGGAATATCAGAATAATTTCTCTTAGTAACCTGCACTTTGTTGAAAACTATTTCATTTCAAATAGCTAGTGAACCATAATCCTATAATCTGTGATATTTCAATTTGCCTTTCTTACTGATGAGACTTCACGTATCTGTTTGTGTAAATTTCACACATTGAAATAGGTGAAAGAATTGTTTGATTTTTTTTCTTTACATTGTCCTCAGATCTGTCATCTGCCCACTCTAATATAACTTTCCTTTTTTTTTCTTTTAAGCTATGATGTTGACTCTAAGAGTCCTAACCTATCAAAACATGTAAGTTTTTCCCCCCTATTATACTTTCTTGTGCTGAAATGCTTATGCTTTCCTATATGTGTTTACTTTCTTTTGACTTTAAGTAATACCAGATGCATAGAGACAAATACAGTGATTGTGCTGTGGTCAATAATATACATAATGAGTGAGTATGATTTTAATGGGACATTCCCCCTGTAAAGGGCATATTTAAGCACACGTGTATATCTTTTTAAATATGTGATATGCTGCATTTTGTTGATACTTCTCTGGGTCCTAAAAATTGTAAACATTTTGATTGTGTCCCAATTAATATTAGTAGAAACCTTTTATGCTCATGTCATCTTGAAGTGGAAGGGATTAAATAGTAACTTAAAAATTTAGAGATGCGAGAGTAAAATTCGGAGGCTTCCAAGTGATTTATTTATTTATTTATTTATTTCTTTTTAAAGACATACAGGAAGGTTTTGGTAAGAGAACCTTTAAGAATCTGCAGCAAAGGAAAAGAGAATAATGGAAGGAATGGGGTGGGGGGGGTGCTTCACAGGGAAAAGATAAGACTTTTAGCCATTGATCTCCAGTTAGATCCTCCCTGTAGAGATTTAAAGCCCCTGACAAACTGTTTTCCATCTCTGTCATCACGGAAAGGTGGTCTGAATAACTACAGTGCTAGCTAGGAGGATGCAGAATGTAGAAGTCTTCCCTATACTGTCTTCAGCAAAGATAAAGCCTCATCCTGGGCTTCTGCCCAAGATTGTTTACAGTTCTGTAGTAACTCGTTTATTTGCATTCCTTTCTTTCTTCCCCGAAACATACTTCTTTGTACAAAAACCTCATAATTTAAGTTTTAAGAAGGAAAAGATAAGACACAAGATTAAGTTATTCACTATGGAAGTACAAACAAAGATATGTGCAACTAGGTAGCCTAGATTTCATTGTTTGATTACTGGAACAGGAATTGAAGGTTTGAGTATCTTGCCGAACCCATGGAAAAAAAGGACAAAACAATGGGTAAACAAACCATTGTTCCTCTGAAGGCTATTCAAGTAGATCTTGAATTACATATGTCCCTGTTATATTCTGTTTGGTCCAGGCTAAGCATACTCGGACACATTAAGTCCTGTTTTTTAAACAGTGCCAATTTCCTGGAATCTTCAGTTGTGGAGGGAAACTTTATTCTTTAGACATTAACATTAATATCAGAAATATCTATTTCCCTCCATTGTCTTTAAGAGGAAATCTGTACAAGTTGGTGTAGACTTGGTATCTATGCTGAAGACATCCAAACTGCCATATAGTATTATGCAGACGGAGAAGACTCAAGGCTCTGAGAACCATGTGAAAGATAGTAGCTAGAAACATGGGATTTTTAACCACAGCAATTTATTTCCATCATTTCCCAAGTGCTCAAGGTTGATCTGGATAGTTCCTTTTGCTGCCAGGTCCTTGCATCTCTTTCCCATCACTCTTAATTTTGGCAGTGAGTAGGTAGGAAGTGAGCAGAGCTTTGCTCATATCCATGGACTGGGAGCTTGGTGTTTCTGAAAAATGTCAGGCCAGTAGTATTTGCCTAGCTAGATGGCTCATGTGTTGTAGTCACCTCATGTGGAATAAGATCTTCCCTATTCCTAAAAAATGCTGTTGACCCATTCCTTTGGAAATACTAAGCAGTGCCATTTAGTAGTTGAACAGTTTGGGGGATGAAAAAAGAGTCATAGAATCATAGAATCATTTAGGTTGGAAAAGACTTCTAAGATCATCAAGTCCAACCATTAACCTAGCACTGCCAAGTCCACCACCAACCCATGTCCCTAAGCACCACATCTACACATCTTTTAAATACCTCCAGGGATGGTGACGCAGCCCCTTCCCTGGGCAGCCTGTTTCAATGCTTGACAACCCTTTTGGTGAAGAAAGCAGCATCCTTTACCATGAGATTGCCTACGCTTCTGGGGTACTGTAGTGTATGGAGTGACAAACACTTTGAGCTACCTGAGAATTACTTCCTGGTCAGAAATTGCTCTTTCTGTGTTCATTTTCAGTTTGAAAGAGTTTGTTACAACTTCTGCTTTTACAGTGTCTTGAAAAGAGGGATGGAACTCATCTTTGAAAAATCACATATGGAAAAATAAAATGGTTAAACTGTTGATAATGCCTTTTGCAGGTGGTTTAGGGAAGACATGAGAAGACTGCAGCTAGCAGAGTATTTTTGGTATTGAGATACCAAAACTAAAGACATTTTTTCCATCTATGACAGCTGTACAAAAATTGGCAGATGATTTCTGCCAAAATTAACATGCTAATAAGAGCAATACTAAATCATCTCTTTCATCAGGTACTTATTCATCTTCATAACTTAAGTCAAATTATGGCTCTTGGGACACTGTTCTCTAGCACAGGACACAAGTGGCTCTCAGGGCACTCATCTTCTCCAGGAGGAAAATAAGGCCTTAAGGATCTACACACTGTTTATGCAAGCTCTGTGGTTGCTTACCTCCTTGTGCAAGATTAGCTTTACCATCCATGTGATTTGCCATGGCAGTGGAATTACTCCATTAGTTGTGCAGTCGTGTTTTTAGCTCTCCTCCCAGCCTTCTCTTCAGAGAAACTGAGACCCTTCCATGATTAAGAATTCCTCTTCCTCCCTGACCCTGCAGCTCCTGGCATGAGAGAGTAGTAAAATCTCAGATGTCAGCTTCCTAGAGTTCTCAATTTTTAGACTCAAGATCCAACTCTAAATGTTGTGTCATGAATATTCATGTGTCATACTCTTTGTGGTACTCAGGATACGCAACCAAACATGTTCTCTTGCATATTAATCACATAAGAACCATGTATGTAGTAGAACAACTGAGTGTAAGTTTGAAACAAGAAGGGCATCTGTAGACGGGGCAACTGCTGCTGCAGCTATTGACAATGTGAACCAGAATAAAATAGGTCAGTGCACGAAAAAACATACCTCTCCTTTGCAAGGTGAAAAAGTTCAATTCAAGTATTTTATGGAGCAATTTCTTTACTGGTATCACTCCTAATCAGCAAACAGGAATAGATTGGAGGACTACTGTACTAACACTGACCACAACAACTGTCAACCTGAAGACTTTCAATTTCGGTGACTCCGTTTTGGCAAAATGAGAAGCAAATGAAGCAAGTTTTATACTGGATCTATGAAGTAACCGGACTAGACTGCTGTCACTGCTGCTGTCTGTAATAATGCTTATAAAACTGGCTACCTGAAATTAGACTTTGTGTTCATGGTAACTTCCTGATTTAAGAAAAAAACCAGGAAAGTAATGAAGAGTTGTCATTAATAACAGACTGTGGAATTAATAGGAATTAATCATAGAAACTCCACCAAAAAAAGAAGAAAATTGTGGAATACATGGTTTCAGTGTAGAAAATGGTGTTATTTTAGAATACGTCATGCCTGATGTTTTTAAAAATTAATGAGGAGCTGAGTATTTTCAGATGAATTTTAGCCATTTTAAAAGACTTAATCTTTGTGGAAACAGCGTTGCAGTGTCAGATCAGTTAAAGGACATAGTTCAAAAATGTATTTTTTGCAGGGTTATTTTCCTCTTCAGTGGGATTAGTTCCTAGATCCAATTCGCTATATGGACCCATAGCTAAAACAGCTCAGAGATGGGAATGAGTGGCCTGGGCAGAGAGAAGAGTCAGAACTACTTGTTCAGATATTTGCTCCTATACACAGTATCTTAAAGTTATGGTGTGCTGTATAGGAATTACAGTGTCTCGATTCTCATTACTGTTTGTGAACAAATCTCACCACCTTCTGTTACAGCTACTGCCAGTGAGGCAGGGAAGAAAAGAGCTAGCAGGCTCTTTTCACTTGCAAGATATGGAGTTGGACTGCAGCATGATGGGGTTTTTTTTTTTCCAATATATATACAACAGTTTGAAAATCTATTCATATTTTTATACTACTTATGATACAGGGAGATATAATATGAAAATTAGCTGATTTTTAGTGATATAATTAAATTATAAAATGCAAAAATAAAGTCCGTCATTAAAGCAATGCTTGCCTATAATTGTCGATCCAGGATGCTCATACAGATCCTGCACAGGCTTGCATTTCTACCAACATAATTAACTTCCAAGAAATTAATGGAATCAGTGTAGAATCTCTTCATAAAAGATAAATTTATTAAAGTTAAAGAAGGTAAAGAAACAGTCATGTTTCTAATGCTTTTAAATTTTTTCCAACTCAGTCTCATTTTTGTTGATGAAAAAGGCAATATAAAAACAGTAAATGGAGTGCATTAGAATTACTTCTGTAAATATAAACTAGTGTTATGTAAAATATGTAATAGTGAGTCTGTTTTGTGATTCATTATTGCATAATTACTATTAAGATACGATGTTCAGGAAAATGTGTTTCACAATAGTGAATGGCCCAGATAAATGGCAAACCAAATTTGTTTCAATGTGAAATATGAATATGAGTTTTTATGTTACTGCTTTTCAGGATTTTTTGGGACAGATGTTTTGTACACTGGGAGAAATAGTTGGATCACAGGGGAGCAGACTTGAAAAAACAATTGTGTAAGTATGTTATTCTTGAATGTTGGATGAATATGTACTGCTTCATGAGATGAGAGTTGTAGGATTTTTTTGCTGTGTGGTACCTTGATATATGGAACCGACAGACATGGCTTCTACAACAGAATAAATTGTTCAGTACAATAGAAGTCTTTATAGATTGTGGGAATTTAAGTTTCAATTTGGACAATTAGCAAAGGAATTGACTCATCCGAAATTTTTGTCAACTTTGTCACATCTTGCATTAGAAGTAGTTTGAGTGTAGTAATCTTAAAAATGTTTTTCTTTCTAATTCACAAATTAACACATCATAAATCTTTATTGCCTTTTGTTCAAGCATCAAGGAAGAAAACCCTCACTGTTTCAAAACCAAACATTTCCACTTGTATTTCTATTGTTCTCAATAATACAATTCCCAAACAATGAGGCAATCTGGAGTATTAAATATTTTCTATTTATCCTACTAAATGTATCAAAAACTTTCTTATGATCAATGGATTTTTCTCCTACTGAGAGGATTTTGTTGTTTGCAAACCATTGTTCATAGAGATGTACAGGTATTTAAAATATGAATTATTTGAACAAACTTCATCTTCTGTTCCTAAATAATGTTTGAGTAATTGAAAATATTTCACAATTTTTGTGTAAACGTATGCTACAAGTTCACATATGACATTAAAAGCAAACATTTAAAGGTATAGCTGGACATTTCATGTGATGATAATATCTTTGGATTTGGAATTTTTGTGGGGGTTTTGGGTTTGTCCTTTTAATAGTAATTGCACTGCAGTGAATGATCATGAATTTGATTACTCTGTCTGATGGAGCATTCTTTTTGTCCCATTTTACTGGGTTTATTAATCTTTATATAACCAGGGTTACTTCATTTACTTTTCTTCATCACTGATTTCCTTATAAGGGCAGGTGAAGTTTTCAGGCCAAACTTTGGTGAAAACACCACACAGGGCACATATTCTGACTTTGTATTCAAATAACAAGAACCAGGATCTGGATGAACTACAACAATTTGAAAAATTCAGAATGTACTTAGATCTTTTTTTAGTATAATTGCAAATACAAGAAAACTCCCTAATCGAGTTATATTAATGATACATTATTAATCTGATGTAAAATTCTTAAGAAATGTGTTGCTAGCTGTACCTTTTATTCTTTGTATCTCTTTGATGTAATTAACCATTTCTGTTACCCAGGTGACCCTTATAAACCACTAAAGATAGACATAAATGGTTAATACACTACTTATCTTTTCATGTATGTACCCTGTATCCTGTACCTATCAACTTCAAACTGAAACACTAGTTTACGTAGTAGCTTTGTACTCCTGTGTAAAATCTCAGAAGTCAGTGTTTTGTTAGCAGTGTCCAAAATATACCAATGGTAGCCTTTTTCCCTAGACTTTATTAGAGACTTTTTTCTTATTTACATAACGAACTTAATATCATTGATAAAATAATTTTTAAAAAGCATTCCTCTAGTTTGTATCAAGTAACGTGGTGATGTTCTGTGGAGGTGGCCCTAAACTTTTCATCTTGGTGAAAACAGTGGCCAGCTGCAAGGAGACCCAGACATGATAGCTATCATTTTTTCTTTCAAGAGCTTTGAAGTGTTGAGCTGTCATGCTAAAAACTCTTCTCAATACTTGAACCCAATTAAATTCTTAAATTTTTACAATAATCTTGGAAAAGCATCTGTCGTTTCCTATTTCCATGCCAAAAATAATTTCAGGTTGTCTCTAGAACTCTTTCTGGATGAAATAACAGTTCAGAACAGACCATTTCAATTGATAAACAGTAAGAGAATTTACATAGTTTTCCCTTAATTTAATCTAAGAGTCCTTATGACGTAATGAAAACTTTAAAATAAATTAAAAGAAATATTTCCATTACAAAAACTATGGTAAACTTTCTTTAGTTATATTTTAAGTTAGAAAATATTTTAATGAGATTGAATCTACTTGAATTTCTGAGACTTATGCAATACCTGAAGCAAATCCTTTTGAATCATAGATGTCAGGGGTTGACTAGCACTGCTTTGTGGGGAGGCATTCCTGTAATTATGCCCTTCCAGTCCATTAGCCTTGAATAAATTCTGTCTGTCAATGTCTTACTTCCAATCATTTGGGTTTTGTACAAAAGCAAGTTTCAGGTATTCAGCAGGGCTCATTTATTGTACAGTTCATGCTGAAAAATTAAGTAACATAAAAAAAAACCTTGAAAAGTCTTTGCAAAACATTTTCATTTAATGTTTTATCAAAATAAGCCTTTGATTTAGTTTTCCTAATTTACAGGCAACTGCAGATTATTCAAATTGATTTGTAACAAATGTAAGCTGTTAGTTCTCTTGCTGGATTCCATGAGTGCTGTGTTCATTACTGCTGCAACATCCTTTAACAATATGATTCACATTCTCTTTAATATTCAGAATTGAGCCTGGTAATAAATGCATTTTTGCTGAATTTTGAGGTGTTCCAAATATAGTTCAATCACCTGATCATTGTATTTACAGACTCAGTGTTTATGACAAGTCCCTAGTAATCCTTTCCGCCCACCCTGCAACCTTTCCTGCCCTTCTTACCCTCCCTCCCCAAGGACTACACCAGTACTTTTTACAGTATTTACTTTTAAATCAAGGGCTTAATTGTCCTATACACAAACAGTTCTATTAATATCACTACATGTTACTTACTGTTTCCCTTCTCTGGATTGGTGGGACTGTGCACACTGGGAACTACTTCATTTTAAGGGTAAATACATTCTTCAACTGTGCAGGTGAGGAGGGTTTCAGTAACTGCAGCGTAGTTCAGGAAAACTTACAAACACACTATTTAAACTTAAAAGCACACCTGTGCACACAGTGACATAATATATGCTAGAAGCAATACTACTTCACTGTATGACTTGCTTAAATAACTTGAAAAACTATGCAGAAAAAGGTACTTTAAAGCTGTGTCACTTTCTGTTGTCATCAAGGTTTGCAGATGAACCTTAATTTTTAAGATGTCCTTCAATTTCCATATCTAATCACTACTTGTCTGCAATAAAATAAATATTGTGTAAAACAAACAAACAAAAAACCAAACAAAAAACAGTCCCCCAAACCCCTAAAATTGACTGCATCAGTATTATGAGTGTTAAATTACTGTTCAATAGAGTATGGTTACTGTGGAACTGTAGGAAACTGCTAATTGTAATCTAGCTCCTGCAAAATAAAAAACCCTGCACAAACAAACAATGAGGAATCAGCTGATAACATTTCTAATACAATCATATAAAATGGTTAACTTCAAATATTGTGGTTATTAGACAACAGTGTTTTGTGATTCTCCTCTTAATCTGGATATTAAACTTTTAAAAACCTGTCCAGGAAACAGCCTTGAGGACAAGTATAATAAGTGGTATAATGAAAGAGATGTGTTAGGTTACGTGATTAAAAAGCTTGTCTGCAAACAAAGGAGAAGAGAGGCACAATGGCAGGTGGGGGCACCCAAATAATACCTTGCCCTGACTGCTTCCAGACCCATCCCAGGAGAGCCATCAGCCCATTGAAGTCCCATCTCCACACCCACAAAGGAGCACAGAGATACAAGGCAGGTAGGGGAATTCCAGTAACGAAATTAGAGAAACAGCTCCTACCAGGGCTGTCCCAGGAGAGCCTTAGCACCATGGGATGGGGGACACACATACTCTCCACCTATTCTGGACATGTTTTTAGTTCTTGATGGTGAGCAGGTTGGTTACATAGTTTTGACTGTCCACTTGAGCACACAAACACTATCCTGTCGATCAGGACAAGAGGTCAGCCCTATTTTGTTTACTTCTAGTAAAACAAAAGTTCACTAACTTTTCGCTACCTGGGCCTACCTTATGCTGACTGCCACAGTGAATTGCACTGTTGCAACTCCATTGACTGTTTTGACTAGTTGTCAGTTGACTCTGCTGGAAGCCTGTGGTGACTTGGTCAGAGAAAGGTGCTGACTTTGAAGACACCCCTATTTAATAAGACAGATCTTGCTGACTTCTTGAAGGTCTTTATAGTTCTTTTTGTCTTCAGAGTGATAAATTATTCAGGACACTACACATTTTTTTTCTGAGAAAATTCCTGAAATTTATTTTAAATATGTAGATTAAAAATCATCCATTCAGCAGTTTGTTATCAGTTGGTACAGGTTAAGTGAGATCTGAAGTGAGTAACAGATGAAGTTAAAAATTTGAAATTAGCTATGAGAAAGGAAAAGATATCGGTGAAGATTCTATGGAAAAAAGGTCTTGTCATTATTTCACAGTTGTGTGGGCCTGTGTAATACATTTTCTCTTGGGTAAACAGGCACTGCTCAGGTCTGGCTTCTGAGAGGATACTCTGTTGTATGGCAGTTACTAAATGGACCCAAATCAGTTGTCCCGCTGAAAGATTTTGAAATATGCCTTCCTTTTTGTATATGTGGTGTGGGCAGATATTTCTTAATGTTAATTAGAAACTGTTCATGACTTTTTGTCAGCTCTTCCCAGCGTTCAGGTTTTATTTTGTCATTGGTGCTTTTGACAGTGCTGTGGCTAGACAGCTGTGCCTGGTTGATTGCTCACTCTGGACTCTCTGAAGTCTGGACACCTTGATGTCTAGGAGACATTTGTTGTCTTATTTTATTTGTTGTCTTATTTTATTCATTAAACCGTTGCATTGCATTTCAGGATTGTTTGCTTATAGACATGTGTTTAATGTCTCTTAATATTCAAATAACAATTATTCAGTTGACAATATTGCATATATTCCATTCCTAAGGATATTTACTGCTTTGAATTTACTGCTGTCTTTAGAAAGTCAAGTCCACACTCACATAACTAGAATGTTCTTTATGATCTGTCACTTGAGATCAGAGAGCTTTTTCTCTTCACAGTATTTCCGAAGTTCATTAACATTTTGCCTTTTCTGTTCTCTGCCAAGGGATGTACAAAGAAGAGAATGCCCAGTGCTGTTTTAGTCCCAATCAGCTACCGTACTGAAGCAGCACTTTTTGTGCTTAAGCAGCTTGAGAACCTTGAATTCCATTCTCTGATTGGCATTCAAGTAAGGTCTGACATTCTTTCGAAATGAAAATTAGAAAGACTTGAAGCTTAAACTGCAGATCTGTCTACTTTGGACATATACAAAAGCCTCACGAGATTCAGGACTCCATGGCTGCCGTGAGCTGGCCAGCTCCAAGTCAGATTGTATATCACCAGGGAAAGTTCCCTTGTAAAGTCTACCGTGAAAGGATACTCTTTGTCTTTCATCAAAATGAAGGTAAAACATCTCAAGCCTAGAGGGTCACCATTGCAGTGGTCTGTCAGGCAGACTGAAACATACCTTGCTACTAACCTTCATGTTGAGTGTAAAAGTAAAAATATACACGCACATTTTTCTTCTTTGCCTTCATGACAGGCATGACTTGTAGTTTCACTGGTCTTACAAGGACCAGTGGATTATGCCTCTGAGGCACGAACCTAATAGTATTTGGTTTTGGCAGGTATGAGGATGTCTCCTGAACCTGCCTGTGTTTCTGACACCATTAAGGGCTTTGAATTTGATGCAGTCTGTTGCAGAAGACTCTTGCTCCCAGTTCAGTAGTGCACTAGCCTGTTATCCATGTGACTATGAGTGTTTTTGTTCAAGAACATACTTCAGTGTTGCACTTTATTTTACGTAGTGGCCAGGTACAGAGGTGAACATTTTCTCTGGATAATTTCTCTTGAAAATTAAATCTAGTCATACAAAGCAGGTGAAATGGAGAATCTGACATTTTCACAGTAACATTTACTCTCTTTACCTATTGGGTTACTAGATTGATTAAATGCCTTCTCAAGACAAGCTCCATGTGTAAGATTTACTCAGACTGGCCTTGCATACCCCAGTGGTATTAGTATGAAAGGGTTATATGCAGATATATCTACTTCCAGAAATGACACAGCTTTATTTTTCTCTCAAGAGAGTGTCACCTTCCCAAACATTATTCAGAGTTAGATATTTGCATTTTCTGTCTTCCTAGAGAGAAGATGCTAGCCACATTTATAACTCTGAGCAATGCTTCTTTTGGGATCTACTAAGTGCATTCCTGTAGGGATTCCCTTTAATGAGGAGGCAGACCTGTTACAAAGCTTAATGAGCATTCTATGCTGGTTATTCACATCTGAGTGCCATTGCCTGCTAATGAGGCTGTACTGGAGCCAGCTGGCCTATTTTGGGAAGTTCTTTCTTCTGTCATCTTGCTATGAACATAATTGATAGAAAAACATCTGAACCCTAGAATTAGGACTTCCTGTATGTTTGTCCTATCCTCTTATCTGTGGTTGTGACTGCCAGAGGGCTAAGTTCTGTAAATTCAGGGATAAGACTGTAAATTTTTCAATAATCTGAAAAACATTCCATCCTCTGCCTCATTACAGTTTCAGCTTGCAAAATTGGAGGCTCTGTTTAACCTCTTAGGTTTGAATTCCAGGTAAATTGTCATCTTTCTCTGACTTTTTCACCAACTCTGGAAAGATCCTCTGTTCAGTCCGTGTTGATGCCCAAGTGGTCTTCAGAGTATCCTTTCAAACTTCTCTAGGTACTGCAGATGTGGTGTCGCAATCATGGAATCATTTGTTCTAAGGAGACACTAATTACTCCTCAAGACTGTATCTTGTCTAGAGACACGCAGGCGTTTTTGAGGACCTTTCGTGTGATGATGGTTTTCTGTTCAGTTCCTCTAATGGACAAATTATTTGCTCCCTCAAAGACTGTCCAAAAAGAGGTGATCACTGTAGAACACCTACGGGTTCTGGGCTCTCAAACCAGTAGGTTTGATCCACTGAAATGTAGATCTTCTTCACATTTTACCTTCCTTTATTCAGTTTGCACCCTATCCACGCTTAGACTGGCACATTTTCTATGTCTGAGTGTCAGATAACTAGCACTGAGTGGTGAAGCTGACAGTGGTTATGCAATACAGTTTGGCTCGTTATTTCCCCACAAATCCTGATCTGTAACGCTTTCCAGAGAAATTTACCCTGAGTAATTGGTTCCTTGAACATTAATTGTTTATTGTCACTTCAGTGCTATGCAACCAATTCAAGGGCAGCTCCATACCAGCTATTCCTTAAAGCTAAAGAAGATGGGCAGTTACACTGCGTTCTGGATTTAAACAGGTGGAACTCTGACATGCTTGTCTTCAAGGTAATATTTGTCAGTACTTCCCTGGCAATTGGAAGGATTGATCTGTAATGCTGAAACTCCAAGTAAAGTGTTTTCATACCGTAATAAGAACAGCTTGAAAATATTTTGTTATATTCTCACAATGCATTATTGCCAGTTAAAAGTATTCCCATTTGACTGATCTGTGACCACTGAAGTTTTTGTCAGGGTACTGACTTTATATTTAAGGATTTTTTTCTTAATGAATGGTTTGTAAGGGAATTTGTAAGAGAACAAACTCTTTAGTGTCTGCAAAATATCCAGTACTTTTTTCATGCTTGTAGTCTCAAGACAAGCATACAAAGTTTGTACTTAATAGCATCACAAACTGTAGAGGTCATTGGATAGAGTTTTTAGTTCCTGAATAATAAGAACTTTTTGTTCTGTAGAGAAATTCTGTGCGAATCTCGACTAAGCATTTCACCTCTTTGCCAGCCATCATAGTAATATTATCCTTCTTCTATAAGGCACATGTCCTTGAGAACCTTGATGATACATCAAGCCAAAGCTTACCCCAAGAGCTTTCAGATATGACTCTACTGCGTGTACTTTTCACGTCTACTCAAAAATCAAGAATTCCTTTTTTTTTTTTTTCTGACATACTCACCCAAATATCTTCAGGGGATTGCCTCTCCAGTTTCCCCCATCCTTCAGAGTGATAATTCCAGACACATGTGTCTCTTACAGTTGGGCATCCCTTGGCCTTCATAAGATGAAATGAAGCATGTCTTCACATAAATGTCTTCATGTGCAAATCTCAGTTTGAGACAGGCAGGCGTTGACTACCATGTGTTAGGACTGCTGGCAGGGTGGCACAGGGTTCTCTATCAAATGGCAACTGTTTGGTGACCAGTTTGTCAGAAATGGGGCTTGCTTATCAACAGTTTACTTCAGGCCTCTGGCTGTTCAGGAGGTGATCACAGTTGTACTTTTCACAGTCAAGCATCTGACGCAATAATCTTTTGGAAGCAGGATAAATCTATTTGACTTTTCATACTAAAAGAAATGTTTGATGCTTTTTCTTCAAGGTACTGCCACTGCCCAGACTACATCTCAAATATGTCCCTAATGGCACATTTGACTGGGCTCAAACACTTCAGTAGCAAGAATTTTGGTTCAAGTAGTGGTAATTCTGATACTAGTACTTTCTATTTGAGTTGGCATAACCTACAGAATTGTGGTGCTGGGAATCTTTGGTTTTTTAGTTACACTTCTGAGATTTCTATTTCTTCCTTCCCTGTCAAAGCCGGGGTCATGGTCATTTGTTCCTTGAAACATTTTGCCATGTAAGGTCAATATCACCCTGACAACTAAGTTATTTCTACTACTGCTGTAACTACCATGAAGTACTGTCCAAGAGAAAAAACACAGTTTTTTCATCTTTTGAGAATCTGAGATTTTAATTTCAGTATCCCTTTGCTGCCGAGGCTAAAATGGGTTATTTTCAGTCTTGAGCTGTTGAAGGGTGACAGATTTAAAACCATATGATTTGAAGATGCTGATAAAACTGTGAATCGTACTGTGTAACATGTGAAATGACCAGATTCTTTTTTTCTGTTATTTGAAGAAAATTCTCCTGTTTGGTCTTAAAGTATTGTACTTTGTAAGTCATACCACATTAAATGGAGGAGTGCCATAAGTTTTGTATGTATTTAAATAATCATTTAATATTTCACAACAAAAACTTGAGTGGTTTCCCTATACACTGTTTTCCTTGTGAAATTCAGACTTACCATGTGGCGCTGAGGAGGTCCAGGAAAGCAGTCGTGTATCTCTGATTACTAGCAAATGACTGCAGTGGTATAGGAGCAGCATTCCCTGATGTATTTGTTATAGACTTAAACATCAACTTCTAAACAAGAGTTTCAGTGGGCTTGCATAAATTTGCATCAGTATTTGCTCCTCTGTTCATAATTTCTAAACTTCCATCTGCTTCTAAGTACTATTTTCTCACCGGTTCTTTATTATACCGCAGTCTTGCTAAACTTATTTAAAGTTGTAGAGCATTGTAAAAAATTTCAAAAGGATTAAGGGAACGAATAAGTAAAATAAGAACAACAGTAAATGTTTACATTAATGTTTTGTCATAACAGAAGAATAGGAGTGCCCTCTAGTTCTCTTAGAAAAACCTAAAAAATACAATCAATTTGAAAATACAATTTTACCTTAATGTATTCTTGGAAAGTAATTTTATTCAAATAATTATTTTCAAGAAAGATGTAAAGAAATAAAGAAATAGAAATAAAAAGAGTGTAAGTGATAGCATTAGTTGTGGAAAAAAAATAATCTAGAAGTAATTGCCAAGGTGTGTGCTAATGGACACAATAATAGACATTTAGAATATTGCAGAACTTCTCATTTATAGTGTAGCATCATACAAAAAGATGCATTTTTACTCCCCCCACCCATGCCCCAAAAGGCTGCTGCTACTGAATACTATGAGATTATGTGTGGCTTTTCTGTTCCTATATTGTTCTTTATGCTAAGGATCTGTTTTGTGCTTTCTGGTGTTGCAGCAGTAGTTTTTAATTGCTGTCTGGGTGAATTATAATTTATTGTGCGGCTATGGTATCTGATATGATGGTGAGGTTATTTTGTGTCTTCAAAAACATTTCAGAATAAATATTTTAAAATAAGGCTGGTGTATAGTTTTAAATATATTTTAGGTATTTTGTTTAAGGAAAATTTGCAAAAGGATGCTTTTCACTAATGAGTAAGTTGTAGAGTCATCTCTAAATAAAACATCAATGGGTGGGTAGAAAATAGAATTTCTGATATTGTCATTTCATCTCATTTAAACTTTTTATGCTTTTTCCTTTAAAATTGTAACTGATTTGTTTCTGGCTAGTTAGAATAAATATGCAACTCATTTACCAATTCACTTAGGATAAACCAACTTTTTTACACAGGAGAAGTGACAGAAAAGGGAAACTGTGCAGCATGCCATCAGTTTTGTGACTTGAAAGCTTATCTTGTGCTTATCTGTGTCAGTTGTAACTTTCATAAATAATACTAAGGTGACGTAGTTGCATTTTCTTGCAGAGGAATTCCTGGGAAGAAATGTGGAACGGTCATAGTAACAGCAGAAGAACTGGGTTGTTGCCGAGTAAGTGTGTGTTTGTTGCTTTTTGAAAAACAAAATGAAAATGATTTTGTGATTTACACTGCACCAGATTGTCAAAGGTATAATGTATAAATTTGCATTTTGTGATATATGTAAGAAGTTAGGATACTTTTTTCCTATCAGTTACTCTTAGTTTTAGATAGTAGAAGCAGTAAACAATATGAAGCATGAAGTTTTTGATTCTTAGATGAGTTTGAAATCTAGTCTGTGTTTCCATAAGTAACTAATCACATTTTAATCTCCTAGTGTCTAATTTTTAGCAAAGATCCATTTGTTTCAGCCATGAGATTATGTTTCCATTATGTTATATTGATGTCTTTCCCCTCTGTTTTACATCAGCTCAAACTTTTGTACGTAGTACATGATCAAAACGTTCACACTTTTATCAGATGACAAAATGGATACATCATTTAATTGCTTTTCTGCAGAAGTTGTGCTTGTACATTTCTTAAGAAGTTAAGTTCCTACCATTCTTAAGAGATGTTTGCCATCACCCCAAGCATTTATTGGTAACCTTAAAAGAGACTAAAGGCAATTTTTCCAGATATTCTGGGCTTATTCTCCAAGACCAGCATTTGTATCCCAGTTCTAACAAACTACTTAAAAGTCACAAATATGTCATTAATCCACAATCAGAACAGGATTTTATTTTCATTCCCTTTTAATGAAGACAAATACTAGGTGCCTTGCAAGACCTTTATGTTCTTCCAGATTCACTCCCCTTAAATTTTACATATATGATGACTAGTTCAAAATCACCAAAGGGAGCTTGTAAAGAATTTGGGACTCAGTCTCTCTGTCTTGCATTCTCTTTTGCGTTCTCTGTCATGATCTTTCATGTGCACACTCTCTCACACGATCTCTTGCACTGTCCCACCATCTGTCACATATTTTCTCTGTGATATTTTCCTACCTCAGGTTATTCAGTATTTGGATTAATTCTTATCCGATCTTCTGAGACTTTTTTTTTTATAGCTCATATTCAGAATGGCAAAGATTTTTAGAATCACTGAATTACTAAGGTTGGAATAGACCTTGGGAGATTGTCTTGTCCAACCCTCCTGCTCTTCTTAGAGCAGGTTACTCGGGGCTCTGTGCAGTCAGGTTTTGAGAATGTCCAAGGAGATTCCACAGTCTCTCTGTTTCAGTGTTTCACCACACTCACAGTAAAGAGGTTTTTTTCTTGTATTTAAATGGAATTTCCTGTATTTCAATTTGTACCTATTGCCACTTGTTCTTCCACTGGATACCACTAAGCAGAGTCTGTTTACTCCCTCCCATTGGGTATTTATACAAATTGATAAGATCCCTCTGAGCCTTCTCTTCTCCAAGCTAAATATTTCCAGCTCTCTGAGTCTCTGCTCATATAAGACATGGTCCAGTCCATTAACCATTTCAGTGACCCTTTTGCTGGAATCGCTCCAGCATGTCCATGTCTTTCTTATACTGGGGTGCCCAGCACTGACCACAGTACTCCAAGATTGGCCTCACCGGTGCTGAGTCACTTCCTTCGACTTTCTGTCAGCACTCTTCCTAATGCAGCCCAGGAGGCTATTGGCCTTCTTTGCTGCCAAGAGCATATTGGTCAATTTGGTGTCCACCAAGACCCCCCAATCCTTTTCTGCAAGCCTGCCTTCCAGCTTTTTGGCCTGCAGCCTGTACTGGTGCATGGGGTTATTCCCCTCTAGGTGCAGTACTTGGCATTTCCCTCTGTTGAACTCCATGAGGTTCACGTTGGTTTCTTTTTCCAGCCTGTACAGATGCCTCTGAATGGCAGCACAACCATCTGGTGTGTAAGCTGCTACTTCTAATTTTGTATTGTTTGCAAATTTGCTGAGGGTCTACTCTGTCCCATCATCCAGGTCATTAATGAAGATGTTCGATATTATTTGCCCCCTTTTTCACACCTAGGCTATAGCACTAGTGACTGGTCTCCAGCTGCGGATTGTGACCTTTTGAAGCCAAACAGTTCCAGCCAATTTTCAGTCCACCTCACTGTCCAGTTATCTAACCTGTTACTCATCAGTTTGTGGAAAAGGATATTATGGGAGACAGTGTCTAAGGCCATGCTAAGGTCAAGATAAACAACATCTACTAGTCTCCCATTTCATGAGGAAAGGCTTCAGGTTGATCAGGCATGAATTTCCCTTTTGTAAATCCATGCTGATGACTCTTAGCCACCTTGTCTTTCATGTGTTTGGAAATGGTTTCCAGGATTATTTGCTCTATCATCTTCTCAGGGATTGAGGAAAGACTGGCTTGGATCCTTTTCCTTGCCCTTTCTTGAAGACAGGAGTGACATTTGCTTTCTTCCAGTCCTCAGGAACTTCTCCTGAACATCGTGACTTTCCAGAGATAATTGAAAGTGACCTCACAGTGACATTGGCCAGCACTCACAGGTGCATCTTATCAGGTCCCATGGACTTCTGTATGTCTAGTCTGTTTAAATGTTCCCTTACTTGGTCCTCCTCTACCAAGGGCAAGTCATCCTTGTTCCAGACTTTCTCAGGTCTGGGTCTCAGGTGCCCAAGATGCTTGAAGGCAAATCTTACCAGTAAAGACCAAGACATAGAAGACTATGAGAAACATAGACTCTTCCATGTCCTTTGTCACCTGGTTCCCTGTCCCACTAACTGGTGAGCTCACATTTTCCCTGGTCTTCCTCTTGCTGCTGTGACACCTGTAGACCTGTTTATGGAACATTGTCTTCCAGCAGGCCCTACCCCAGTTAGGTGGTGAGTCTGCAGGTTTATCTTTGCATTTATAATCCTTCTTCGTTCTTGACTCTGCCCAAAGAGGTGACCATGCGTGACTATCAATTTTGCCTGACCACAGCAAAGAAACTTTTCTCCTTATTTGTCATTAGAATGGGTGTATTTGGTATCTTCCAGACTCATTTTTTTGGAAGCTTCTAGACTCTTAATAGGAAACTGCTAAGCCATTTACTTTAGAGACAGCAAGAGCAGACAACTGCAGGTTTAAGTTGCCGAAGGAATGAGGCTTAGTCGTGTCTTACTGGAGTTTTTAAAATTAATTCTAATATGTATTCCTTACCTGTGCATCTACTTCCCTCAGAATGCAGCTTTGAATGTTAGAAAATACTGGAAAAAGACAGAGGCGTTTAGCATGGAAATTTGCCCTTCCTCTGTATCCCCATACAAAGAAATTCTTGGTTCCAGCAGTTCAAACTGCACTGTAAGGACATTGCCAAAATGCAAATATATAGAGGGTGTCTAGAAGGCAGATACCGTCATTTGTTTTGTTATCTATTTGTATGGTTGTTAGTCAATGATTTGTATTTATTTTTATTTTAGTGTACTAAACTGCACTTTTTATGTAATTTTTCTGTATTATCCATTTCAGGATTCAGTTTTAATGCAATTTTGTGCGAACAAACTAGACAAGAAGGACTTCTTTGGGAAATCTGATCCTTTCCTTGTATTTCATCGAAGCAATGAAGATGGCAGGTAGAGGCCTGTTAAGTATTTCTGTTGCTAAACAGTAGGCAACTTTTTTGTTTGCAGATGGTAATGTTAGTTTTCATTTTTTTATATTTGTCATATTAAGCTGTGTTTCTTTTATAATGTTTGGATTTAAGTATATCATGTTTTGCAGCATAGGAATAAAACTATTGTAACAAATAGATCCAATAGTGCAACTCAGGGTTTTAATGTATGATAAATAGAGAGCACTGTGAAAATTAATTGTAATTAAAATAGTTAAATAGCATTACTTTTGCTAAGATATAGTATGCCTTTAAGTTAAATAGAATTCTCAAAGAAAATTGTAGCTGCAGCATATACTAATGCTTAGAAATTGTTTTAGGTAAAAACATTTTATACTGCAAATTTGGAAATATTTTTTTATCTTTTTGACCAAGTTCTAGGAAATAGAATTAAAAAATACCTTAAATGGAAGTATTTTTTTTACAAGTGGCTGTTTGCTGCAGTCGTGCTTTAATTTGTTCTGCTGCTGCTAAGACTTGACATGCTAACTTCTGGTCAACATACTGCTTACATGGGGGTCTGCTGGCAGGCTAAGTTTTTTTGGAAACTGATAGTCCTCACATATAACATCATATCAAACCAAAGGCTAGACATGTATGACATTATTTGTTTCAGTAGCTTAACTGGAACAGTTGTTAACATAAACCTGTGTATGGGTATATGTGTGTCTGTTCCCTGCTCTTTTCCTCTCGGAGGCAGGTTATAGGAACAGCTTCCTGAATAAATGCTGAATATCTTAAATTGCAAGCCTGGAGGAGTTACGGCTCCTTTGTGAGTGGCATTAAGGTCATTAGTGGAATTTCTCTGGGAGCGCTGATATATGCAGTTTCTCTTGGCCTTGAGTGCCATGCTTCTCCACTGCCTTCCGAGAGGTGAGTGGTGAGCCACTGATTTGTTATTGGTCTCCTGAATCCAACCGGAGGTTGGGGCAGTACTTCTGCACCCATGGGCAGAAGGATGCTCCCTTTTCTGTCCCTTAGCTTTAGGCATGCCTTCTGAATCATAGCCAGGATAAAAACATAGGCCTTTGGAACGTAAGGAAGGTATTCCTTCGAAGGACAACTTTAGTAACATCTGTATGTAGAATTTCAGTAGTGATTTCACCAGTGACCTTGCCTCGTATTTTCTTTTGAACAATTCAGTCCACAAGATGAGGATTCAAAAGAAGTGTTTTTAATTTTGCAACATTTAAAGAAAGCAGATCACCTGAGAGAAGGTGATCATGGGATCTCACAGAGGCTTATATGTTTTACCTGAGACAGCCCTGGTTAAAAAAATCATAGACATAAAACAGGGAACAAGAATCAGAAAGCCATGACTCCCTTGGCTTAGTTTCTTAATCGCTAAGCAAGAGTCAAATCCTTACCAGACCACTTTCTTTCTGGATCTGTGACTGATTCCTGGCTGTACAAGGCCTGTTTAAAAAAGTGGGATGGAGACTGCTCTTGCCTGAAATAACTCACTGAATGGTTGTAATTCTTGTCGAAGTTTCGAGTGAAAACATTTTAGATTTAGAGTTGCTTAGCACCCCAGCCTGTAATCTCTCTCAAACAGGTCTGTCCTCTTCAGTCCTCCCTTCTCTCTGACTTCACTGCTTTTCTTTTTTTCTTATCTTAAATTTTATATGGGCATTGTTTGAGTGAATACAGATTACAGCTCTTTTGATTCCATGTTTGATGACACACACAAAAAAGCAAATAAATACAAAATATATCTTTTTTTTTTTTTTTAATTACAGTTTTACAATCTGCCACAAAACAGAAGTCGTAAAAAATACGTTAAATCCAGTGTGGCAAGCATTCAAGATTTCTGTCAGAGCACTGTGTAATGGAGACTATGACCGGTAAGCTGCAGGTTAAGCTTTCTTAGCATATAGGATTTTTTTCCCTCTAATTCATTTATTCTTTTATATCTAGGTTTTTCTATGCAATTCAGTTCCTGATGTTATTTAGGTTACTTAATCAGCATTTTGAAAGGATAATATGTGTTCAAAACCATTCATCACGTTAAAGAATTTAGAAAAATAAAGCCAATATGCTAAATCTGTAGGAAATGTTAGTGGTGATTTCTGGAAAAAATTCTTCGCTCTCTATGGTGTGATTAAGAAACATTTAGAAAGAAAAGGCTAATTTGAAGAATGGTCAATGTTACTAGTGTGCACAAGTATTTTTTTTTTTTTTAATAATGTTTCAATGAAAACCAGCTATGATCTGTCTTCCTTGGGTGACATTGTAATGTCAGAGGATGCTGATAAGTGAAAGCTTTAAAAATATATAGGTAAGTAGCTGTGAAACATATAAGGTAATCATTATAGATTCATAGAATGGTTTGGGTTTGAAGACATCTCAAAGATCATCTAGTTCCAACTCTGCTGCTGTGGGCAGGGACACCTTCCACTAGACCAGGTTACTCAAAGCCCCATCTAGCCTGGCCTTGAACACCTCCAGGGATGGGGCATCCACAGCTTCTCTGGGCAACCTGTTCCAGTGCCTCACCATTCTCACAGTAAAGTTCTTCCTAATATCTAATCTAAATCTATCCTTTTCCAGTTTAAAACCATTACCCCTCATCCTATCACTATATCTGTGATAAAGACTCCCCCCACCCATCTTTCCTGTAGGGCCCCCTTTAGGTACTGGAAGGCTGCTATAGAGTCTCCTTGGAGCCTTCTCTTCTCCAGGCTGAACAACCCCCACTCTCTCAGCCTGTCTTCGTAGGAGATGTGTTCTAGCCCTCTGATAATTTTTGTGGCGCTCCTCTGGACCTGCTCCAACACGTCCATGTCCTTCTTGGGCCCCAGAGCTGGACGCTGTATTCCGGGTGGGGTCTCACCAGAGCAGAATAGAGGGTAGAATCGCCTCCCTCGACCTGATAGCCATGCTTTTTTTGATGCAGCCCAGGATATGGCTGGCTTACTGGGCTGCAAATGCACATTGCCAGGTCATATTGAGCTTCTCATCAGCCAACACCCCGAAGTTCTTCTCGGCAGGGCTGCTCTCAAGCCATTCTCCACCCAGCCTGTATTTATGCTTGGGATTGCCCTGACCCACGTGCAGGATGTTGGACTTGGCCTTGTTGAACCTCATGAGGTTTGCATGGGCCCACCTCTCAAGCTTGTTCAGGTCCCTCTGGATGTCATCCCTTCCCTCCAACGTGTTGACTGCTCCACACAGCTTGGTGTCATCAGCAAACTTGCTGAGGGTGCACCCAGTCCCACCGTCTATGTCATTGATGAAGATATTGAATAGTACTGGTCCCAATACAGACACCTGAGGGACACCGCTCATCACCAGTCTCCATCTGGACATTAAGCCATTGACCACTACCCTCTGGATGCAACCATCCAACTAATTCCTCATCCACTGAACAGTCCACCCATCAAATCCATATCTCGCCAATTTAGAGAGAAGGATGTTGTGGGGACTGTGTCAAAGGCCTTACGGAAGTCCAGATATAGGTGGCATCTGTAGGTCTTCTCTTGTCTACTTATGTGGTCACCCCATCATAGAAGGCCACTAGGTTGATCAGGCAGGACTTGCCCTTGGTGAAGCCATGCTGGCTGTGTCAAATCACCTCCCTGTCCTCTATGTGCCTTAGCACAGCTTCATGGTTAGTTCATGGCTAGTTCATGGTTAAAGGAATGCAATACTAAACCTCTTTTTGTTTTAATCAGTAAGATAAAATACTTTAACTTACGTAAGATAGTAAGATATGATCATACCAATCTCAATAAAATAAAACAGATGTTTTGGGGTTACAGGGCATTCAAACCAGATTTTTGACCTTTTGCCTTTGAAATACCCAGACAAGTACATTTTGCATCTCTTGTATTTTTTACACAGTCTATGTAAAGCTGAATTGAACCTTAGCACATCTATCCATCTATTTACTACATTCAGGTTACATATTATGCATATTTTTATTTTAGTCTTCACATATTTCCTTCATGATTTTAAACTAAATATTACACTATACACTTCTAAAAGTATTATGACTAATTGGTAAGTGTATACTTCCTCAGAGTCTTACTAAAGTAATTCCAGTACTCCAGATTTCAGGTAGCAGAGATAGGTAAACAACCGGACATTTAACTGGGTACTTAATAATAATACCAATATCTAAATGCATTTCAAAAATATGAATGGTGGCAATGTAACAAGAATTCATCAACAGGGAGTTAAATGTTTTTCTTGATATTGTTAGGAGTTAACATGTCCATTTTTAAGGAGTCTAAAAATACCTGTTGTTTCTCAACTTAACTAATTTGCTTGTTATTATTGATAAAATATTGGTTAAAAGCATCGTATTTTTACCATGTTTTTCAAAGATGGATCCTTGTGCATGGGTTCGCTGAAAACTTCAAATCTGAAGATGATGATGCCTCTTAAATGCCTCTACACAAATGCACTTAGCATGGGGAATAAACAAGAGGAGACTCCATGGAACTTCATAATCCTGCCTACAACAATCATATTTCAAATTAAGAAATACTCATTAGCTGTACGATTAATTCAAATTATTATCTGCTCATAGTCCAGAAAAAGCATCCAAAGTTTGGTTTGTTTTTTTTTTTATTTGAAAATTTTTCTTTCTAAAGGTGAGGGTTAGATTCCTAAGATCAGCATGGTAATACATAAAAACACAAACCCCCAAAGTCTCTTTCAGATGATAGTTTCACAGATCAGATGTTGGTACTCTGGGTTCTGTGATAGATGTGAAAAGTGAGAATAATGGCATTAGTAAGAATATATCACAGTAAACATTTATTCTGATTTTGGAGAGAGTAAATCTTCAGTTAGTGTACGCTTCTGAGTGAGCTCTGTCCACTTTTTCATTGTGAAAAGGCCAGGATTTGCTTGATATTTCTTAAACTGTATAATCATACAGTATGTTTTCAGCCATCACAGGGATGGGATTTCAGTACTGCAGTAGTACTTAGCAGCTGTAATATTTCTGTTATCTTCTTTCTTTCTCTTCACATGAGCTCTCAAGTAGCATTTGCACACAGTTATTTTTTGCATAAAAGTTTTAAGACAGAGATATCCTAAACCGCAACATTCTCTAACCTTGGATTTTTTTAAAATTAAATATTTTTTTAAATTAAAATACAGAACCCATCCTCTAAACTGTGTCCTTTAAGATAAAATAGCAGTGTAGAGAGTAAAATATCAGTATGTGAAGATTTGAAAGGCATTTTGATATCTTGCATGTCGTGCAAAATAGGTAAAACTCAAGATCTGTGATCAATCCTTTTAATATGAAATAAATTTCAGGAGAGAGGGGCTTTATTCAAGGAAGAATTGCTCTTATTGAAATTGCTAAACAACCCCAGTTCCCTCAGCTGCGCCTCATAAGACTTCTTATCTAGACCCTTCACCAGCTTCATTGCCCTTCTCTGGACACGCTCCAGCACCTCAATGTCTTTCTTGTAGTGAGGGGCCCAAAACTGAACACAGTATTCAAGGTGGGGCCTCACCAGTGCCCAGTACAGGGGGACGATCACTTCCCTAGTCGTGCTGGCCACACTATTTCTTATNTTGGGTGCATTTGATCCGCATTTGATAAAGATATTAAAGAGAACAGGCTCCAGTACTGAGCCCTGAGTAACGTCACTTGTGACCAGCCACCAACTGGATTTAACTCCATTCACCGCCACTCTTTGGGCCCAGCTATCCAGGCAGTTTTTTACCCAGTGAAGAGTACGCCCACACAAGCCATAAGCAGCCAGTTTCTCCAGGAGAATGCTGTGGAAAATGATGTCAAAGGCTTTTTGCCTTTGTCCTGACACAACAGGCCCTACTGGAAAGTCTGTCTTTCTTGTAAGCCCCCTTTAAGTACTGAAAGGCCACCATAAGGTCTCCTTGGAGCCTTCTCCAGGCTGAACAACCCCCACTCTCTGAGCCTTTCTTTGTAAGACATGTATAATTTTATAGATGTGAAGTCAATGCATAGGAGGTACATAAGCTTTCTTGTCGGATCATATTTTAGTTAAACTGTTTCGGTATCCTGTCTCAGTATGCTGATTCACACAATAGCCAGTTACAGATTCATCAGAGGGATGCTCAATAAACTGTATGAAACCATTATATGCTTAAAATTTGCCCTGAAGCATGTCTCTGAAAATTTGCCAATTAGTTATTGTTTTATACTGTGAAAAAAAGGTTTTAGATCCATGTATTATTTTGGATGTATAATAATCTACTAGTTTGTCTTTCAATTCTGATTTAAATGAAATAAATTCTAATTAGTTCTCATATTGAAAAAGTGTTTGCACTGAGTACTTGTGTGTCGGCAGACTTTAACATTTTATTACCCAGCTTGCCCACCAGCTCCTGATTCACTAAGAGGGGGGTGAGTATTCCCACAGTGTCCAGGGCAATGTGTCACTTTGGGAAAAACTGGTACCCAGAATCTGCCTCTGTTGTGTTTCTCCCCATAAACCACAGTCTGGTTGTCCCATTTTATTCTGGGAAGCCAGAGCCATGGTTATGCTGTATAATCTGATAGTTATCTAGTGTACTCTGATGAAAGGACTAAACAACTATCCTTTTGGCTTCATAGGAATTTTTAAAAAATTATGCTGCACGTTTCTGTCCTCTTTGGTCAGATAGCCAAGCAGCCCCCTCCTCTGTAGAGAGGTAGGGGGGAGTTTGAGGCAGGCAAAGTGCAGTCTTCGAAGAACTAAACTTCTTTCATCTGCAGCCACAGACAGGGCCTTCACAAAATCTTGGGTGGATCTCACACAATTCTTACTTGTCACCACTGCACGATGTTTAGAAGAGATTAAACTGTCTACCGGATTGAAGTTGTATTGTGTTCTGAAGTAGTTCTTTTCATTTAAGAACCAAATGTATGGACTAGAGTTATGTACTGCTTTAAATGTGCTTTACTTTGTATTGTGAACATTGCTTTTAATCTGTACTTTGTTGTTTAATAATTTTGTTCTGTAAGGGCCCTCTTAATCTCTGCACATGTCTTCTCAAATATGTATGTATTACTTTTTTCTGTAAGATGTTATCACCTTACAGCAGATGCAACTTTTCCAGGTAATAGCATATACCAAAGAAACCTTCACAATAAGTTCCAGTTTGTTAATGTTCTTAAAAAGTTTCATAACACTTTATAAAAAAACCCAGAAAATTCAGAGCATCAGCAAGTAAAAATATATCGGTTAAACTTGCAGTGTGTTTAATTGTTTTGTTAGCTTCCACTGTATTTTACTATTCATTTATGAAAATATATTGGGTAACCTGAGTGACTTGCTTTTTTCTGCCCCATGAGAAATGACTGGAAAATTTTGCCTTCTGGATTTGGCACAGTTGATGCACCCATATGCTATTAAAATGCAATCTTTGTACATTTTAACATGTATTTTAATAGGGTTGTGTTTTTTATTTTTTTAGGACAATTAAAGTAGAAGTGTATGATTGGGATAGAGATGGAAGGTAAGACATTAAGTTTATTGTTAAACTTTAGGGTTATCCATGCATATTTATGCATGTTTTAAAATGTATAAATATATAGTGGCCAGAACAGGACAAGAGAATGGTCTTTATTAATATTTAGAGGTACAGGTACTGCAAAAAATGTTTTTCTATGCTACAGTTCTGTTTTGTTTTTCAATTGTGGTAAATGCTGAAGTATTAGCCTATTTCAAACATGATGTGCATGTATACATACATGGAACAAGCAAGATGGAATCCTTTGTGATCTGCAAGATCAATTTTGTGAATCTCATTGTGTTATCAGTTAATGTACATGTATGAAGAGAGGGATAATCCATTTTATAATCTTTCTTTTGCTTAAAACACTGCTTCATAAACTTGCTTTTCAAGTATGATAAAATACCTGAGCCTGCAGTTGGTACTTCATTGTTGCCTAGATATTGCAATGTAGAAACTACCTGTTATTTAGCATAATTTCAGATTGGGTTTGAATGTTCATTTCCATGCCTGTCTTCATCAAAATGTTGTAAGCTCTAGAGTTGGAAGACCTGCGTTTTAAGTAACTCCACTGCTAGAAAGAAGATGGTGGAATATACATGGAATTTCTGTTGATAAATTCAAGAGGGGCAATCTGTTATTATTGAAGCTTGCTGTCAGTACTGTGTACCTTTTTTCTGAAGAAATGAGCCTTTTGAATTGCCTTTATTTTGACAAAAAAGGTAGAATTATTTTTTATCACACTGGATTGATACCTCTTGTTCTTTTAAAAATGTTTGAGCTTGTATCTTAATAATTTGCTTAGAAACTGTATTCGTAAATCATGGTACTAGAACTTTAATACAAGAATATGTTAATTTCTATTTATCTTTAAGTTGGTCTGTCTTAATTATTTCCTATTAATCTTAATTTATATTTTTTAAATATAGGGATAAGCACTTACATTTGGATTTTTAAGAGTATATTATTTATTATACGGTAATGTCTTTAATACTGCTAATGCAATTTACTTTTAGTATTACAGCTAATGATATTGTGCTTCTGTGGCCCAGTAGATCTTGTAATCATAATCTATCCTGTGCTGCCATTCATTTCCTTGCTGACTAGGTCCAAACCCCGTTTCAGCTTTCTTAGCTTAAAGTTTTGTCTTTTTCGTTCCATCATGAAGCCTGTTGATTTATAAGCATTCTTATCACATGTTTACCCTCTATAAATACCTGCTAGTGCAAATACATCTTCTTGATTAGATCTTCCCTGGAGTGACAAAGTAACATATTCTGGCAATTTAAAATACAAGGATTTAAGTTAACAGAGCCATATTAGCAAAAAATCACTGCATCGCTGTAACAACAAATTTCTTTTAACGTCCTCTGTTTCTCACTTAGATTTGCCAAGTCCTTAAAAATGGCATATATTTACACTTTTGTGTATAAACCACAATATTTTTTGAAAATAATCTAACAATAAAAATTAAATTATATTGCCAAGTTAATAAAAAATAAAGGTTATATTTTATTAAGGTATCAAACCCCATGTGCTGTCCCATTTCCTCCAAAATCTGAAACTGAGGTATGATTAAAAAGAAAAGGAAGAAATCTGACCAATAATATTGTGTAGCTGCAACTCTTGGGTGAAATCTTCAATATACTGTGGAATTCAGGCCATCATTAACCTCTACACTCTCCCAGTTTGAAATATGATCCACTTTTGCTCACATCCCACTCTGAATACCTATAAAATTAATATCTAAAAAACAAAAAGTGAAGGATACTACTTACATGTATTCCTTTTTATTCTAATTGTATGAATTTTTTTTGCCTTTTGCTTTCTACTTTTTTTGAATTTGGAAGCCAGCAGAACACTGACATATGTTAAATTCCTCAAAAAGATGAGACAGTAGTCATATCATGTAACTTCAGACAATGTGAAATCAGACAACTAGATTGAACTAATCATTTCAGTTACTTCAGTAGCTTATAGGGGAAAATGGTCTGATTGAATCCATCCTAACTGGAATAAATTGCCATTTGGTGGTGCCTATGACTTACTGGTGATTGTAGCAAGAACCTAGTTGCCTAATTTAACTTCGACATTGCCAAATGTATCTGAAGTGAATCCCATTCAAGAATTAGTCTATCAGTTTTTTGTACAATGCTGATGTTACTCCATTTATATTAATTTCCATTTTTTATGGACTCTTTATTTATAAGCAGTTGTTAAACTAGCTGATCACCTCACTAGGCTGAATCCATTTGCTCCAAAGATGTGCAGTCTGGGCAGGAGCAACCTTTGAAGAATTGTCAGAGAGACTGCTCGATAGCATAGCAAGTTGTACTGAGTATTGCAGGTTATTCTGCAATCCGTAAGGCAACATTACTGTGCAAGATTTCTGAATCTAGATTTGTCTTGACTCTGACTTCTTGAGTCTTGACTTAGAGGGGTTTTTTTCCCCCCTTCTTTGTTATCTGTGTTTTGGGAAAATGGCGCCAGAGTGCTTTGGGTTGAGCTTCTTACTGTCACGTTCATGAATTACATTGTTAAGAGTAATTGTATATTCTTAGCGCTAATTTATTTTCAAACATCACTTAAAATTTCTTGACTAAAAGGTAATACAGGACCTTTGTAACATTAACACTATTAATTATTAAAGATTTCTTTGTCTCAAACCAGTTTTTGCACAAAATTTGTCGAAATGTGAACCACTTGCTCTAATTGATACCTTTTATTGCTTCCAAGAGCTGTGACAACCCCCAAAATACTTGATGCTATAAGAAGTCACAAAAGTTGGTTTTGTTACTTTGGACAAGCCCACTGTGTGAAATGGAATAACTTTTTCTGTTGAGTGTCCTTATCAATGAAGTACTTGCAGACAGGTCTTGTGGAAGGAAAAAGTAAGATGATGTGCAACTTCACATCAGCACATCAGCAATACTGTGATGTTTTTGTTTCTCTCTGAAGGCTTTTCGCTAATTTCAGGGAAATTGTTACTTAGCATACATGGTGCAAAAGCCATTTCAGAGTCTTGACCTTTCTGATCTGTTATGCAGGTTAAGTGTTTTTTTCCTTGAATTTCAAAACTGTAAATATTACCATGCTAACCAGGAGCCACTGAAACATTCATCTGAGAATCTAAACACTGTAGGAGAGATTGTAAATCTCAGATTCTAGGCGCTGTCATGTTTTTTCTTGTTCTCCGTTTTCATCCCCCTTCTCTGGCTCGATAGTTGATTTTTAAATTATTGCAGTTTTCCCCTTACTCATTTACATATTTCTGGTGATGATTGTCCTTTCCTCCATTATTTTTTTCCTTTAGATCATTAAAAAATCAAAGTTAATACAATTCTGAAAGTGATTTTCAGCACTTCAAAGCGTAATGCCAAAAGTGGAAGATTAGGGAGATAGGGTTCAAGTGATTATTTACGTGCTAAGAGTCTCTGATTCAGTGTTCTGATATGCCACTCATGGACAAAAGTCTTTAAGTCTAGGAATATTTGGTGTTAGGAAGGCAAAGAGAATAACTTCTTTGGATTCTCAATACAGAGAGATAATAAGGAGATCCATTTTGGTGCAGCGTGATCATGAATATGGGGAGGGATCAGTGCCTTGTTTTTTTTAACAAGTTATATTTCCAGCAAAGGCAAATGTTGTCCAAGAGGCACTCATCTTTCAGAGCCAACCTAGTGGAGGGGCATACGTCCGTCTGAATACTGAGTGTTAAGGTTGGTGATCTTTTAACTGCAGAGAACTCTGAGACTGGTTATATATGCCCATACCTTTTTAACGTTATTAGTCAGAGGAATTACATCTTTTTAGTTCAGTTCTTGTCAGTCTGTGTATATTGCTACAAGGAAAGGAGCCTTTCCAGTGTCTCTTACAATTAAACAAACAATTACTTTTAAGCAGTACAGATTTTTTTTTTCCCCAGAGACAGCCCTGTCTGGAATTGCTTACGTTTCCTCTGTTTGCTACAGCATGTTTGTAGGTAGTCATTGAGCTATTGTTTGAATTTCTGCCTTTGAAATATACAAGCCAACTTGAAAATTTAAGGTAAGAACTGTTATGAAAGGGAAAGGTTCCTCTTTAACCAAGGTTCATTTTTTTCCAGTGCCATGGTTACCCAAGGTTAAATACACCTTACGCGCTACAGCCCATATAGAACTCAAGTTCCATAGCTTGCATGGATGGCTTCTTCTGATTCCCTGGCTAAATTGTAACCGCAGTCCCAAGAGCATTTAATCAGAGGAGGTGATACCTCCAAAATATGTTTCTTAAGAAAAGTCTTAGTCTGTCTTGGAAGCAATTTCCTTATCTCCAAACTGGAAGGGGCGTGTTTCATGAGAGGAGATCCCTTCTGGATCTGAGTGATCAGTATATCTTCACCATATAGTATTTTTCAAGCTTTCTTACTGGATGCTTTGCTTATTTCATGTGCATTATCATGATGACTGGACCTTTTAATTGTTTGGTTTACATATTTTGTGAATTCATGCTGGTTTCAGAAAGTGAGTTTTATATTTGGCATTTGTTTTTTTCATTTCATTATGAATAAATCAAGAAAGAAATTTCATGTTGCTATGGATTGTTTCAATTTTTTCTCATCTTGCAACATTCAGATTTATTTAAATTTGATTTTAATATTTATAGCTTAATTAGAAGTGTGATGTATTTCTTAAAAACAAATTTTACAGGTAACAAAGTGTCATGGCTTGGGAAAAAGAAAATTGATTCTGTTTTACCGCAAACCAGGACATTAAGTCATAAAACTTTGACTTTCTATTCTAGTTTATCATTGGAAGGAAGGTAAAAAAGTTAGTTTCATAGCTCACCAGATGTGGAGGCAGAGTGTAGAGGAGATGCCTTGTTAGGGAGCAACAGTGAAAACAGAGGGAGACAGGGGCAGGGGGGAATGGGAGTTGGAGCAGCAGTGAGGAAAGTTCAGCTGGGAAGACTGGAGAATGGGAACAGGTCTTGTGCCTGCTGGGAGTTGTGTAGCTAGCTGTTAGGCACTCACCCCTGTGGTCGCTTCCATTCCAGGTACCTGTCTGAGATACGAACCTGCAGTTCAGTCAGTTCTGACAGCCCTGTGGTTTCTGTGCCCCAGCTCCCTGACCCCAGCCTTTCTCAGCGATACTTCATCCACTACACTCCCTCTGGCCACCCTGCTCACAGTGGCTTCTTGGCAGCATGCTGTCCCCTGGTTAAGAGTTGACAAAGCCCCCCGGTTTTCAAAACACAGGTGACAGCACAAAAGTGTCGAATGTAGTCTTGGAGCAGGAATAGAATTTAGAAAGGAAAAGCTTGATAACCACTACTTTAGTGCTAAGATCTACTTTCCAGTGGTCTGATACTGTCAGCTGAGTAGCCTCAGTGGATTGCTTTTCTCCTCCCAGATGGGAGGACGTAACAGCTGAAATAAGCTTTGGGTCTTCCCTTTAAAAGTGCCATTGAACGCCGCATTACACAAATTGGTAGGGCTGATCTTTTCTGGTTGAAGTTACTCCTTTCACACTCAATACCTCCCTTTCTCTCACATAGTCTCAACACAGTTTAGAGTCTGTGGTGCCAGTGGTCATCCAGTGAGAAAATGGCAATAGTCTTTGATAGTCCACTGCGTTTCTTCAGATTCTGTAAGCTTACATTGGGGTCAGATCACTAATACACAACCTTGGTTCTGTTTTACTGCAAACCAGGACATTAAGTCATAAAACTTTGACTTTCTATTCTAGTTTATCATTGGAAGGAAGGTAAAAAAGTTAGTTTCATAGCTCACCAGATGTGGAGGCAGAGTCTTTGATAGTCCACTGCTTTTCTTCAGATTTGGTAAGCTTACATTGGGGTCAGATCACTAATTTACAACCTAGTCCTCATTGTGCAGCTGAGTTAAGCAGAAGCCATCAGAAAGATTTAAGCTAATACTTTTCATCTCTGGATTTTTATTACTAATTGAGTGAATACACAACAGAGGGAGAAATAAAGATTTTTAAGCAAATTGTGTTTTTTGCCATTGCTTCTTTCTTGGGTGTCAGTTCATATTGGCTGTGCTTCTCTTTTTCATAAATAGGTGTAGTACATGTTTAAATTACTAAATGCTGTGCATTTGATTTAATTTTTTTTTTTTAACAGTCATGATTTCATCGGAGAATTCACGACAAGTTACAGAGAGTTGTCAAGAGGGCAATCTCAGTTCAACGTGTATGAGGTAAGTATTGTGAGTATTTACTTACTTTCAGGAAATAAATGAAAACACTTCCAATGTTTTCATGGCAAACTGGTCACATCTGCACAGTGCTTGTCAAAATCAAAATTTGGAATTATTTCACATTTCTTCTTTAATAAAGAAGAACAGAGAATCTAAAAGTCTTGCTTCATAAAAAGATTTAAAGACAAGCAGGTATGTGTGCATGTTTATGCATCTGTGATAGGGCAAGAAGAGCACTTCAAGGAGCTGGGTTGGTGTGACATAACTTGAAGCAAATACTGGGTTACTCCCGTTTGTGTATGAACAATTTGTCATTTCTTTCTCCTTTTGCCAACTGTTACATGTGTTGTATGCTGTTTTCTCCTATCCAAAGAATATCTGGTGATTCCTACGTCAGATGCAGAGTCACATGCCTTTGATATTAAGTGCAGACTTCAGAATCTTGAGAGTTTTGATGCAGGGCTTACAAGTGATAGAGAATTTAGCTTACTTATTGGTAGGATTTTTCATGTGGTCAGTTACCATCTTTGCTTAAAAATTTGCATCTCATTTCTGGTTTAGGATTCATAAATCTGCCAGTTACTGGGATTGACAGGCAGTTGTCAATTCAGTTATAGAGTTTTATATTGTTAGATGACTTCTAACTGTGGTAAGACCTTACCGTGTATTGTAGGTGAATGCAGACTAGGTCCACATTCCATTTTAGTCTTCTTTCTCTTCTCTTTTCTCCTTAGGGCCCTGCAGCCAAAATTGTGCAGGCTTGTTTATTTCTGTTCTAATAAATCCCTAGTTCAAGACTTCTTTTGTAATTTAGTCCAAGATTATTTGGATTTGTGAAAAAGTAAACTTCTTTTTCCAAGATCAAACTTTACTGATTCTTCAAAATATGCTGTAATTTATTCTCAGAAGCAATCAATGAGTTTGTGTAAACAGAAATTGAGATGCACAAACTTGAAGTGTCATAAAGGGACTCATTTTTGGCATTTTTTTTTTCTTTTTGGGAAAGGTCCTTTTAAAAATTATCCCAGATTTGGGCATAAAAAATTGACTGGGGGGAAAAAAAGTCTAAGCATTAAGACTCTTGCATTAAAACTTCATTTTTAAATTAATATCCCAGAAGAGTCTCAGTCTGGAATGTGAAATGTGTTGTGAAATTTCAAAATATGTTAAATAAGGAGAAGCAATAGGAAGAAAAGATTTAAAATGTATTTTGTCACTGAGAAGTGTCAACTTACAGACTCTGCCTAAGGAAATACATTACATTCTGCAGTGTTAAACTCCAGCTTATGTTTTTATAGATCCAAGAAGTTTAATGTTCAGTATTGAGTTTGTATAACTTAGATGAGAGAGAGAGGGAGGGAAAGAGAAGAGTAATAGGCAATGAAGTCTAGTTGCCTGGTTGCCCTGTGTTTCCTTTTACCATTTCTTTTTCACCCAGCACATAAGCATCTAATTCACCATTCTGATGATAGGTATTCTTGATGAATTTGCACAAAAACTCACAGCTGTCTCGTGGTACTGATGTGGTGGTGGTGGTGTTTGGGAACAGGTGGTCTGCTTACTTAGGGCAGCATTACCATAAAGAGATACTCCCTGCAAGGGCTCAAGAGTAGCAATTTTCATAGGGAAATAATGCATGTATTCCAGGCACCTGTATATTCCCCTGTGTGAAAATACATGCTATTGCATTTTCACATACGTATGCGTATGTCCAGCCATTTGTGTTAAAGCTTTTTAGCACCCTCCATCTCACACATGCTCATAGACAAAGTGTATGGATTGTCACAGATACTTTCAATTTCTCTAAGGTGAAGTGCTGAATCTGTAGGTTTTGCTCTGTAGGTCTTTCATAGCCTGACTTACTGAGATTTGCAAAGAGCCTTCTTTGTTTTATTTTTAACTTCACTATTTTGTTGTCTTTCTCGGTCAATTCTGTTCTCATTTTTACTGTCTTTCATTTCTGGATACGAGCATTCATACAACACAAGAAAACTACTGTTTAGGCAAGGTACAGTCTTGTGCTGTATTTATTGTCCTAAGGTGTTTATATACTGGGAACAGAGAAACCTTAGAAGAGTCCGAGTATGAAGTTCATGTTCAGTGCTTCAGACTCATGAACCCAAAGAATTGTGCTTTTTTGGTGTGCATTTTTTTTTTTACAATTTCCAGACCATATATCTGTCTGCTAACTCTTTGACAGATCCTTCATAAAAATAAACTGATTATAAAATATGAGTTCTTTTGTCCCTTTCAGAGTTTATAAATAGTATTACACACAGGAATGGTCCAGTTTGTAGTTTAGTTGTGTTTTCCTTTGAAGAGGCTGTAGTCTCCTCTCCACTAAACTTACAAGGTGTTTATATCAGTTGAGTAGTGAACATAACCCAGGAAAATACAGCATCTACCGACATGCCTAAGGGAAAGAGGAAAGGTGACAGTGCATTCTACTAGAAATTACCTTCATTTTGCCTTGGTTCTCGGAGCCTTGCTCTTCTGGGTTAGACCTTGACTCTTATCCTCATGCAGTAGATTGCTGTCATCACACCACATAGGTCTGATTACCAGCAGAATTAGTCTAGTTAAAAGCAGCCCTCTCTTGGAAAATGTCATAATACAAAGAGCCTTCCTGCTCTCAAGAAGTTATGGTAGCCTAAAATGGGTCCTCTTACTGCATCAGCAGTTTCAACCCTTGTCTTATATAATGCAGACCAAGTATAGGAACACAGGAAAAAATAAGGCACTTAACTCCCCC
>VYXH01005911.1:45175-64768 GCA_013397275.1 Burhinus bistriatus
AAAAAAAACGCCCTTTCCCCCCCCCCCCCCCCCGATTGTTTTGGAAGTCCCTAAAAGTATTTCTTCTTTCTCATATTCTGGAGCTCCTTCCCAGCTCTACCTGTGTGTAATGTATTTCTTAGTATTTCTTTAATGACTCTATCCTTGGATCTCCAGTGTTACCAGAAGCCAAGATTTTTATCTTATCCCTCACTGTCCTGGGAGGGACACGACAGTCCCTCCTCACCTTCCCCAGGGGAAAGTAATATCTAAGGCTCTCCAACATCAATAATGGTCATCTGTGCCATCGGAAAAAAATGGGAATACCTTTTTCCACCGAATCTCCCTTTAATGTAGTCTTGTTAGTATGAGCATCTCTTCTTTCAAATTAGCAGCTAATTTGCCTACAAATTATACAGGCAATTCTGCTATGTGATGCCACCTGGTGACTTGTGGATTCATATGGGCTGTAGTTGCATTTCAAATGGTTCCATGACTAGCTGTCTTGAGGACTGCTGTTCTACTGCCTCTTTGTCCATTCTGGTAGGAGAGCCTATTCCTGAATTTAGACTCGCCTGTGTGTCCAGATGGGTGAAACTCCTGACCAACCTGTCTGCAATATCTTCATTGATGCGATCGTAATCCCATGATCAGAACTTCTTTCTGCTCTGCTTCTCCCAAGGCTGATTCAGATGTAAGACTAATCCAGCTAATTAGTCATGGTTATCCTGGTAGACAGTTTAATTTCAAGACCTCTTGTGTCCCTCAGAATAAATACTTTAGACCTTCTTCCGGGTTTTAGCTATGCTTTTTGAAGGATTTAGGTCAGCTTCTGTATTTGTACCATGAGTTCCAGCGTCATGCAGTTTGCATGCATGGTGTCTCTCTGAACGGAAATGTGTTTTTTCTTCCTCATGGAAAGGTATTCTTGCTAATAATGAGAAGACAAGCCTATGTGGCTATAGCCTGCTTTTTTTCTGTATGATGTGCAGACCTTTGTTATTCCTTGAGCTATCATTTAATTGGTCTCAGACTACTGCCATTGTACTTCCATATTTTGTAAAATTTCATATTCCTGATAAAGGTGATCACAAATATGGTGGTTTAGGCAAGCACTAATGCAAGGTAGGGAAGGGAGGTGCTCCAATTACGTGCTGCACTTTTATTTTGAAGATGAGCAAAGATGCTGCTGTGCAAAGTGGGACAAAGAAAACAAAAAGCCATGGGGCTTTTTTCCTTATTTAGATCCAAGATAAACCCCAGAATTACTGTAATTTACAGTAATTTCTTATGGGTAGTGTGACAGCACAGATTACTCTGTGCAGTGTCCTCTCCTGTTGTATCACTGACATGACTCCTACCCTACCAGGAACATTCTGTCAAAACATCTTAAGTCATTTTGCAATTGGTTAAATACAATATCAATATCTTACTCCCAGCAATAGTATACATTTCCTGAACATCTCATGTTTGCCTCCCCACATTGCAATCCTCTGTACTTTGCTACTGCTTCTACTTGATCAGTCTGCGCAATATCAGAACAAAAGAGACTGGACAAATTCTTTTGCAATTGTTTTACATTTACAAACTGACCCAAGGCAGGTAGAGAAATTTATGTTTGAGTGGGTGTCCCATACTTTCAAATCAGAAACATTGCTATAACAAGCTCTTTTCAGTTGACCTTTTTTTAATAGGTAAGAGTTCATGTAGCTTCCTAGGTTACTGCAGGAGTGTAAGACTTTCAGAGGCTAAAAAATGTTGTGTTCTTTGAAAAGTTATCTGAATTTTGAGAAAAAAACCACATAAATATTATAATAATTATAGTACCTGGATTTATAGGAGAGAGACAAGCTGTGATTTAGTTCATCTTTGATCCCAAGTAGATGCCTTGTTTCCCATAGTATTTCACTCCAAGCTCTAGTGCATTTCTTAGCAATTGCTAAGAAGCCAATTGTCAAGTTACCTGAAGCAGAAGATTCAGATGAATCTCCTTTTTGGCATTTAATGACTGCTGGCAAGAAATACGCTGCTAACTCAGGCCTGACCACTGGATTCTGGAGAGTTGTGAATGAAGGGCCACAGGGCAAGCAGTCTGTTAACTTTTATCTTCCTCTTCTGGGCATTTGCCAGCAGGAGTCACTATCTGGCTAAGATTCTGGTTCAACAAGAATTATTTCATTGTGTATAAACCACCATTACACAGATTTAATCCATTGCTCACCAGTCAAGACACTGTTAATAGCAGGGACAGGGGTTATTTGGGGTTTTTTAAGTGTTAAAGGGCTTATGTATGTGTAAGACAGTAAAAGCCTTGATGAATACTTACCAGATAACTGTGTGGCATACTGGAGAGAAAGAGTCACTCTCGTTTAGCCTGTTTGGGAAGACCTCTAATGAGAATTATCTCTTTCTGCCTTACATTTCACATTTGTTCTGTGTTGTGCAAGCAATATGATCTTTAAATGTAATTTCATTTTGGCTGGGGGGAGAGAATTTTTGGAAGATGTGTATTACTATTTTTCCCATTTTCAGGCAAAATTGTTTAAATATTTTATAGCAGTTAAGTGACTAAGATTTCAATTGGGAACGTTTTCATTTCTTGTCATTCACAGAACATCTGTGAGTAGTTTACAGTAAAACTTGGCAGTAATCCACAAGGATTTGAGTTTCCTAGTTATATAGGAGATAGTTGATCGACCTAATTAACAAAATAATGTTTTGCTTCCAATTCAATGTGCAATTTTGAAAAAGGCAGGAGTACATTTTAATGTGTATGTAATGAAACTGACTGAGGCTTGCATTTGAATGGGTAGGTATTCAGAAGGGAAACCATTTTTATTGGTGACTATAGTGAGAAATTTTATAGGTATGAGTTCAAGACATTCAAGAAAACTTTAGTGCTTTGTAGTCCAGTTCCATGAAGATTCTTGTGTACTGGGAGTGCATTGAGCCCCTACAACTCCTATATGCCAGTTAGGTGGTGGTCTGTGCCATTTTCAGGAGTAGTTTCTATTCTGGCACAGTATGATTTGTCCCCCCAGTTGCTCTTCCTGTCTGTCAGATCCTGTGATTGCACCAAATACAGAAACTAGGAGAACAATTGTCATGTTTCTCAGATAATGTTGAGGAGAAGATGGAAACAGACTAACCGGAATATGAAGAGGTGCATTGTGAGATGAAGGAGTGGTGACACGGTTGAAACACTGGAATCAGGAATGCAGAAAAATGCAGAATCTTGTGAAAATTCAAAGCAGTGTTTCACTGAGCGCTCAGATTTAATGAATACTCTCACCTCTCTTGCCCCAGTCCCCTATTTGTCAAGTGTGAGTAACAGCACTGGCTTACCTGGCAGGTACCATGAAGATAAATTCACCCGTTTTCAAATATGCATATATCCCAGCATTGAGATGCATAAGTAAACAGTATGCTGAATAAATTTAGAATCCACTGAAAGTAGACTACTTTCTGCATTGAAAGATTAACACTTATCTTTGTGTGAAATCATAAATCATACTGCTTTAATATTTGTATCTGTGTTTCTAGGTAATAAATCCAAAGAAAAAAGGAAAAAAGAAAAAGTATGTTAATTCTGGAACAGTAAGTAAATATATTTTATGTTACTGGATGCTTTTCTTTTCTCTTCAAACAGAGTGTAGTTGACTTGTAGTTTAACAGGATTAGAACAGAATCTTCTGTGAAGGCCACAACAGTAAACTATCTACTGTTATACAGCATTTATTTTCAGATTTTTTTAATTTGAAGAGTCTGATAAAAGCTGTGTCCAAGTCTGCTCTTAAATTGCCAATGATTTGCAAAATGAGTTGTACCCAAATTTCAATCAAATTCTTGAAATTATTGGACTGAACACTATTAATTTTTATCTGCAACATATCTGCACTTTTAAAAGGCAATTTTCTTTTCAAGTTTAACTGCTGAGTTAGCATCAGTAAAAGCTACTATGATTATCATGGCTAAACCAAAAAGAGTCAATATTTTTTATTACAAACAGATTTTTGTAAATTTATGTTGAAAGATCTGTTAGTATAATTTGGGATGAGAGTTTAATGTCCTTTTGTTCACATTCCATATTCTGTTTTATGAACCATTTGCTAGCAATGCAAATAATTCCCTGCAGCACTTTCTCAGCTTTCGTGTTCTGGCATCCATGATGTTCAAAACATCATTTACAAAAAAATGAAGATAAATGTTGAAGAATTGTAGATTGGAAAACCTAATCAGATATGAGATACGTTTTTTGAAAACACATCCAGCATGTGGATTTTTCTCCAAATGAAGAGTTCCACTGAAGTCAGTAGGGCTACTTTCATTCTGAACTGTAGCCTTGAAGGAATGTTTTGTCATTCTCACGTTCTTATATAAATCTGTTTATCAATAGCAAAGAAAACCCCTTATATTGTGCCTCTGCTTTAAGTTGCAAAAAATAGGCAGAAGCAGATTGTCCATGAAAATTTACCATACAAGATCTGATTTGCTAGATAATTTATTTTTTGCTAACATGTTCCTTTTACTACAATTTAGCTTGTTAAAATAATGTTTTATTACACTAAACTAGTGAGTCAGAAACTTAGAAAAAGTGATTATTTTAAATCAATACTAAAAGTAAGTGTACTAAAAATTGTAAGTACAAAATCTGTCTTAGGGTACAGAAGAGCAAAAAATGCATTTACATGTTCAATTTTCCTGTTGATTTTGGTTTTAAGTATTTTAACACCTTCACATGTATCTGTCTGCATTTGAAAGAACATACTTTGCTTATGTTTGGACAGACAAAATCAACTGTGTCTTGTTATCCTTTGTCTCAAAGTACATGGAAATTTGCAATAAACAGTTGTTAGCAATTTTCTTTCCTCTTTCTTTCTCTACCAGTGTTCTCCACTGTTGGTTTCATAATTTCTTTTCTTTATCAAGTCCTCTTTGCCCCCATTTTTCCTTACTTCTTAGTCCTTCAGACTTCCCTTATGCTTCTCCAAATTGTCACTTTCCTATGTGTTTGCCTGCAGTTTTGTTTTTCTTCTCCGTTATTCACCAAAGATATTCTTTATCCCACAGATTTCTAAATTTTCAAACCAGGCACCAAGACCATCATTCTCACTAATAGGAAGTTGGCTTCTGTGAAACTTTAAGTAAAGTGGATATAGATCATTGACTGCTGTCTCACTGCTGCTTTTAAGGACTATGTACATACAGTAGCCATCTCAATTCATTATTACTTATGGGGTCATTTTAAATTCAGACAGACAAACTACATATGAAGCAGAAATGTTTCAGAATACATTATTAGTTTCAAACAAAGCAAAGAAGGGAAATTTAAAATTCACTGTATAAATCTTGGAACATTGCTAGTCATTGTCTGTATGGAAGTGGTAGTCATTGTCTGTATGGAAGTAAACACCACCTTTTTAAATCAAATTCACTGAAGACATTTGCTTAAACTAATTAGGAACAAGGTGACCAGCTATAATAACAGATGAACCGTTAAAATGACTGTGTCCAGTGGGAAAACGCATAGAAATTTCAGTCTTATATGCAAGACTGTGCTACTGATAGTCTGGTAGAACTTTGTTATGGTCTTCTGTTCTTAACTAGAAGGGTAATTTGATGGTTTTAAACTTTGCAAGTCACTAAGAATCACAGAGAACCTGTGACAAAGGAAGTAGGATAGAAGACAGAATTACTACCTGTAATCTCATTCTGAGTCCAAGTTTACAACATAGGAATATTTTCAATTTTTCTGTTTTGCTGCAATTGGAGGAAAATCAAATTTTGTGATAAACTTCCATCCCCTTTTTATTCCTTGTATCATTATCAGTGAATTTGCTTTGAGTAGTTACTTAAGCAGTTTTCACTGATTGCCTGATGTTCCTACGTTGTGAGAGAGTTTTGTGTCACTTTGTAAATAAAACAAAAATAATTTGGATTTAATTCTTTCCTTCATAAATGTTGTGCAGTGTATGAAGATCTTAAACGCTGGATCTTTTCCACTTGAGTTTCTACTTCTGTAACTTGAGTGCTGGAAATGCCAGTAACACCATTAGACCACTGTCCCTGTTTTGGACCTATTTCTGAGTGATAAAAGCTGGGGCTGAAGAAATTTCTTACCTTTGCATTTTTTATATATTCCACTTTAAAATTTTTTATATATTTCATATATATGTATAATTTATTAGCTTTTTGCATTCTTGGCTTGCATCGATACTCAATACTTTTAATGTGAGATGAGAAATTATGTAAATAATTGTAATTGTGTTCTTTGAACAGTGTTGAAGTACTCATAAAGTAGATGCATTATCATCTAGCCTCTAGTATTCATCTGTAGATGTAGCGCACAGTGATAAGAAGACATGCATGTGGTAACCTGCCCTGGAATACAATCTTCCATCCCTTACCTTTTGCTTTAAAAAAAAAAAGCAGTTGTAGCAGACTTACAGATTTGTCTCTTCCCTTTCAAGAACTGCCTATTGACACAGGTTCATTTTTTTTAATCTTCTTTTTTCCCCTAATACTGTAGCACATTACGTCTTAAGCATAGAGCTCAAAAAACATTGTCCTTTTCTCTCTACTTGTTCAACTGGGAAATGACAATTCATGTCTGACTCTCTTTTATTTGCTTTCAGGTAACATTGCTTTCCTTCCTAATTGAAACAGAAGTTTCATTCCTTGACTATATTAAAGGCGGGTATGTGATTGCCAACAAACCTTTCTTGTTTCACAATCTCATTGTAATTCAGTAATAATTTGTATATGTGCTTTGCATATGAAGACTCTTAAGTAGTGTCTGTAAAGAGCTGTATTGTTTCCTCATTTTAGAGGCTGTACTTTCCTACGTAAAACACGCAGATAGTTATTGATGTAAGTTAAGTTACGGAACTTCGCTTATAATGTTGGAATCAGTGTTGGTACTAAAACACTGAGATTGAGTAATAACCTCTGATCAGCCAGTGAAAATTGGATTAACCAAAAGGGAATTATCTGTATACTATTAAATTAGTAAAATGCTGATTTATTTCTTCTGATTACACTGGCCTTTGGTGTATTTAATATTGGCATTTATTTAGAGCCTTTCCCCTTCAAAGGCATTTTTTTCAGTACTAATTATGTAAAATTTATAACACGTTCAATTTCTCATTTATTGTCATTTTCCCAAAAGGGAAGTAGAGACAGAAGCATCAAATGGCTTACCTGAGATCACGCCTGGAAAGGGGATCAAATCTCAGAAATTCCTGGCTCTTAAATTTCCTACCAGAACACGGTTCTCTAAGATACATGGAAATAATTTGTTATACACTCCTAGGCACGTAATACGGATTTTTGAGGAATACAGTCTGAATATACATTCCACATTTATTTTAAAGCATTGATTACCTGTGAAGAAACAAATTACTTTTTTTTGTGCCAGTCTTCAACCAGGCTTCAGCTGAAATAAAAAAGAAGTCTGTATTGTGTTTTGGCAGTAGAATTATAAGGCTTTGTCTTTGTTCCCAACAGTGGTATTCCTACAGATGAGAATGTGCTTAAGGTTTATTCCTACCACACTCATCATCGAAGTTTATTAAGTTAAATTGACTCTCCCAATCATAATTGTTAGCTACAGAGAAACTGTCAGTAAGCTATCTCGCCTGCCATTGCACTCAAGGTTTTGAAAAACTGCAGCCTGAGGTTGTACTCCATACTGAACTGATAACTTGTAGAGGGAATGGGGTCATTGTTAAGATGTACTCCAAACTGTTGACCTCAACCCATGGGCTGCTGCAGAGTGTAATTTTTTCTCTCTCAAGGACTAACAGCCTCTTTGATATTTCAGTTCTCCCAAACAGTTGAATTTTAAAGTTAGAAAATCCAAATTCACTGCTGTTTGATCTCCATTCAAGAAAATAAATATTTTCACTGAGGGTGAATTCAGTCTGTTACGACTCTCAAAACACTGTATCTTTTGGCTCGTTAAGACTAAACCTGACAAGAATATTTTGTGCATATTACTTAAAAATGGGAATGCTTAATTAGGGTTTTTAACATGAATGTAGACATATTATCTTTAAAATTCTTATTCGATATCCTTGGAGAAATTTGAGATTTGAATTGCTCATTTGCTTGCTCTTTGGTGGCTGAACGTATTTTCACGTTTGGATAGGATGCAGAGCCCCTCCAACATTTCAGATTTGACTGTTTTATATTATGATGTTGTAACGGGAAGGCAGACCATAGATCCGGGTCAGGTCCAGTGATTGCCAGGCAGGCCCACAGTGGACAAGGCAGGGAGGTCAAGCCAGGAAGTCAGTCCATGGGTCAGGATCTGGATTAAGGGAGTCCATGGCTAGGCGTGGGCTTGGCTGAGCTGGAAACCCATACTCCTCTGAGTAGCAGCTCAGGCAGGAACTGAAGGCTGAGCTGAAATGGGTCTTCTGAGCCAATGGGAGGGCATGTGATGGAGGATCGAGGTGAGTCTGTTTGGGGTCGTTAATAGGCTTTTAGTACACTCTAAAATGTGGACCCCTGAGTGTACACTTTATTCCAGGATGCTTCTGGACTGCGAACTATCCAGCTCTTCTAGAATTGCTATCCTTACCTCCAGTTCAGTTCAGTTAACTGGAAACACTGCTGCTGGAATACTTCACCTGTGTTTGCACTCTGCATCCTACAGTTTCTCCTCAGAGAGGATTTAATTCAGTTGTTGACTGCATTAGAATCTGTTAGAGTTAGCAAAGGTAAAACTTCCTAATAGAGGTCAGGCATGCTGTCAAGGTACTACTGCACATCTGAAGAATATGTTGACTCTATATCGTATAAAGAATTCTATCAGCTCATTTGCTTGACAAGCTGTTTCTGAGGCACCTAGATTGCCGTGGTTAGGAAACCAGTTATTTCTATGTTTCTGAGTCCATTTCCAATGATCAGTATGGCTTGTTGTGCCTGCTTTGAATGGCTGTGAGCTGATAGAGAGCTGACTTGAGATAACAGAAAAGTACTTGGAGCATCAAGGTTCTGGAGGTGATTTCCGTATGAACAGTCACAGTCAATCTGTTGTGGACCCCTTCTGGTTTGTGCAAGTTTTCTGTTTTTAGTACAGAATCCTAGAGTTTGAGAGAAACAGGTTACTTTTATTAGGACTGCTGTTGCCTTTCTCAGGAAGATTCCTGTTGTGGACTTTAACAGAAGTAGAAAATGGCTATCCATCCATGTTTACCAGAAGTTTGTGTTGAATAAAGTATATGTATACACAAATGCATGAAGAAATAGTTTTACCTGTACTGTAGCTGTTTGTTCTTTGAAGCGTGTTGTACATATATGCCACAACCATCTTATTGCCCATTCATTCAAAATTCATCTCTACAAAAAGAGTGTGTATAAGGAACCAATGAATTAAATTTTATATCTAAATTTGAGAAGAAAGTAATATAGTGGATGCATGTGTAATCTTTTTAGGGTGGTTTATCACATTTCTCACTGAGATGTAACAATACAAGTTAATAAACCTGATTATCTACATTCTATAGACAAATAATAGAAATTTTGAATACAAATAATACTTTGTTGTTCTTACTGATATTTTGTATATATCTCTGCAACAGCAAGTCAAAGACGACTTGTGATATTAATAATTACTGCTTAAGCTTTTTTCCTCTTTTCTGTAAAAAAAGTATAATTCAGTAGAATGATCTGTGCTTAAAAGTATGAGCAGTAATACTTATTGTTTAATTATTTTATATAGAATCTTGTTTAGTGATTCGTACAGTTATTTCTGTGTACATGCTAGTGAAAACTGTAGAATTACTGGTATAAAATGTTACCTTTCTTTCTGCAACTTACACAGTTTTGTAAACATGACCAGGAGGCGGAGACTCAGAGTCATTTTCTTGGTTTCTGTCTTCCTTTGTTCATCTTATTTAATACTACTACATATCAGTTGTTGTCCAGTGGACAGATTTTGAAGGAAGGGGAAAGAGAAGATTTTGTCATTAATCAGTCTGGTTTCCCATCAAGTATGTCCTCCAAAATTTTTTTTTTTTAGTTCCCTGGTTTTATTCGATTTAGTTAGGCAAGGGGAAGAAAACAATATTGGCTCTTCTATAAATGAATGCTTATGAAAAACTTCATGTTCAGAACTTTTATTGTAATTGATTTGAGGTGTCTAGAACTAATACTGATTTAATGGAAATCTTGACAGCTTTAACCGCGACAAATTGGTATTACAGTATTGATTTCATTTATATTTTGAGTCCGCATCTGTTTAATTGGGGTATTCCATTATAAGTATCATCAACATGACTGTTGGTTTTTTGAAGAGCTTTGAAGAATGATATAGAAGTTTGTCCATAAACTCTTAATTCTGTTTTACGACATAACACTGGATTTTTATAACACTATAGCAGGAAGGAGGTGGATGTCTTTTTTGTATCTGAATATTACATCAAGTGGTGCCATCTTAGTAGCTTTTCCTTACTTCTTGATACTTAATCATGTATTTTGCCATACTGACCTTCCCACATTTAAAATAGGTACATTGTGCTAAAAATAAATTTATATTTCAAAATCTGATTTCTCCCGCCACTTATCAGTTAGTAACACATTCCTATCAAAACACCTCCAAATATATGAATTAGCTCCGGAATGTAGGGGATATGGCCTTGAAGAGAAACGCAATTGAAATTATCCTGGTTTACAGAAATGATTGTGTGAAACAGTTTATAGTCTGCTCTGCTTTTGTCTGGAAGAGAGACCAGGAGCTAAAAGCTGCAAGACTTAGTGGACAGAAAGGATATTTCTGTGCAGAAGTTTCTAGCCTGTTTGACTTATTAGAATAGGGAGTGAGCTAACAAGTTACTCCAGGCATTTGTAAATTGATAAAATTGCGGAGCTGAGTCCTTTTGCAACTCAAAAATATTGTCATCTCTTCTGTCCCTGATTACTGGAAGATAATAGGAAATGTTTTGCTCCCATCATGTTAAAAGCCTTACCTTGATCCAGGTTTTTGGAATTGAACACCCACACGTTGTTTGGATTCTAAGGGCTTTAAACATACGTTTTTAACTGAACTGTATTGAATCATTGATGGTCAAAATGAAACTTTAGAACTCCTTTCATGACAGCTATTTTCACCCAAGCAGTACACCATATAATGTAGTGGCATGCATATTTGATGTTTGGAAGAGACCTGGTGTGAGATACAGTTCTGAATCAAGGGCTGCCATAGCTACGTATTTTGGAGGCTTTACCATATCTTTCTTGTATCCTTGGTGAATAATAAGGAGTAATAAGTCTGTATAAGAGGAAGATCTTGTAGAGCCTTTATCAGAAAAATCTTCTTTATGTTGATACGGCATTTGGCCAAACAAGCATCTGCAAAGGGGAAATTATAAAATAACTCTCACTGGGGACTTAAATGCCACGGAGAGGATACAGCCTCTTGGTAGTGATAGTTACTCCATTAGCTCTGTTGTAGAGTTCTGCGCAGTAAGTTGTCCTCAAACCTTCGACAGCTCCCCCCTGCTAACAGACCAGCTGGTTGTCACTCCGAAGCCACAGGAGAAAATTAATTTTTCCTTCCAAAGTACTGTTTAAAAAACCCTGATCATTACAAATGTTATCAAGCCAGTCAAAAGCTACATCCAGGCTTAGTTTGTTCCCATACGTGTATCAGTGCTGATAGAGCTCTTATTAAAAGACGACAGTTTCACCTTGCTGTCTCCAAGAAACAAACAAAATGACTGCTCTGTGGTTGTGAGGTGAAGATTACTGTTCATTTTAAGATACTTTCTTCATTTCTCATGGTAGTACGGGGTAGTATCACCTGTCCAGGTGTCAAATCGATCATGTCTTTCTATACTAACTCTGGCAGAATAGTAGTGATCTCTCCAGCTCTGAATCCGTAAGGCATGTTGCCGTGCTTGGATATTCTACCTGAGTTCTCCCTTGGGACAGGACATTCAGCAGCTCAGCCTGCCTAGCCAGGTGGCAATGTTTTAGTGGCTTTTCTGCAAAGCCTCATGACCTTGCAACATCACTGATCACTTTTAAAGTAGCTCCTTGGAGTACTATACAGCTGGAAAAGTGGGGACACAGCCTTAACCAAAGAATTTGCTTATCAGAAACAGTAAGTTTTGTGGTCTTGATGTGTTTTAAAATTTGCAGCATTTAATCAGGCCCCTAAATTTGTTTCAAAAACTTCAATTTTGTATGCTTTTTAAAATTTTGAGCGTCCTTATTCTGACTTAATTTTTCAGCTAATGTCCCTTACACAAAATACAGTAATCAATAATCTTATTTAAAAAATATGTTATTGTTGACAAAAGTTAATATGTTAATAGTAACAGTAACCTACTAACATGTACTTGATACAACCTAACAATTAGTCTGTTAAAAAGAAATAAAATGTAGTAGAAATAAAAGCGGGACAGTGGACTTTCAGATATATTCATTACATTTAATTTGGTTCTAGAATAACGTGTTGCCATGAAAACACTTCTTAAAATGTCATCCACATTAATTTCGCAGTCATCCCGTTTGGCTTCCAAAGTAGTTGTATCTGATGTTTTCATGACACATGGCTGTTAAATTAGCCTTCCTGGATTAATTTTTTGTTATTATTTGGCTGGTTAATTTTCCCAGTCCTCATGAAACAGTAGAGAAATTAATACCTTTTCTTAATAATCTTTCACACAAAATACACGTGTTCACGGTATTACAGCTGCTTTTGAAAATATTTTCTCAGCAGTGGTGCTAATTTGAAGTTGAATTGTTTGTTTGAAAGACCCCGTTTTGTGTTCAAAAAGAGTTTAATTACATTTTGATTATTTTGACTATAAGGGTTGATGTTTATTTTTTACCTTTTTGCACTTCATTATTCCTTTCCTCAGATGCCATTGGTGCCTTCTGTAACTTAGTCTTCCATGTCTCTTGTCCATGAGATCGTATTCTCAGAGGGATGTTTCTGATGCAGAATCATAGAATCATTTTGGTTGGAAAAGACCTTTAGGATCATTGAGTCCCATCGTTAACCTAGCACTGCCAAGTCCGCCACTAAACCATGTCCCTAAGCACCATATCCACATATCTTTTAAATACCTCCAGAGATGGTGACTCAACCCCTTCCCTGGGCAGCCTGTTCCAGTTCTTGATAACCCTTTCAGTGAAGAAATTTTTCCTAATATCCATCCTAAACCTCCCCTGGTGCAACTTGAGGCCGTTTCCTCTCATCCTGTTGCCCGTTAATTGGGAGAAGAGACTGACCTCCACCTCGCTACAACCTCCTTTCAGGTAGTTGCGATAGGTAGAGCAATAAAGTCTCCCTTCAGCCTCTGTTTCTCCATACATATGTTGTATGATATGTGAAACAAAATGGTCATTGAAAACATAGGGTGATCACAGCGCGGTTTGCCCTAACAGAGTTTGTTCTAGCTTTCCTGGTTCTCTGTAAGGCATGAATGACGTTCTCTGTGGTCATGAGTCCGTAATACAAAGTGACAGTTGCATTAAGAGTTGGATCCAGTTTCCTGAGCTATACAGGTGTTTAATTCCATTTTAGACTCCCAAAAATTTCCGTGTTGTAGTAAGTACCCTAGGGGCTCTAAAATAACATTAGGAACCTATATTTAGGAAACTGAAATCTAATCTATGTAGAGTCATCTATAAATTGTTGAAATCAAGTAATTGGTTTAAGTTCTTGCTTGTTTTTCTATAGCAGCATCATTGAAATGTACATACAAATGGAAACAAATTCTAGAGATGTAGACATCTGGTTTCATCTTGTTTTATATCATGATTTTTGTAGTTGTCAAATTGGCAGATACTGTAATATGCATGCTCTTCTGCTTGGACAAAAAACATAGTCCAGATTACAGTGAGCTGTAAATGGGAGAGGGAGTTTTTCTAGTTTACCAGATGGGTTTCTGTCATCTGGAGCAGTATGCATTTAATACAGATGCACCACTTTGAGGAATACTCCAGAAACTGATGCTGTCAGTCATTACCTGTAGTTACATGAAAATTGGCCTTGTTTTTTGCCATTAGATTTGGGTTTAATATTTTTTCTTTTACTTTGGTTAGCCATTTTCCTTTTTAATCTTCTTTTTACTATGCTTTCTCTTGTTTCTGTCTTGAATTCAGAATCCATGAAATTACTTACCGATTGAATCAGAATGGCTCATCCAGGAAATGAGTTTACAAATAAGTTTTGCTGTTCTTATGCAGAGGAAAAGCTGTTTGAGGTTTTTTTTCACAGTGACACATTCTTCAGCATGCTGAAGGATTTCTGTGCTTGATGTTCCTGACATGTAATGCTCAGAGGAGTCTTGTTTTACTCTTCAAACATTACACCACACCGAAGTCCTTAAAATTTAAGTACAGGGAGATTATAGCGCAAGAGCAGTTTTGCTTTGCAGTGCCAATAAGAAGTCTAACCATAAATCTAGAAATGGTATTGTATTAGACTTTTTTGTTGTTGTTTTTTCTGACCTGTTCTTATCTGAGGAAGACAACTTTTCTGATGGTGGTAGAAAACTAGTTGGCATGCACTTCTTAGGATCTTTATTCTTACAACTAACTGACAGTGCAGAAGGACATTGTGATTAAGAGGCCACGGGGCCTGACATTTGGGTACTGATCAAACAAAATCTGTCTTGTCATACCACTAAAGCTTTTTTGGTGGAACTGCATAAAGCAGAATGCAGAAGTATTAGCAGAAAACTCCTCTCATAAAGCTTGGGTCTCTGAATTTTTCAGAGATTGCACCAGCTTTCACTGGGGGTTTTTTGTTGAAGTCCATATTGAGGCCACAGCGGTTTTAGACATATTTCGGGTTGGCCATGTTCCAAGGACTCTTCTTGATACTGTGGGCATTGGTAGGCTTTTACCACATTTTGGAGACAGAGTCCACCAGTAACCTAGCTTAGTTTGTGTTAGCCTTGATCAGTATGATAAAATGATTCCATGTGAATTTTTTTTTTTATATCCAGCTTTTTATGAAATAAATAGTATTTTCTGTGGGCACATCAGGTTATTTGAGCAGTAAAACCACTACTGCAAGGCCAGGTGTCAGATTGTTGATGTTTAATCTAAATGTGCATGAGTTAAATCTGTTCAGTAACTTTCCAAGAGCTTTAATTTTTGCTAATTCGGTCATTAAGTTCATAGTTGCACAATGAGAGGCAGAAATTTGAAGGAAGATATAAAAGACTCAATCTCAGTGAAAAGTCGATTTTCAAATTCATACAAACTCTTTTTTTCCTGATAGACTGTTACTACCTAAGAGATTATCTCCAGAACAACAATATTTTGTCCTGAAGGAAGTTGCAGAACAGAACTGCGTTTAATTGGATTGTCGCTCTGTAAAAGTGTATTAATGATTAATTTTTCTGACAATACGTCTATGCTAACAACTGATCCATGCAGCATAATGACTTTATTTAGCTACTGCTCCAAATATAGATCTTTATATTCCTGCTTCCAGGTTTTACTTTTGTCTTCCAAGAATTACCTTGATATGCTCACTCAAAGTATTGACTATGTGCACATGAAAGAAATCCACTGCCAAAAACTATGATATCCTGCCCAAAGATTTTATGCATGGCATGATTTAAAGCACGTTCTGATTGAAGACACAGTTTTACTATTAAGAAAAGGAGCAGATTAGTAAAAGCCTACTTCCCTTGTCAAAGTCCTCCATGACTAGGGCTAAAATACCTCCAAGGAAAAATCAGTACTACTGTTGAAAATTAATTAATAAAGTTTATGGTTGTTAATAACCTTATTAATTATTTAGGATTTTTCATAAACAATGAAAAAAAGGAAGGATGGAGTAAAGCAACTTTTTTCAGTGTGTGAAGAAAATAGCGTTGTGTAGCTCTTGGCTGGAACCTTATAAGAGAGTATTTTCAGTGTTTATTTCCTGTATTAGAAAGTCAGTGTCCTACAGTTTGTCCACAAACAATGTTATAATCTTGTTTATTTTTCCACATAACAGTAAAACTATTAGTAAGATTTGTATTTGCTTTTTCTACAGAACCCAAATCAATTTCACAGTAGCTATTGATTTCACAGCGTCAAATGGTAAGAATAAAAATTAACATCTTGTGTTTGTATGTATGTGCTGTGTTCAGTTTTAAGTGTACATATGTGTGTGTGTGTATCTATATCAGTATTCTGCTTAACTTCACTGTATTATTGATTATCCGTATGCCTGGCACCACCTGGAATCAGGATTCCATTTTGCTGAGCAACAGACTAGAGGCCAATTCCTGTCCAGAAAAGCAGGGCAAACAGAGCAGACAAAAATTGAAAAAGCTACTTATAAAATTGAATAAGTAGGAGCAGTTGGCAGATATTTGTGTACATTCTGATTATTTTTTGTTGTTTCTTTATTATTGCTGGGAGAAAACTGGCTAACTTAGAATACCCCATTGAGAGGGGCAAAAGGAAGGAGTTTCAGGTGGAGTGAGGCTGAAGTGGGGTGAAGCAGAGATAAGTTTTGATCTTCCTCCAAAGATGTTTCAGAATGTCCTAATACTTTTGTAAATTTCATCTTAAAAGTGTATATTATATTATAAAATGACACAAATTTACAAGTCTAATCACAGTTTCTTGCTGCCCTTTCAGTGATGAAGTTTACAGCTACTACTGTTAACCTATTGAAAATGTATTCAGAACATTGCATTTTTATCTGATACAACCACGGTTATGTATATAGGAAATAAGCTTATTTTCTTTTCATGATCTTTTCTTTTCAATTTCTGCTTTCTTAGATTCCTGTCATTTTTAAGAGAGAAAATTTTGAAGTGATTCAATTTTAAAGTAAATCTGATCCTTGCTTCAACAGGTAACCCTTCACAGCCTACTTCACTGCACTACATGAATCCCTATCAGCTGAATGCTTATGGCATGGCACTGAAAGCAGTAGGTGAAATAATTCAGGACTATGATAGTGACAAAATGTTCCCAGCTCTAGGTTTTGGAGCTAGACTGCCTCCAGATGGAAGAGTATCTCATGAATTTGCACTGGTAAGTAAATAAATATTTATATATTGTTTGAATTTCTTTACTATAAAAAAATTTGGGGATTTAAGGTTGCAGTCTTTAAGCAATTACTGGACAACTAAAGAACAGAGAATGTGCAAATTTTTCTGTCTAAAAGACTATTTGAAAATTTTTCATCATGATGAAGTTACTGAGACAAATCCAGAGTCAAGAAGTCTCTGTAGACCAAAAATAGTAATAAAGAAAAGTAATCATCTTTAACCTTAGCTGTAGCAGCATGAGAAACAGATGCTTGAAAGACTTCAGATTGAAGCTAATCTATTTTAAGAAGCAAGTGAATCATAATCCAAGATAATCTTTCATTGTTATTGTTCTCTCCCATTTTCTGGGGTCTCTTTGTCTTTTACAGGCTGCTTGTTTAAACAGACAGAGATAACTAAGTGCACTATAAGCTGGGGTGACAAGAACAAATCTGAGACTGGTCCATGTGCCAGTTAAATTACAAACTTAAAATCTAACAGGATTTGCCAGAAAGGTTGATCTGTTCTAACTGATGCTTGTGATTAGTGTGGATGTTTATCTACTTGCTTCTTTTGAGTTTTTTGTTCTTCTCTGAGTAGCATAAAGTTGTCAGAATTACAGCAAGGGTAGGTACATCCAGCAAGTTTTAATTAGATAGCAGCAAAGACATGGCAGAAGTCTGGTGACTGTAGATCTGTATTTCTTCTGTCAGTCTGTGCTACAAAACAATGCCACATGTCTTATCTCAAGGAAAGGTTTTCCATATGGGTAGTAATTTAAAACAGGTGCAATTGCAGATATTTGTTTGAATCACAGACTTTCTTTGGACTTCCGTGTAGCAAGTTCAAATATATTGATACATATAATCTTAAGGCTACTAAAACAGCAGCCTTATTTCTGGCTACTTTCAGTTTTAAAAGTTGCTTCTAAAATTAATTCAGTTAATTCATGAGGCATTGCGGTGCTTTTACAGAGAGAAAAACAGTCTTTTTTTCCTTCCTCCATATATGAACATATATAAGTGTCTCCCATTTAATGCTAAGCAGTGTTTTCAGCACTCTCTTAATGTTCTAGATTAATTCCATGAAAAATCCCCTTTGCTTCTCTAGATTCTCAGGGACGTATACTCTACCTCAGAATGAAATACTGGCACATTAAGCCAAGGAGGTGGTGGCACATGAAGGAGAGTAGGTGATTTGGAAGGTTTTGAAGCCTTACATGGATCATTTCTCTGGCCTGACATGGATCATTACTATGGGATTTAGCTTATATGTTTGTATTGTCATCTGTAAATAGGTATCCTCGTTATAGAGTCATTATGGAGACAGGCAGTAAAATGCTTACCCAAAGAATTTACAATCCCAGTCATTTCAGTAGGTTCCCAAAGAGTAAGTTCCATTCTTCATCTGTTTATACCAGGTTGAAAATCAGTTTACCATTGCAGAAACATTGTACCAAAACAATGATGAGTTTATAGTTTACCTTATGCTCACAATGTGTATGACCATCAGGATCTGGCAACCATTCCTTTTTTCACATTCTTGAAATAAGAAATCATTGAGCCAGAACTGTACTCCTAAACATGATTCTAGTTTTACATCTGCCCTGTAATTGATATCTTAAATCCACACGGGGAAATGCCTGTTACTGTTGCACATAAGAAAGACTGTTTAATTCCACTTAAGATGGTATTTATGTCTAGGAACCAGTTCCAGTGATTCAGACTGCATATAACATGAGGCTGCTAGAACCTCCTTTCCTAGGCAGTTAACACTCACAACTAGCCATGGCGTTTACTTTAGGCATTTGTAGTAAACTCTCTGAATAGATCCTAAAATGCTTAGGTCTTTGCCATTTAAAAATGTACACTGGGTAGTGTTCACTGACCTACATCATAGTTTCTTATAGTGATTAATCATCTCTTATTTTCATTAGAATGGAAACCCTCAAAATCCATACTGCCATGGAATTGATGGTGTAATGGAGGCATATTACAGGAGTCTAAAATCTGTACAGCTTTATGGACCAACAAACTTTGCCCCTGTAATTAATCATGTAGCCAGGTAAGCATCACAACAGGTGCTTTGCAGAAAATTCTTATTGTCAGTATAACTATCACATATAAAAGGAACAGTTACATGATGCTAAACATTGAAAAAGGTATTTACAGTTGTTTTGTTTATTCAGTGTAACATGATTAACTTGTGCCTTTGAGTAGGTTTGAAGACAATGTGCTGATATTATGCAGAATTTCATTGCTGATTAAAAATAAATACAAGTGATCCAGTTGATCCACCCTGTGTTAAAATCTTAGGAGAAATCATAAAGAAAATTTTTGTGAGGTCACTGTCATGTTCCTTTTTTGTCCTTTGGAGCACAGAATTTTTGCTTCACAGAAAAGACATAAATCTATCAAAAATTTATAAAATGCAATTTTTTAATGCATATGTAGTTCTTCTAATCTCAAAATGTCCAAGACATCAACAAAATTTTCCAGGTCAGTCTGTGGATACAATTCCTAGCTGGTAGTGGTACTGTTAAGGCAACAGTACAGCAGCCACTGCTGGGGAGCTGTGGTGCTGTCTTATAGAATCATAGGATTGTTTA
>VYXH01005912.1:0-59881 GCA_013397275.1 Burhinus bistriatus
TGGGGGTCAGTCTCTTTTCCCAGTGGCAAGTGATAGGATGAGAGAAAATGGCCTCAAGTTGCACCAAGGGAGAATTTGGTTGGATCTTAGGAAAAATTTCTTCACGGAAAGGGTTGTCAAGCATTGGAATAGGCTGCCCAGGGAAGTGGTGGAATCGCCATCCCTGAAGGTATTTAAAAGACAGGTAGATGTGGTACTTAGGGACATAGTTTAGTGGTGGTTTTGGCAGTGTTAGGTTGATGGTTGGACTCAATGACCTTAAAGGTCCCTTCCAACCTAGAGAATTCTATGATTCTATGATTCTATACATTAGCAGTTTATGAAACTCATGAAGATACTCTTCATGTTAAAGTTGACCTGCTCCAAGCTACCTCTATTTTGCTTTGCTTTTAGAAAATATTTCAAAGTAAACTTTAGGAGATGGTGTGACCTTTGTGACATCTATCATCAGACAAGATAAGGGTAGATTGGGGGAAGAGAGGGGATGGGAATTTCCTCCTATAAACATCTCACCTTTCACATCAGGCTCAATAGGAGCTTCGCAGGATTGACAGGTTGCAGTAAAAGTTCTTCTTCTGACACCAAGTATCATAGTCAAATTCTGTTCATGACAATCATAAACAACAGTTGCTAACTTCCTGGGATAAGCATAAGTGTTTCTACAGAACACTTTTGTGACCCTGGTCCTACTTATCTATAATAAATTCAGGGTCAGTAAAGGGCACGTGTACAGAGATACAACATGCAGACAGGCCCAAATGTGTTCTGAAAGATACAAGCTCCGCTCAATTCTAGTTTATTCAGGCTCAGCATCACCCGGACATGATTGTGTCACTTCCAGCCAGGAACTTGAGTCTGTCTGCACACACCTGTATGGACACCCTCGAAAGAAAACAAGCCAGGGATAGGGACTATGCATTTTTCCCAGAATTCAAACCAGTTGTCTCTTTACCTCCTCCTATACAGTAGCATCAGTAATAAACCCAGAGAGCTTGTTAAGACATGAGTTTCTTTCTATGAGGCATTACAGACTGGCTGCTTCAGCCTCTTACTCTCTCTCTTGTATTCCTGGGCAATTCAGAAGACACAGGCTAGCCCTGGGGATCTATCCTAGCTCACGATACTCTGAAAGTCAGCATAGATCTCCCATACAGATTGTTGCAAAGTACAGCATTGCGCGCAATGTAAGACCAAGCAGAAATAACGGGTGGGCATGAGGAAAAGAGAAGCACAGACAAGCTATTTATTCTACTGGCTGGAAGCCTCAGGTGCATAACCTGCCTAGTTCCTTCTTCTGTAAATGTAGAAGATTGAGTAGGAAAGGTCTTGAATTGGGGAAGTCTGAAGAACAGAAGTTGCATATTTATTAATCGTGTTGTGTGTTACTCCAGCTGCTCTGAAAAGCACACTGCAGCCAAAAGGTAGTGCTACTCATCATCATTTTATTTCACGTTTATCCAGCAAGAAGCCAGGACAGATTTTATTTTAATGCACTAGTGAACTGCCAACACCAATTCAGATCAAAGGAAATATTTGCTTTAAATCATAGACTTAATACTATTTTATTCCTGTGTTCCCACAGACTGAAAATTCATTAATGCATTAGGTAGCAGTAGCAATGAGTTTAAAAGATTTTTCTCTGTGCATGTGTTTGTAATAGTGTTTGTACTGTGTTAAGTCCTGTAACTTTTTAAACATACCATCATCCTTCCCGGACCCAAATAAAACCTGCTGCCTCACAGATCAAAAAAAAAAAAAAAAGGGAATTACAGAAAAAGAGCTTTAACTAAACTAAACTACATTTAGTGTGAGAGCAAGGAAGGATGCCGTTAAGAGAAGATGGTGGGAAAGAATACTTACTTTCTCTGTGCTATCAGATACTAGCTACTGCTCCAGCCAGATTACTGAACTAGATATACTAATGATTTTCTCTGTCTCAAAACTTGTTCAAATTCAGTGTTCATTTTGTAAAAGTTGTGGGTTTATTTGAAGTGTTAGATTTTCATGTATCTCCTGACAAGGATCAATAGTTACAATCCTTCTTTCCACGTTAGAGATCTAAAGCAACTAGGCTGTGCTTCACAGCTCAGGATGCAACGTAGCACAGCAATAAAACCTGCCATATTGACAGAAGTACAATATAAAGCAAAATATGATATAAAATATTACACTGAAGATTTGGAGCAATTCCTATGGGTCTCTAAAAGGGTACGTGGTACTTACAGAAAAAGCGAGCAGCAGTGTAAAAAAATGTGAATAGACGAAAAAGGTGTTAAAGCCTGAGTCACAGTGCAAGATATTTTCTTTGTGTTTTATTCTTTCTTTGTAGAAGCAAAAAATACAGACCTCTACGTTATATTCTTCTATGTTCTTAAAAAGAGAATGGAGTGCTCTTTTGCAAAAGATATATGGCAGTCTTTTTTTCTGTTGAATGTCTAGATTTAAAGTGAGTATCAGACATGCTTCTTTAACTCCTTGTTATATACATTTATCATTTTAAAGTGGGGAGGAAGTCAAAATAATAGTATCAATCCTGGACCTTAGTGANTCTAGATTTAAAGTGAGTATCAGACATGCTTCTTTAACTCCTTGTTATATACATTTATCATTTTAAAGTGGGGAGGAAGTCAAAATAATAGTATCAATCCTGGACCTTAGCTGCTTGGTAGTTAAACCATTCATCTGAGGGATGAGTGAAGTGGGCTGATGTTGTCCAGGATGAGACCTCAAAAGGTCTCCCTGGGAGAGTGTTTAACCGTTGGCCTGCAGGGAGGACAAAGCAGCATTGTCTCCTGCGCCCTGTGCAAAGCCACAGGCAGTGCCCTGGCCAGGGACCTCGCACCCAGGGATGTGGTCGGGACCTTGGAATTTGGTCCCTAAGCCTCAGCTTTCTTAGGCACATCTCTTTCTTTCTGTTTCCTACAGTACTTAAAGCTTTGCCTTTAATCTTTATAGAGGTTAGATAAGATGTGTCCATCACACCACTGGTGGTCATGACTAAAACATAAAGGTGTGGGTGTGAGTGTAGGGGTAGGGGAGACAAGCAGGGGATCTGTGGAAAGAGATGCCCTTTACACACTTCCTCACATTCAGTACTCCTGATTCTGGAGATGTGGTACATCTGTCAGGTACATCAGAGTACATCAAGCAGCATTGCTTATCAGCCAAAAGCTAATTACCCAGCTGGACCTAAACTAATTCTGAATGGAGCCCGTGTGTGGTCTTTGCTTTTATAGCATGACTGACCTCCAACCAGGATACATCAAAAGTGAATTGACTGCAGTTAGTTTGTTTCCTTGCTCCACCTCTGGGTTTCTGCAGATCCCATTACAAAGTGCATGTAAACTGCCTGGTCAGCTGGATCAGATTCAACTGAGGTGAAAAGGGCCAAAGCCCTCTGAAGGAGAATAACTTAGGAAACAACACAATATATTTCCCCGAAGTGTGATTTCTATGACCTAAGCTTGCATCTCGTAGATGCATTGGATTCTCACCCATTCAGCCATCCACCTCCCTGCTGAGATTTCAGCTTTATGTGGTAATTGAGAAGAACTACCAATATCCCTTTTATACTTGTGAACAATTGCCCACTAACTTCTAGGCTGAGAGCTACCTCCATCTACAGCCATGAAACTGGGCTGACTTCCTCTTTTTCCTAGCGTGAACCAGAATAAGACTAGTGACCAAGAAACAACCAGCTCAGCTTCCTATTTAAAATACTCAGAAAGTCCCATTGCTATATTATTTTTTCAATATTTAATAAGCTAGACCTTTTTCAAGTTCAGCATTGAAAAGTGTGCCCACATCAGAAATCCACTTTGTAGCTGGTAAGTTCATTAGCATCACTGATAACAGAAGAATTCTCTTCTTAAATTCACTGTGAACCTCATTATTTTTTTTCTGTCTTGCATTTGTTCAAAGCATAGCATGTTTGAAACAAGATTAGCAACAATCCATCCAAGTCTGGTTTTTAATGAATTTGACCATACAGTCCTTACTATGTCCAAATGACTGTCCTCACTAGTAGTGTTTCTCTTTTCCAAAATGATAAACAAATAGCTTTAACAAATTTGATAGAAGGAAGTTTTTTGCATCTTCCTATGGATCAGCCACGTTTCCAGGAAGGATTTAATTTAAGCTGTACACTAAATTAGTAGTGCTGTGCTACCTCTCCAGAAACGCCATCATACAGAGTGGTACTTCCAGGAATAATATTGCAAAAGCATGGCTACAACCCATATGTTCAGTGAAGAGCCAGGTCTAGATTCAACATCTTCTCTAATCAAGGGAGAACTCTCAGCATAGTGGAGCCTTGCTGAGCATCCAGCACTTAGGACACACACATCTTCCAGCTTCCAGTGCTCCAACAGGTCCTGTTCCATTCTCCAGCCCTGCCTACACCAAACTGGAAATCGTCATCATCTCTCCCCAAAAAAACCAAAACTCTGCTTCCTCTAGGGCTTGAGGATGGTGTCTGGGAAGGAAGGGAAAAGCTTTTTATCTAGTCCCCATTGCACCCACAGCAAAGCCAGGGATATGCGCCATGGTATAAACCAACAAGTCCAGGGTCTGGGAGAAGGCTGGTGGCTCTAGGGCTGAGCCACTTTATGTGAAAGCCAGTGCTAGTGGAGGAGATGGGAATCTAAACTGCTCATGGTAATCTGATCTAACTTTATATAAACTTCAGACATTTCTGTCATATATATATATTTGCTAATTGTATCCTCCAATGGTTTTTGCATCTCAGGAGGAAAAAAGACAGCCCAAGGAAGAACCTACCTTATCTCGCCAACAATCAGTGTCTAAGGGTGATTTCACTATGAAGCTTTCTTTAACGGAAAAAGTGTCTAGTTTATTATTGGTTACCAGTAAACATGCCTGTACTGCTTTGTCGTGGTTTGGGCCAGATTGGCCCAATCCGGTGGAACGACAGATGCTCGCTCCCTCTTGCTCTGCTCCCGAAGGGAGGCAAGAGAGAGAGAGAAAAAGAGAGACTTAAGAGTTTAGAAGGAACTAAACTACTTTAATGAAATATTAATAATAAAATAATAAAAAGAAAATAATGAAATATATACAAAACTGTATCAAGCGCCCAGGATGACAATCATGTCACCAGCAGGCGCTGGGGAAGTCCCAGACTGGACTCAGTGACGGACGGGAACTGGATTCCAGATCTGGGTTCAGGATCGGGATCAAAGGCAGACGCAGAGACAGAGTCCTCCTCGGACAGTTGTGTATTCTATCAGGTTATCATACGTCAAATTACTTGATTAGATTGCCTAACAAAATATTTTGGCAACCAGCTGTACACAGTTGCTCAGGCTGCAGAAGGTGCTGTAACAAATCCCATGGCACTTCTTTCTGTTTTGCCTAAAAATGTCTCCTTTCCACATCATCGTAGATGGAAAGTAAATATTCGGGGACATACTATACAAATGTTGCATACATGACGTCAAAATTCACTTACAACTGTATCATCGTAACTTGGTGATTTGCTTGCTTGTGGAAAGGAGTGCAAATGAGTTTCTTTAAATGACAGATGAAGTATTCATCAAAATAGCACCAATAATTTTCACACTTCAATGATTAATACTAATAGAGAAAGTTGCTCTGGAATGACTCCTCTGCGAGATAATCGGGTTGAACCAGGCTGAACCAATTTGGAGCAAACAAGATATTCCCCCACTCCTCTGATCATGAATTCATCTGCTCTTTCCTCAGCCGAAATAAATTAACAACTAAACTGTGTGCAGTCTATGTAGGTCACACAGCTGATGTACTACCTACTACAGCCTCCTGCAAGAATTCATTTGTTAATACTGAGCAGCTGTGACAGTCCCCCTGCACTGGAGTCATCCGTCCAGAATGCAACGCTAACAACGCTTCTTTCCAGCAAGAGTCGTTTCCGAAAATCAGATGAACAGGTGCCTCTCAAGTCCCCAGATCTGGCTCTGTGCTCCAAGATGCCGTTTCAGAGTCCAGCTGCACCGCTTGCTTCAGATATGCTGGGGCACAACAAAACGTGCTGTCATTACCATTTCTCTGGCAGAGAGTGGGTGTAAATAATGTGCCCACATTAGTGAAGCTCAGGGGATCTCCATGGAAACATTTAATCGTTGACATTTAAGCTCCTGGTGCCGATAAGGGAAGCAGCTGACTCCTGACCTATTACTAATGGTTTATCAAGGTAGGAAGCAAGATTTTTTGCCTTGACCTGGCTAGAAATGATACAGTGACAGCAAATGCTATTGTGTCTTTCCTCTTTTCCCTCTCTCCTCTCCGGAGCATAGCTTGCAGTTCTATAATCGGATTTTTTCTTGACCTTTTCTCGTTTATGTCACGTTGAGACAATGTGGGATAGGACTGGCTGAGGAAATGCCAACTTCCCAACCCACTCTCTAAAGTAGCATAGCTAACTTCTTTTAGGGTGTAAAAAAGTAAATCCAGGAAAGCTCTTGGGTCATGCAAGGGAAAACAGAAGACCCCTATAGGAAGTTACACTAAAGCGATGTTACATTTCTCACTGCGTCCTGAGCATCCACATGGACACACTGTGATCCATATGAATAGTTTCCTTAGAGCCTCTAATGAATCCAGCCTCCAAGTGTCCTGTGCAAGAAAGGAACCGACCCTCTGTAGGCACTGCTGTGCTCACTGCATGCTGGGTTTAGATCATTGTTGCCTCATCCCATCTGTGTCAGAAACCATGACATGCCAGAAACTGAGACCCGTCTAAACTTTTCACCAGTGAGCAGCTCTTCCAGATTCCTCACTCCCAGCCCCCAGAGCACTTTTAGTGCACAAACCACAGTCCCTGGTCTGCAGCAGCTCCCTGTCAAGCCTTCCCACTCAGAGCAGCCCAAGCCCACCATCACCCAGCGACACCTTCCCTCTGATTTTGAAGTGACAGCCAACCCTTAAAACAAACATTGCCGTGTGCTGGCTTCACTCTGAACTGACAAGCATCTCTAGTAGCGCCCTATCGGTCTGAGACCCAGTCTCCCCTGGCCATCCAGTTTCCACTGAGATAGTGGCATCCTGATGGCAAACTCGTATGATCAGCTGCCCTCCATCAAGCTGTTAATTAGTCACTGTTTCGGTCCCATTTTTGTGACTGATTTTGTGCTGGCTCTGGCTTTGAGTTGTGCTTCATTACAAAATGTGATTTGGCTTAAAGGAAAACCCTTAAGTATCTGGCTTGTCTTGTGGGAAAAAACTCATCATTATTTTACTGTTTTTATTCCAGAATAATTTAGAGGATTTATTCTCGCTAGGGTAACCATATATAGCTCTCATTACATCTAACATGACTGATTGGCTGCAGAAAAGATAGAAAGTCTTACATAACTACGTCATACAAATTAGAGGCTGATGACTGCTTGGCCCATGTCCAATTAGCAAATTAACTCTGTGTCATTCCTTGTAAAAGAAAACATAGCATTTCGGTTACAAAACCCACCATTGCATTTGCCATCTTTGCTATTTTTATGGCATTTATTCCTGCATGTGGTGGGGTAGAATTTGGAGATTTGTCTGTTTTTATTCTCATTACTAAATTGTAGGCGTAAGATCTGGTTAAGGCTGACTCCAGCATGGTGTCAGCTTAAGTTCCTGCGGGGACCATGGTCTGGGTCGGACGTTAGGGTGCTTTCCTGTATCTGCTGTAGACCTTCCACTTAATCTCAGGGCAAGATGTTTTGTCAAGCTGTGACTCAGTCTTTCTGTTGTAGAATAGATATAATATTGAAATAATCCTGATTTTTTATGTGGAAATTCCTATTAATTAGAGGGACTGATATTGTATTATCAGAAACTACCTCTGGACCCTGATAGTGCNGGGATTTTTATGTGGAAATTCCTATTAATTAGAGGGACTGATATTGTATTATCAGAAACTACCTCTGGACCCTGATAGTGCAAGTAGCTGTTGCACTAACTTGCACTGATAGTGCAATTGATACAAGGAAGATCTAAGAAGCCTGCCAGAAAATGGAAGGTTTCATCCTCTTCTAGCATATATCCATTAAAGATACTAATGCATACCAGCTATGGATGGTATTCCTTTTAGTTCATGCTTTTAGAATTCATAACCCATTCAAGCATTTATAATAAAACTTTGCTCATTAACATAACACTGGGGGCTTTTAAATGCTTAGAACGGGCTGCCTTTCCCATATAAGAGGTGTATAAACACCATCAAAGAAGTGTCCCTACTGGCTGTCAAAAGATGAAAACATACCATCATGCTGATTAGCAGAATTTGACTATTTGGAGTAGGATACGCATACATTTTAGTGTTGAAGGTCTTGACTTCAAATGCAGCTTGAAATGCAATCAGTCAGTGTCACTCACATGCCACTTCCCTCAGATTTTACACCTCATGGATCTAAAGGACTTCCTTTTGCAGGAGATTTCGTTCAAAAGCGCTATGTTTTCATTTGAAAGCCACGTGCTTTTTCTGAGTTTCCTGTTCTCTCACATTATTTCATTAACAGTGTGCCTCTGGACTGGGATTTTTTTTTTTAATTGATTTCTTCTTAATTGCTACCCCTTAGATATTCCTCAAGAGTGTGAAGGCACAATCCAGTGTATTGAAACATTGTTCCTTGGCTACACTAGAGGTAAGAAATGAATTTATTGTTTAGCATTCGTGTACCTTCTTTATCATCAGTAATACCCATTACGTGGGAGAGGTGTTGGGATAGAAATGAAAAGCTTGATAAATCAGGGATAAGCTCAGCATCCTGGCACCTTAAATGCTGAACTGTGCATTAGGAATGGAGAGTCAGCTCTGCTCATGCTTCCAGCTGTTATTAATCCTGACATGTTCAGGGATTTTTGGCACACGCTGTTTTAACCTCCTGCAGTTTAAATACATTTAACATTCTCCCTCCCTCTTCCCCATAATGACTGTAATGTGTGATTTTGTTTTATCTCAGTAATCATATCCTTCTCCCTCTGAGAACAAACTCAGCACAGCACCCCAGACACAGGCGTAGGAAGAGCAGGCTTATCTGTTTGTACAGAATGTGCCATTGCTTGTTACCATAGAGCTAATGCCACTTAATAACATTTAAATAACAATTTATATTGCAAAATATAACTTATTCTGTTGTGACCTGATAAGACTAACTGCCATTGATTATTTGCAATATTACCGATGGATGCTTAAAACCAAGTACTGGGGAGAAAAAGAAAACATTTTCATAATAAGATACATTGGTTGCTGAGCTTGTCAGTAAGTACCTAGGCTTGTGAGGATTTCAAAAACATTCATTATGAACCAGTGTTTTTTCCTGCCTACATCCTTCCCCATGGAGCCCCAGCTGCCAAATTACTTCTGTATGTTAGCTGGGCAAACTCAGTGCTAAATCTCTTTCCATGTTCTCTTTCATTATGGGACTACACAGTATCTGGGGTAAGGGTACGTGTCAGGGAAATGGTTCCTGAAGGGGTATACACACTTCGGAGGAATACACTTGAGGAAAGCCTGGAAATGCTGCTCACAGGGCAATAAAACATAAAATTGTGAGCTCAGACCAGCAAACGTTGCCTCTGTTAATTGCAGTAGGGTAATGACTGTGAATAAGATTTACATTAGTTAGGCTTGCCAGATCTGTAGCCTTGGGAAAGGCTCCACTGCAGTCAGTGACATTTTGCTACACGTTGGCAGACTGTGGCTATATCACTATAGAACAATAATTTTGTTTGTAACAGAAATTGCCCAAAGGGAGAATGAGGAATATCTGGGTATCAAAATCAAGAAGAAAGAAGGAAAAAAGCTACAAGTCACTGTATATTTGATGCAATTAATGCTATAAAACAAAGTGACTTCTTTCCTTTCCTAGAAAATATAGAGGTTTGAGCTGCCCTGGAAAATCATTAAGTATGAAAGGGAGTAAGAGTTCTGGGGAACAATCCCAGTTTCTAAAAGTGAAAATACCTGTATAGCATTCAGGAATTCACCAATATCAGACCATTTAGAATGTGTTTAAAAATTCAATACCACAGCATAGCTATAGCTAGATAACGTTCACACACTACAGGTGAGGTCGGAAGGGGTGGGCACTGCAGGAACAGGGCACGCAGCAACCGGGATGCTGAAAGAAGAGCATCTTTAGGATGGCACACAGGCATCAGTAGGAAAAACTGAAAGAAAGGTTCATCTTTTAAATCCCACATTTTCTGATGTCTGGATGCTGCAGTTATGAAGCATTTCTGTTTACAAAGGGTTCACAAGCGAAAACCAGTCTTCCCAAGATAGCTACCTAAACCCTTGCTTTTAAGAGTGCAGCAGGACTTCCTCTGCTCTTCAGGAAGGAAGAGCTGGTCTCTCTCTCCTACTCCTATTTCTCAGCACCTATTAAAGGTCATCTGAGCACTAGAAATTGGAAGCTTAGGATTCAATTCCCTTTTGAGTAAATAAGATTTTAATTCCTTTTAGGTGTTTGGGATGACTTCAAAGGTGGATGGACACTAAAATAGGGAATAAATCACTAAATATGTTTTAAAAAGTTGAGTTTAGGAGAGGAGGGGCTCCAGAGGGTTGGAATTTGACCCTTAGCCCCTTGGGCCTATAAAGCCCCCTGCTTAGGTGTATAAGGTTTCCCTGACATAAACCTGGCGTAACACAGTAGTGCATTAGGCCTGTGGTATTTTGATATTTACCAGGTGTGCTTGGATAATGGGCAATTTAACTTTTCCAGCAAACCAGCTCTAATGGCCCGATTTCACTTTTCTCAACATCAGTTACCGATTGCGATATTTGTCTAGCATTATGTTTGACCCTCCAAAGATGTGCATGCATTTACGTTCCATTGACCAATGGCATTAGCTGGAGTGAACAAAAGTAAAGGGAGTGGGTAGCTCTTTGGAGGATCACACTTACTTTACCTTAAACTGTAAAATTTGCATCTAAAGGGCATCATGTCAAACTGGTGCAATTCTGGTGGCATTCTGCTGGGAAGAACATGGATATTTATAGAAGTAAGGTAGGGGCACACTTGATTATGCTCTTAACAGATGGCATTTAGTAAAAAATAAGAGGGAGAAAAACATCATTAACCAAAGGTGAACTTTATTAAGTTCTTTTATTACTGAAGATGGAGCTTTGGCTGTTGTTACTGTAAGGACATTTCTATATTCAATATTTATGAGAATGTCTCTTTTCAGATACCTATTTGAGGTAGAAAAATCCATTTTTATTAAATAACTTCCTGTGGATTAAAGTAATGCTTCCAAAACCATATGTCCTCAAATATGTCAGTAAAATTTTTCCATGAGTTTTTTATAAAATATAGAATTATGTGAGTTTTGTCAAAAAATGAGAAACAAATGGCATCAATAACTTAAACATCTTAATTATACTGGTGGTATGAAAACTATACTGAACAGTTCAATATAATACTATAGAAAACATCTAAAAGACTACGCTCATTCTATACGGTATTGACACAATATGTGTAGCGTAATATAATACGCTTCTTAATACAATCCATTCTAGACAGCAGCTAGCCAGAAATTTTACCAATTTGCCATATAACATTTGCTCTATGTAAAACTAAACTCAGACTAGAAGAAACTGGATTAATTATCTGGGCTGTGTTTAATAGTGATATAAGTTATTTTTGTTGACAGATTGCCCAGAATATGCTGTTAAAATCAAGTAACCATTTTAACAGGTGCTGTAAAAAGTTAATTTGCAGTAACTTCTGTTCAGAATACCTTATCAACTGAGTTGACCTGACAGGCTAAGAGGAAGGCTGAGAATGACGCAGGTAGTTACAGTGACAAAAACATGTCTGAAAAAAGAGGAATTATTTTATAAGTCTGATCAAGAACCTCTTCAAACATTGTTCCACACACACATTTAAAAATATTTTTTGTTCATTTTCCTAAATAAAAGACCTGGCTTTTCACACTTCTGTGAAGTCATTCCCATCTGTGGTAGTATCTGATATTGATGTCGTCCTCAGACAACACAAGTGTGAATAATGACTGTAAATGCAGGGTATCTGTGCGACTGTGAGCAGGGATGTTCCTTGAGAAAAATATCCTCTCTGTTGCGGACAGATGAGCTGTAGCTAGCCTATGAGTCACTTCATCTTTGCTTGCCTAGACTCTTTGACCTGTCAAGTAATTTATGATGTCCCTGAAGAAATATTAGCTCTAGTAAAAGTCAGCTCTTCACAAAAGTTGGAATCAGAGCCTGAGAGGAACTTTGGATAAAGTTCAGTACCAAATACTATGGGCATTTTATACTTGCTCGAGCTTTGTCCTTTTTCTTTCTGGGCTAGAAACTTGCTCATGCTCTGCCTAGCACTTGTGACTTTTGTTATACCGCATTTGCTTGTGTCCACCAAAGTCTGAATGAGTTCAAGAAGCTAGATTATGAATTAGTAGTTTTTTCTTTCATCTTTTCAGCTCAGACAAGGAGTGTTATGATGTCTTGTACATCTGTGCTGTGATTTCCCTTATTGGTTCCTGCTTACTTTTTTTGTGCATTTCAGGTTCCCAATGCAAGTTCCTTCCTTCTGCATGGTAACTGTTAGCTGTTAACTTGCTCTGTGTCCTGAATCTTCCCGTCCAGTCCTACTGATTGTGCTTCCTTTGAATTACCAGCAAAAATCATTACATAGTAATTCTGCTTTTTAAGGTTACGACGATTTGAAAGCTCTTAAACCCATCTATATATTTGCTATATAGTTTCTATCTCATGCAACACATTTATCTAAATGAGAATCTGGTATTGTCCACAATGGCTTTCTCGTGTTTTCCTGGGGTACAAATAGTCCAAGGCTAGATTTAACGATCACATGCTGACCTGTGTTAAGTAAGTCTATCTGAATGAAAATTATCTTTGTGGAGAGAATTTGCAAAAAGAGGAGCACTTGGAGCTGTTGAAGAGAGTATGTTTAAATTACAGGACAGAATGGTGGATCATTGTTGCGCTGAGAGTGCACGGTCCAAGAATATGCTTAGTAATTCCAAATCAGTGATCATGCCTGGAGTTTTCAGAAAACTCTGAAAAATTATGTGGTACCTATTCAGGGATGCTCCAGTCTAAAACAGTGGCCAAAGGGGGAGCTCCACCAACATCCAGTATGTGGCAGATGAACAGTGCTTTTGCAATTATCAGATCAATCCTTCTATTGAAAGCTATAATTTTAACAACCAAGCTAACACTATGGGGTGTTTTCCTAAATAATAAGAGATATATTTTGTTAAATATTTTGAACATGTTGATTTACAGTCTTCTCTCTAGATTGCATGAGAAGGCTAGATATATGCAGTAGTACTGAGACATAAATTCCTGCTACAAACATAATGACTTATCAGGTTCTTCATCCCAAGAGCAATTTAAAATTATGTCTGGTACAATTTACAGTCTGTGGAAAAGAGGTAGCACCAGAAAAATGAATTATTCTTGTGATGGTGCTTTGTTAGTTTTGAATCAGATCAAAATTTGAATCAAAGGACCTTTTTGGGTGTTAGAGTAATATCAATGTAAAAAGCATATTCTGTTTTGTTGTAACATCAAATGAAATAACCTGTCAAAAAACTTCCTTATCCATTCAGTAAGCAGAATTGTAAGATAAAATGCATGCATGGTTCCTGTTGGACATGTATTTGTAAGTCATTTACTGCTTTCATCTCTTTCAGTTTCTTTTAAATTTAAACAGCTCCTACTCTTCATATCAGAGGCCTTATCTGTGGCAGTCTTTACCATCATTACATCAGCACTAATATTTCAAAGATCTTGGGGCGACTTTCCTGAGACATGGCAGGTAAAACTAAGAGTTACAAACAAAGCCAGTAGGAGGCATCACAGCTCCATTTATCACTGGGTCCAAAACAAACCCTAAAGGGGGGAAATCCTTGTATAGAACACGGATTATTAGCCAACTGTATTACCAGTGTGCATTATACTGACGTAACTATAATTGAAGCTTCTGGTCTTCACGTAATTTGTAGTCCACATATCTTGAGTATCCTTCTGGGTTTGGCAACTGCTTTGGAAGTCATTCTGGAGAATGACAGCGGAGGCAGACCAGAAGTCTGAAGTGCGACTTTTGATTTTCTTCTGGTCTCCCTCCTGACAGTCCCACAGACAAAAAAGCAAATGTGTTTGCCAAGGCTAGGACAGTCAATCTCCCTATAAATAACACTTGATTCAGGGCCTGGTTATGCATCGATTTAAGTACTGTTTTGAAGATAGTTTTTTTCTTCATCTGAATTTGGGCCTTAGACTAATATTACTCATTGAATATCAGTTATGCTATGGTCAAAGACATCTAGATATTTCCGTATTTCATATCCTTACTCCCTTTTTTAAATCTAAACAACATGATTGAGATGATATGTTTACATTTTTATTCCCCAGAGGTGATGTTACAACAGTAGTTGTCACACTGTTGTTGATGGCAACATTATAAATTCAGGGCTATGGTAAGCTGTCTTTCCCAGGTGAATGTTTGAATCCAATTGAAGCCTGACAAGCTCCCAATGATTTCAGCCTCACAACAGTATGCCTCGTGATGAGTCATGCAATTTGAATGCAGCTGCAGTGAGATTTGATCACTGGCAAATAGTATTTTTCGATCTGATGGGGTCCTCATCTTGTATTCACTATTGATAATTTTATCCATAGTAATTTTCTGGAAAACTTGGCCTCAGACTGAGGCCTTATCACCAGTCTGTCCTCAGTTACCTGGTCTCAGAGATCCCCACTGGAATTGTGGGCACTCAGGAGCTGTGTTGCAGGTCTAAACTGCAGTATAATGTAGCAGTTCTTGAGGTAGTTTAGGAAGTTGAATTAATCCAGCTGCTATACCACATATCTCCACAGGAGCTAATTTTCCCTTTTCTTATCTAGTTTGGTTGCTAACTGTTAAATAGTGTGTTTAGAAATTTCCTCCACATGCACTGTAGATGTATGTTTGCCCACCCACTCACTCGAAACACTGACCATATTCGGAACAAAGACAATAATTTTGAGTTTGCTTTATGGGGGGGTGCAGAGGACAGATAAATTGCCATGAGACATGTAAACCGTAATCGCTCTGGAAAGGTGCTACAATGTGCACCTTTGCATGTGACTGCACTTCCCTGAACATCAATGGCTTTGCATCTACAGAGAGTCATTTTCATCAGCAGCAGTACTGATGTAAGAGTGAACAACTCAAGCTAAATCAACATCTGCCAGGAAAGAGTGTCTGTCTACTGCCTGTCATTTTCCATTCACACACTATACAGATGGCCAAGACCTTCCTAGGATTGTTACATGGGGTATATATTCTGTATCTTTCTTTCACATTCTGAAAAATGCACACAATATTTCAAGGTATCTTTTTCTGTGTACTAACAGGCAATTTGTCTTACCACATACTGTTACCTTTTAGTTCCTCCTTTTTTTTCTTAGATTTATTTTTGTATGTTTGTATAAATGTATTTTTAAGAGGGAGTTTTGCCATTTGTTTGAATGAGGTTAAGACTTCCAACCTTTTTCTTTTAAGATGGGGCCATACTACAGCCAGGACCCATCTGCCATAACCTCTTCAGATTTTCAGGCCCCTAAGACTACAGTGCAACATGAGGAGAGATAGCAGAAGTTGTATACCTGCCTAACCTGGAGATCCCTGTTGTCGTTATATTTTGGTTTCCAGTAATATACTTACATAAAAGTCATAGCCATAAGCAATTGTGAACATGGAAATGTTGGCTGAAAGGTATCTCTAGAGGTCTTCTAGTCCAACCTCCCACTCAAACTAGCGGCTATTCCCAACATCAGTAAGCCTTGGCTTTGTCCAGTCAAGTCTTAAAAACCTCCAAGGAAGATGCCACAACCTCTCTGGGCCCCCATTTCAGTGTTGCACCACTTTCCTGGTCAAGCAGGTTTTCCTAATGTTCAGGCTGAACCTATCAAGCCACAACTTGTGACCACAGAACCTCACTGTACCATCTTGCTCTACTAAGAATACATTGGCTCCACTATCTTTGTAATTAACCTGCAAGTTTTGTAGGTTGCAATTAGATTTCCCCTTAGCCTCCACTTCAGCAGACTAAATAAGCCCAGTTCCTTCAGTCTCTGTAGTTCACATGTCCTAGGTCCCTGATTATCTTGGCAACCCACTGGTGAACACCATCCAGTTTTCCCACCATGTCTTTTGAAATGGGACAACCAAAACTGAACCCAGCATTGCAGAGGTGACTTCACCAGGACCAGTTAGAGGGGGAGAGTAATTTTCTTTAGTCTGCTGGCCATAATCCCCTTAATGAAATTCATAACACAGTTTGCTTTATTTGTGATGAGAGCGTGTTATTGGTTTATATTTACCCAAGTGTCCACTATAATGACCTTTTCAGCACGGTATTTCAGCTCCTTTTCAGCAGGGCTGCTAGCCAGCCCACAATGTCTCAGTCTGTACTGATGCATAGGAATTTCCATCCTGAGTGCAGGGCTTTGTACTTCTTGGTGAACTTCATGAAGTGTCTGTTGGCCCAGACCTCAAATTTCCCAAGGTCTCTCTGGGTTGAAACCTTGGCCATTTATTGTGTCAGTCACTGTTCCTAATCTGTGGATTTGCTGAGAACACATTGTGTGTCACCATCCAGGTCACTGATGAGGACAATGAACAACATGGACCCCAGTGTTGATGTACAGATTATAAGACTATGCTGCTCGTCACCCCCTGCCAGCCAGACACCAAGTCACTGATCACTGTCCTCTGTGCCTGCCAATTCAGCCAGGTTTCTAGCAGTCCATTTGTCCTGCTCATGTTTCCTGTGCTTACAAACAAGAATACTGTGAGACACAGCATCAAAACCCTCATTGAAATCAATGTTCATTAAAATCATCACTCTCTCCTTATCCACATTGCCAATTATTTTTCTACAGAAGGCCATCAGGTTGGTTAAACAAGACTTGCCCGTGTAACTCTGTGTTGACTGTTCCTAATTACTTTCTTTTCCTTCACATGCTTGGAAATGGATTTCAAGAGATTTTTCCAAGGACTGAAGCGAGGCTGACTGGCCTATGGCTCCCTGGGTCCTCCATCCTGCCTTTTTTGGAAACAAACATAGCGTTATCTTTTTTCCACTTAAGAGAGACCTACCCTCTTTCCCACTGTTTTTCACAGATGATGATAATACTATCGTCATCACATCCACAGGCTCTGCCAGCATCCTTATGTGAATCTCATTATCTCCATGGATCACAATGAGTTCCGCTTCTCTAAGGAGTTCCCAACCTGCTGTTCCCCCACTGCTTTCTGCACTCCCCTTTCTCAAACTGTCCTGGTAAACACAGAGGTCTGGGAGGAGGCTTTGCTTACCAATATAAGTAGGCATTCGGTGCTTCAATGTTTTTGGTACTGTTCATGGTCGTCCCCTCTAGCCATCACTAAATCTGTATTTTTTCATGAGTTTCCTTTTGCAAATAGTATGACTGTACAGTCCCTTGTTGCTGTGCTAAATGTCCCTCACCCATCTTAGCTCCAGACAGGCTCTGATCTTCCTGGTTTCATCCCTAAGTACCCAGGTAATGCTTTTTTAGTCTTTTGTTGTTGTCTGCACCTTTTTCTATATCTTGTATGTTTCCTTTTTGTGTTTTAGCCAAGCAGAGCTTCTGCCAAAATTCCCAGCCTCCCTGCACAACAAGATGGTTAACTTCTGAGATTTCAATAAGTTCTTGAAAAATCAGCCAGCTTTTCTTACTAGAGAATACGTATGCACCACTTTGGCTGGAGATTACACGTATTGTGACTTGCCTTCATTTCCCTCAAATATTAAAAAAAGCTTCTATAAGTGGTAGAAACAATATTGTTTAATTACCCAGTTAAACAGCTTTTCTTCTTAAAATAACAGCTGTACTATGCTTCAAATAGGCATATGTTATAGTACCAGAAAGAGGTACTATAACTATATATAGGAAGAGGGAGTGGGGGTAGATCATACGCACATTCATTCACTGTAGAAAATTCTTCACGTCCTTATCGGCTCTGGACAGAGAGAGGTTCTGCATTTAACCTTTCCCTTCCCTCTTCCAGGGGCCACACCATCCCAAGAGTCAGTCTGCTGCTCAGCTGCCCCTTGAGCCACCTTAATCTGAAGAAAACCTCCCTTGGGCTTGCAGGAAGAAATATACCTTTTCTTCACTCCATGAAAAGACCTCCCATTCTTGCACCTGCACGTAGCCTCTCCCTCCTCCTCCTCCCTTGAGCTAGTGCAGCATTGTACCCTGGGCTGTCTGGCCGTGTAACACTTGTCACAGCGGAGCTGACTGTTGCTTACCTGTCCCAGCAGGAAACCCACCTTAGCGTATCCTATAGGGCCAACCTCTTCCAGGTGCTGCCTGCTTCCCTTTCCTCACTGCAAAATCCCAAACCCACCCAACACCTCCACAGCTCTGCAACTGTACCTTAACCTTAGCTAAGGAGTGTTGGTCATTGCTTCAATAATAAGAGTAAAATCTTTGTTCTGCATTAATTTAGAACTGGAATTTGAATTCCTGAACATCCCAAAGCCATTGATATGGCTACTCTCTTTACCCTCTATACAGTGCTTTTGAAGATGTTGAAAGCCAACGTAACTAGCAGGAGATGTAAGACTAAGGAGTATTTGTAAGAGGCGAGGACTACAATTCCCAGCAAAAAAGTTAAAGCAGTCATTTTGTAGTGATGGGATAATGGCAGGATAATTAAACACCTACTTCACATGCCTGATCTCTGCAGTTGTTGAGAGAGGGAGAACAGTTAGCTGATCCTTATTGTTCCCTGGAACATGATGGTATAAGCAGCACCCGTAGCGGTTAGAAAGTACAATGCAGCTGAGAAATACGGGAGGTGAAATTGCTTTGATTTAGAGTAGCAATTACTTGAGCTGCCTGGGAGAAGTCTCTGATCTTCCATTTTGAATAATGAGAAACCACCCCGTTACCAAAAACTAGAGGACCAACCCTGACATTTTGGCAAAGGCTAAGAAAGCAGATGTTGCCAACATTTAATATTACCTGAGCTGGGATGGCATTTTCATACTTAAAGAATATAGTGAGGTATTTGAAGGCAAAGAGTTGTTAGCTGGTGTCAGCATGAAACTGGAAACATATCATAGAGACTAATGTAATCTTTATCTGATATGGTTAACAGGTTAACAGTGTGAAGTGGATTTGCATATATATTAGCAGCGCTTTTCCAAACGTAGATCATAAGAAACTAGTAAGGAAAGTCATGAGGCAGATGTGAAGACTGGTCAGAGAAAATGGATAAATAATGGGTAGTAAGCAGGCCCCTGAAGGATCATAATAAATGATAAAGGATCCTCCTGGCAGAATATGACAAACGAGGTTGCCTGGAGCTATTTTCTATTTAACATTTATATTAGTGATTTAGAAATTGATTTGATATGGAGTGCATCAAAATTTACAGATGACAAAAGCATGAGAATTTTTAAAGTCAATACTTGGAGGACATGAATGGATTACAAAAGAATTTAATGAGGATGCAAAAACAAGGCCAGCATGTGGAATTTAATATTGGCAAATAGAAAATGTATGCTCAGAGAGACTGAAATATGCCTTCAGTGTTGTACCTTGAGAAGTGGCATTTGAGAAAAACAGAATTCACAGGAGGGTTCCTGAGCCATTTGTAACTTATTTTAGTCTTGCTGAAGTTCCCTGCACAGTGGTAAATATTCCCTTCAACACTCCTCTGCAGCGTTTCTTCAGGTGATTATTTTCATTCTCATCTCAGTCTTATGTTATTGCTGGATGCTATACAAGGAATATCATTTTAATACGAATCATGCTTTTTAAGCACTCACACCTACTACGCCCAAACATATAGCTAGGAAATATCATAAAACACTATTTTAACTGCTTTCTTTTTAGGGGGTGAGGACATAGAGAGAGATAATGGCATATTCTGTAAAAGAGAATGGTTGACTACTTTCACACCAATGAGGAAATGAGATCTTCTTTTTGACTATTTGAAAGTTGATTTGGGAGGATATATATTAACTCTGTTTTTACAATGAAGTCTTGTTTTAGGGGGAAGCTAGGCATGGCAGCTAGGCACCATGGGAAACAGGATTTGATTGCTTTCAAGCTTTGAAGAACGCTGAAGTACTCAAGGTGAGTCCACACCAATGCTGAATACAGCGGGATAATCACGTCTTTTGAGAGGCTGGTTATACTGTGTTTGACCCAGGAAGTTGTTTGACCTCTTGGCTGCCAGGTTACACTGATGACTCCTATTGAGCCTGCTGTCAACCAGCACCCCCAGATCCCTTTGTGCACGGCTGCTCTCCAGCTACTCCTCTCCCAGTTTATACCTGTGCTGGGCATTACTCCATCCTAGGTGCAGAACCAGTCATTCCAACTTGTTAAATTTCATACTATTTACCATAGCCCAATGTTCCAATCTATCTGGGTCCCTCTGCAAGGCATTCCATTCCTCAGGAGAGTCAACAGCACCTCCCGGTTTGGTATCATCAGCAAACTTGTTAATGGTGCATTCAATTCCTGCATCCAGATTGTTGATAAGTGTATTGAAGAGGACCAGCTCTGGAATTGAACACTCTAACTCAGGGGACCAGGCAGCCCAAGGCCTATTAGTATTATTAAAGACTGAGGCAAAAAAAGTATTGAATGCCTCTGCTTTTTCGTCGTCCCTATTAGTCAGATGACCATCTTCAACAAGTATCTGTCCAATGTTTTCTTTAGACCTCCTCTTGCTATTGACATACTTTAAAAAGCCCTTCTTGTTACCTGACACAACAGTGGCCAGTTTCAACTCTAACTGAGCTTTGGTCTTTCATGTCTTCTCCCTGCATATATGAACCACAGCTGTGTAATCTTCCTGCAAAGCCTGATTTTGCTTCCAGAGATCATACAATTTCTTTTTCCTCTTGAGCTCCACTAGGAGTCCCCTGTTCAGCCAAGCTGGCCTTCTGCCCCACTTGCTGGACTTTCAACACAGTGGAGTTGCCTGCTCCTGTGCTTCTAAAAGGTGCTTCTTAAAGACTAACCAGCACTCATGGAACATAAGCCATCAAAAGCAGATTCCCAGGGTACTCTGCTGAATAGATCCCTGAATAGCTTAAAGTTTGGTCTCCTGAAGTCCAGGATAGCAACTCTGATGTCCTTTTTTGTCTTATTGCACTGAAAATTTTAAACTCAACCATTTCATGACCACTGTGGCCAAGACAGCCACCTACCATTGCATCCCCCATAAGTCCTTCTCTATTCACAAACAACAAGTCTAGGAGGGCATCTTTCCTAGTTGGATCACTGAGTACCTGTGACAAGAAGTTATCTCCTACAAACTTCAAGAATTTTCAAGACCTGCTTGTCACACCAGTATGATATTCCCGGCTGCAAAGGGTGCAAACATGGTGGCTCATAATCACATCTAGAAGTTCTCTTTTCCATGTATTAGTATTCCTAAATCAAGGATCCGACCTAGACATCTAAAATCAGATGAAGTGATTCCCAGTGAAATAGCATCAAAATTGATATTTACAAGCCCAGATAAAATTTGCGGTATTTCCAGAGGCTTGCAGAACCTGCAGCTCTAATGACAAGTGTTTTTGGAAATCTTTTTTTCTCTGCAGGGCACATAGTGGGCATTTATGCTTTTTAAAGGCCCACAGACTATACTTCTTCCTCTTCATTTAGACATCTTTAAATATTTATTCCTTTGTTTTTCCATTATTTTCATATCTGAAATTCGGTTAATAGTGTGCTATACTGGTGAGTCTTTCTGAATTAGCTTTTATAAGCTGTTTCAGAACTGTCTCCTGTCATGTTTCACCAAGCACAGGCAAGGAGGAATTATAAATTCATTTATGCTAAGCAATGCTTTCCTGCTCAAATAGCACCCACAGGTTTTTTTTTGTGGATACAGGCAGAATATGGTAATACTCAACACAGGAGAAGGATTCTCGTGCCAGTCACGTCCTAGCATGTGAGAAAGGAGAGAAAACTTGCTCCTTCCTTCCACATGAATGTTGGTGCATCAGGCTGGTGCCAGCACAATTGTTTCAATTAGCCCTGGTAAATGAACCTGGATTTGCCCTTCCTCTAGTGGGTCCTGAGAGGCATTTCATGGCACCATCACAGCTTACCCACAGTTTACGCTTTCCCTTCCTCCACCAGCTCATCCGAAATCCAGAGTGCCTGCTCCACCCGAGGTTACACCAGAAGGCTACGAAATATCACTAAACAGATAGATCTGACTGAGTTTGAGAGACCTGAATTTCTACTTTTTTTTTTTTTTTTTGAGAGTTAAAAATTCATGGAAAAATGAGGGAATAAACCATTACTTTCAAAATGAAGTAAAATGCTCGTCATATAACGCATACTGATTTTTTTCCAACCGCGAATAAAGTCTTTTTAAAGCTGATTTCTGTTCCTATCTTTTCATTGCCAGTGGTGATAATGCAGCATTCAAAGGAAAAAATTGATAGACTGAAATTTTTCATTTGTTTGTTTGTTTTTTAGAGAGAAATAAGGCCAAACTGAAAATTCATGTATTCATAGCATTTAACAAAAACGAAAAAGAGGGGAGAAAAGACAGATAAAAAAAGGGAAGAAAACTGTCTTGAGTGTTAAATGATGTATGATGAGTTAATGTTGATAATGCATCATCTTTAATCATAGCATGGATGATGAGACTAAAGCAGAAACATGGAACATGAAAAAAGAATGTTAATTGAAAAAGGGAACAAAAGTTTTAATCAAAGAATAAGGAACTTGTAAAATGACAAGATTAATAAAAAAAATGCAGAAGCACTGGGGTTGCTTTGGAAGCAATTAGTTACTATCCTGGAAGGCTGTGCAACAATCATCCTCTAATGTACTTAATGGGCTTAAAGGTCATTTCTCACTCTCAACAGTTCTCCATAATTCACTTCAGTCACAATACAAAAATCACTGGAATATTTAACTGAGTATTACCTGCTGAGGCATAAATGCTTCATTTCTGACAGGGTCTTAGAGATAGCGCACAACATTTTTAACATAACTGATTTGCATATAAATATATTTGCTTGCATATTGGGCTCTATGGAGAATTTGAAAAAAGAAAATGTATTTGTCCAATGTTATGTTTTCAAAGTGGAAGAGAAATGGGGGAAGGAGGAGGGCAAAGGAAAGCTGAAGGGATGCATGAAAGCTTCTTTCATAACCATACTATCACTGCAATCTGTGTAATCTTCTACACAGAGAGCCTATTCCCTTCACCCTCTGAGCAGGGCTTGGCACCAAAGCCCAAACTTAAACCCAAATTCGCGAGTTTGCTTTGGAATGTGCAAAACCTGCTCACAAGCCCCAAATGTGCCCCAAATGTCTGAGCCTCTAAATCCAGATTTGAACATTGGCTTGTCTCTACAGCAGAGTAACAGCTCCCAAAACATGTCTTCACTGTTCGCAAGGAGATTTCTTTTGAACTACTGTGGGAAACAAAGACAAAATATTAGACTTCTACACATGCCTACATCCATTAGGGAACCAAGAAATCCAAACACTTATTTACCAGCATGTTGTATCTGACTTGCTTGAGCTAGTTATTACAGACGTAGGTGCAGAAAACAGTGAGGGGCCTAGGAGATGAGTGGAATCATTGGATAGGCATAATATCCTGGGCTTTAAAAATTGTCAAGCTTGGATGCTTTCAAGTCTGAATAACAGCTCATGACACAAAAGATTTTCCTCTGCCTCACCCCCCTCAAAAAATCCTTCTGTTGCATGAAATTCTTGTCAAAGTTCCTATGCATACATTAATTATATGAGTCTGTAGACTTTTGCCATGAAGAACTTTGAAAATATTGTAGCTGCATTTAATAATTTTTCTATTTTATCTTTATTTACTGAAAAACTCTCACTTTTTTTTATTTGCATAAGGTGCCAATGGCAATGTTTTGTTTCAATCTAGTAACCTGCAATTTAAAAATATCCTGTTCAATTTCCCTAGGAACTGAGGTCTTTTTAAGTCCCAGACAGCAGTAAAGTCATATTTTTAGTGGTATTATTTATGTTGACTGAGACATCAAATGATTGAGGTTTTATTATTATTATTATTATTAGATGTCTATTACTCACAAAGACAAACATTTTCCTTATATTTGTATAAAGTATCCTTTTTTTCCTGCTTTAATTGCTAGCTTACATTGACTCTTCTGTGGTGAGCTCATTTGACATCTCCAAGCTATTTGTGTTATCTCTTGCTTTTTATTAAAGATGGCTTCACGTACCTACGAAGAATTCAAGATCAGAGGGAAAAATTTAAGTAATAAGAATAAACATACATAATGATGTTTAAGAGTAAGTCATGTGCGTGAACAGCACGTTCTGCCTGTGATTGTACTTCATAATCTCATGTGAGACATAAGAGAAATAAACTGGATTAACAGTATTCACTCACAAAGAGGGAAAAAAAAGGGAAATTTAGCAAGGGGTTGTTGTCCTATCGTAAGCACACTGCTGTGCAGTTATTTTTCCTGCTACTGGAGGTGAGTCATTGCCTGGAGAGGCAGGAATAAGTGAGCATGGAGCTAAGTGGAAGGTCAGAGAGGCTACTCCTGCAAACCCAACTAGGAGTTGTTTCCAGATTGCCACCCACCAAGGACGTGGCTTGGCCAATGTCTCCCATATCCTGGTTGTTCGCTTGTGCACCCAGAGGAGACCTACGTGTTGGTCTCAGTGCCTGACCAACTGTTGAAAGGAGCTTCATGTGGCAGCCAGGTTGCTGAGAAAGATGAGAAGATGAATCTAAGAGTCTTACCTGTTTTGTGCGAGGTCTGTGAGCTGGTCACTAGGGCTTGGCTCAGCCTAGCTCTGCTTCACAGCCTGATACCATAGACCAGGCCACCGTGGTGGGACCACGGCAGCCCTATCACCATCAGTGTTGCCTTATGCCTGTGAGCAGATTAAGGGGCTTTAAAAACAACAGCTGGACTCATATAGCGAGTAGGAGTGATACACTTCACAGAAGCTGTCAGTGGCAAGTAACAAGCTGGACACTCTACAACCTGCCCATTCAGGCAGCAGAAGTATGCATCACTGTGAGGAATGCAAAATCAGGTCCCTTTTTATTGTAAAATGCTCCCTTTCCTTTAAATTCAGCCTGTAACCCCGACTGTTCCGGCTTTCTTGTCCAAATGAAGAAGATATGCAAGTTCATGTTTTTCCTTTATTTGAAAAATTAAGGACCATAAAACCTCAAGCCGTCCTTTTCTTTTTTTTTAACTTAGCTGATTTAATCTTAATGTCAGATAAAATCTGTATGAAATGCTCCTACTCTTACAGTGGTTTAAATCTGAAATTATTCTTTGCACCATCCTTTCTTCTAAAGAGTTTCAGAGGATTTGGTGGATCAGACCACAACTATTTATCAGATATTTTCTGCATTGGGCTTGCCAACTGATAAATCCCTCAAGTATTTCCTTCAAGAGAAATGGAAGTCAACTGTTTCTCCCTCCTCGCCTCCCCACAGCCCCCCTTTCCGTCTCTGGAAAAGCACTGTCATCTTGGTTGGTGGAAATATCACTTAATCCTCCTTCTCTCTAAGGTTTGCGCAAGCTGTCCCCTTTTGAAACAAATATTGCTAATTTAGCATTTATACAAGCAGCAGTTCAAACACTACAAAATTCATAAAGCATTAAATTGTAACATCTTTCCTTCTTTAAGAGGAAAATGAAGCTGTGTCAAAAGAGTTGGCACCGGGTGTATTAATGTGCAGTTTGAAGGATGTTTTCTAAATCTTTAGGGAATGCTACGCTTATAGTTTTATGCATTTTAAATATTTTATTTCATTACAGCAGGATAGGCCTTTGCACTTGGCAGAATGGACTTTTTCACAGAGGAAATCAGAAAACTGACAAGAGATATTCACATAAAAGGATAAGAGCAAAACACATTCTGTATGTGCAGCAGCAAACTTTAGGATGACAGGGAAAAATGTTTGATAGATACTTAAAATACCAGACACTATCTACAAGGTATTTAGCCAGATGGAGCAGTTACATAAATCTACTGAATTCTGTAGTAAAACTAAACAAGTTTAGATCTGTTGGTACTGAGTGTTCCCACCCCATATGCAGTCCCCTGAAATCAATAGTAGTTTCTCCTATCATTTCAGGCTGTGGAGATGACCTCTTCTCTCCTGTGATCAATTTGTTGGCTGTTATGAACAATTTTCTGCTCAAAGGCAGCTCCTGCATTCTTGTTCTCCCCTTGCAGGTTTTGCTCCCCGCAGCCTAGTGATAGTTAAAATTACTGCAGTAGTGACAACAATTAAATAAAAATATCTGAGAGGTTCCAAGTTATTACAGCAAAGCTCTAGTCTCATAGAATCATTTCCTGCTTCATCAGACATAAAGCACTTATTTTTCTGTACACATCTTCAAAGAGAAATGCTGGAACTTATTAAATAAACCATATTATTGCTTTGGATTAATTAGCAGATGGCTTAATGATATGCACTAGTAATTGCTACTGCTTGCACATATTTGATTATACTTTATTATCATAATTGTGTTTAAAATACATTATAGCCATTGATACTTTGTGTTATGTTTATAATTGGTTAACAATTTCCCTGAGAATTATGAGTTTTGCAGAGATTGCTATCTCATTATGTTCTATGTCAAAAGGAATTTTAGGCAGCTTTTTTATCCTGGTAAAATAAAGATATATTCAAAATATAGATTAAGAACAGCCATATACAGTGCAGATAATTATGATCTTCAAACAGTCTAGTCCATCGTACCTTCATGGAATTAATTCACTGCTTCATTACTGTTTGCAAATGGTAATCATCCTCTTGTCTGACTAGTTTTATTGAAAATGAAGATTACAGTAATGTTATTTTTCAAGTCTTCAGACACAGTGTCAGTATTCCAAGTTCATTCAGGCTATGAATGAATCTGAGTGTCTAAAAATACTTTTATAGTGCTAAGGAAGGATTGGAAAAGGTGATAACAGTTTATTTTTTACAATATGTTTAGTTTCCTTTGGGTCAAGGACAAGCCTATCTTTTTCAATGGTATAAATTGCAATAATACAGTGAGTTGCTCTTTGTCTCAGTTTTCTACACGGGGGGGGAAAAAAAAAAAAAAGCCCAAAAAGTCATGTTAAAGGTCTAAACTCAAGAAGACAAGAAAGTTAAGAGAAAGACTTCCATCCTGAATTCATGCTATCATGCTGCATGAATTATGCAAAACTGAATGCTGTTCTCCAGCTTCCCTTAAAATTCTTTTTAAAGCTAACCAAACAGTATATGAGGACAAACTAGTCCTTTTTCAACCTTTTGAAGTGGTTGGGCTTTTTTTTACAGTTCTTCAAAAAATCATTAAAGTTGATAACCATCAGGTCACAGATAATTTCTGTTATGAAACAAAAGCTAGCCCAAGAGTAAAGAAATTAAAAGAAGACATTAACAGCTAATTCTCATTAGAAAGATGATGAGGTAGAGTACTGTATGGCTAAACTGTAGGATAAATACCTGAATGACCCATAAAATTGACTGAACAAGAAAAATAAAATATAAAATATCCCTGGACAGCTCTGTCACATGTTTTGATTTTTACCATGAAGCAGAAGTCCAAAGCCAACAAATTGTTTGGATTTTAGTTACTTTCTTATTCACAAAGAGGCATCATAACCCATACAGAAAGATTTACAGCTCTCCACTGGGGAGGAGCCTGGATGTGGACAAGGTATAAGATTACAAAAACCCCTTGAATTTCAGAGACAGAGGACAAATGTCACTGGTTAAAAAAAAAAACCACAAACTTTTATGTCTCAGTTTTACAGTAGTAACTCATGAGTACTGTGGTTCTGCTTCATTGTTCACTACTGCTGGGCTGAGTTTTCCCAGCCACGTAGAGATCATTGTCCTCCACATGTTCAATTCACAAATACCTGTAAGCCCTTTCAAGGTTTTCAGTGGTAGGCAAGGCACGCACCAATGTGGCTGATTTCAGTTTTGAAATAAATTCATTTGGATTTAACTCTTTAAAACTCATACTGTATCTCAGAGAGTCATACATCCTTAGAAAAAAATCTCTGTTTAATTGAAGAAATTAAGAAGAACATTGGTTTTTCTTTGTTTTTCCTGATCCATACACTTTTAATCAGCTTGCTTTCTCATATCAATTTTCCAGTGTCAAATAACTTACGATCTAAACCACGAAAATGGAAATATTCTCTTATATATATTGACAGATTTCTCTTGGCTGCAATATTCACTGAATTGTATCTCAAGGCCTTCCTTTTATTCAACTATATAATGTATAAAATAAACTATGAGGGAACAGAAGGTCTCTGATGCTTACAGCAGATTCTTAAATCCATCTTCAGCTATGGACTTCTCTTCCAAAAGTGCTGAGCACCTCTGGGTTGCATTAAAGCCACTGTAACAGAAAACGATCAGACTGAGAATAGTATCGGTGAGATTTAGATGCATTAGTTTTGAGAAACACATTTGAAAATGGCAACCACAAATTTTAATAGTTCTATACAGCAGACATATATGTACCATCATCAAAAACATCTCTTTAATATGCAGTTATTGTATCTATTGCAGCTAAAATTTAGTATAACTCCTGTTGCATACAGAAGAAATTTTATTGCTGAAGTTTCTATGGGAATAACGTCTGAGACATCATTAGTACAAAGAAATGGCAAGAGCAATCTGTCTTAGATCAAAAACAGAAGCCCAATTTGAAGCAACGCTAGGAATATGCTCTAAGGAGAATAGAAGACAGGCATTTTAAATATTGTAAGGAATGCCAGTGAAAGCTCGTGGCAGGATTTGAATACTCGCTTTCACTTTTCATTACTGTCCGCTTAGTAATTGTACTTGCAGAGGAGGCCTCTGTAGAGTGCTCTACTTTGAATAACTCCACATTCCTTTAAAATTAAACTTGGGTTAAGTGAGCAGGACTGTACATCGATGCAAAGCAGCACTTCTCACATGAGAGTCTATAAAACTGTGTGGCAAAACTGTACTATCTAAAAGGCCATCAGGGAAAGTTAAGCTAAAAAAGCGGCTGAAGTGTACCCCTTAAACCAGGCAGACCATCCAAGTCAAACACAGGAGTAATCAAGACAAGTCAGAACAGAGCCCTTTAAGTCCCAGTGTATCTCTGTTTCCCTTCTTTCAATTTAGGTGACTGCCATTCATAGTTTTTGTTTTAAATTGTAAAAATACATTTTATATGACATTTATAATCCAGAGTTAGAAAAATGCTGGTTTGATTTGAATAGGTCACTCTGAAAATGTAACTAAGCTCTTTAAAAATATGCACAGTTTAATAGATCATATAAATAATGCAGGTGGCCTTTGGGGGAAATATAGCATGCAATAATTATTTTGTCTGGCATGGCTTGCTTCCAATCTTAGATTTCACTGCCATCAGTTAAATGACTTTGTCAGCAAAAGTGTTATCAAAATTACACACATATTTTCCATCCATTGGCAGTGTAAACTCTCTAAGAGGTGATTAGCACTGGATACCAAAAGGGATGATTGTCATGGCTCCATTTAATTTAAAATACATATTATGATTTAATTGCTTACAGTAAGTTGATGTGTATGAGCGGGGCTGTTAGGAGTAAACAGGACTCTATAAATGGTATGAATGAGGGGGTGGAAAACATCTGTTTTCAAGCTTTCCTATCCTAATTTTTCTCTGTTGCCTGAAGGCCCAACTAAGACAAAAAGCGTAGCCTTATTTTTTTCCATATTCTAGGCTAACTGCACTGGCAGCTGGGCAGATCTTAGTCCCTGGGTGGTTTGAACTGCAGTAGCTGTGTTTTCATGAGTAAGTAGTGTGGCCCAGCAGAAACCCATCAGGAAAGCCAGATGGTGCTTTGGTGCTGAGCACTTGAAGTCGACACTGTACAGGTTTGGGGGACTTTTACTTTGGGCGAGCTCTAGTCTCCCCAGTACTGACCCCTGAGGAACACCACTTGCCACTGCTGACCAGTTGGACATCGACCCATTGACCGCAACTCTTTTTTTTATACACATATGCATATGTATATAAAATGAGTACCAATTCCTCTTGAATACAATTTAGTTTCTTTAAACAGAAAATGGTGGATTATTTAGAACAACTTCTCTATACAAGCAATCAAAGGATGCTATCTCCCTCTTGAATGTATAGACCCAATTTCCTGTCTTGGGTATTATAAAAGCCTTTCATTTCCAATGGACTTTGTGTGTGGTGTTATTGTGATAGTGACTGAGTTTCTACAAGTCCTGCACACAGAAAGGTCAGGATTAACTTCAACTAATAGCCTTTAAATGCTGGAGGGAAGGGAATGTTTTCAAAGTTTAAGATGGAGGTGCTCTGCTACTGAGATTTTATTAAGTACTTCTCAGTCACAAAATGGAGCACCTCAGATCTAATTTTAATACTTTTTCTTACTATTAACAATCTTTTTATGCTCTGCAGGACAGCTGACATACCTGTTTAGTTCCTTTCTTTCAGAAAGGAGTATACATGGCAGAGGAAATACCTGAAACTAAATTTTGCTACAACTGCTGTAGAAGTATTGGAAAACATGTCAAAGATCAGGGAATGTGAATTGCTATAATCTTCACATAACTGCAATGAAACCTGAAAAAAGGCACGTCCACAAAAATATCAGACACAAATAATGTTTTTCACATTACTACTGATTACATAAGTGCTGAAACCTATTTCATTCCTTCAAGGAAATTTTGTAGGCATTGTCAAATTCTGTCAGCTACTTAAATAGTGTAATGCACATCTAAATTGGGATTATGGGCAATGTTCAACTGTATATTTCATCTAATGTATTACTTAAGTTAAATTGTATAGAGAGAGTAAGGATACTGCTAAAAAGCAAAACAACATACTGCAGTGACTTGTGTTGCTCATGAGCACAAAAATACTACCTTTTTCTTTGCTGGGATGTCAGATTTCAACCTGACTTTCTTCCCAGCAATGAGACACCTTGGATCACAGAGGGCAGAAGAAATAAGGTGTGAATGGTTGAGGTTTCCACTCTTCTCCTCAGTTGTGGAAAGAAAATAGTGGGTTTCCTGGGGAAAGAATAAGACGAGACTCAGGAAAGGAAGAAACCAATGAGATGTTGGAGCTGGTGGCTGGTACAAAATTATTCAGTCTACGTTTATAACTGACTGCGGAACTGCAAGAGAAGTGGTGAAGTTGTGAATTACTTGGGTTGCTAAAGAAGTTAAATTCTTATGATTTGACCAAAAAGACTTGGGAAAAACAATTTAAGACCTGGCAAATTATTGAAGTTCCATGCAGAATAATGCATAGTGGGTAGTCCAATCATGGTCACTAAGCTGGGTACTACCACTCTAGCAAAGAGGTCTTGGAGTAACATTATACACTACCTGCATAGTGTTCCCACATCCCGAATGGTGTTTGTGCAGTTCTGCTTCACTGCTGGGGAGTGCCCTGGAGTTACACAGGATAACTTGCGCACAACAGGCGTGATCAGAGGAATGTGGTAGCTTCCACTATGAGGACAAACTAAGCAAGATTAGCTGTTTAGCTTGGAAAAAAGATGACAGGAATGAAATTTACAGTGACAGTGGTCTATAAAATGAGAAACTTGCAGAATTCATAAAACAAGAACCAGTGGAGAACTTATGACTCACTAGGCAGTAAGGTTACAAAAAGGAATTGTGTTTTCACAGTGTTTCCACAGTGTGTAGGGAGAAATCTGTGGAAATCATTGCTACAAGATATTTGAGAGGCCAATAAAATAAGTGAGTTTTAAAAAGGATTGGTCAAATTCAGAATGGATAGGCTCACCAAGGTACTACTGAGCATGAGGTATAATCTTTGTCCCAAGTCCCTAAACTATCACCGACTGGAAGGCTTATGCCTGTCATTCCCAAAGTAGCAGTGGACACCTTCAGGGAAAAGGCATGTGTTAGTTTGGTTCAGCATGACAGCTTTTATTTTCTGACACTTATTTAGTCAATAGAGATTCAGATCCTCCTCTTTGATCTTATGTCTCATCAGTGTCTCAACTTCTTAGTACTCAGACAAGTAGGAGCTCAAGACAAACCACGTCCTAAGAGGGGCTTTGTCTCGAGAAGAAATATCAGGCAGTAGCCATGTGTATCGGAAAGGTCTGGCACAGAACAAACTTTAGCATAAACATGGTTAAAAAGTAGCTCCAGAGTCTCTTTACAAGGACTTGGGTTTCTGACAGCTCTTCCTACAGCATTATTCAGAAAGATATGTAGAAATGTGTATGTGTGTGTGTGTAGTCCCGGGTAATAAATCACCACCACATGGAGTACCAGCTGAGCCTCCTGTGCTTTTTTCTAGTTAATGCATCTGCAAACGAATACTCCTAGTAAGGTAAACCAGCTCCAGCAAATAAGCCCATTTCAGCCAAGTGGCAATACTTGTGTTCTGAATATCTGACTGAATTCATGCTGTCAAACATCTATTATGTAGAGCATTGCTCTCAAGCCAAAGCAACATGTAGACGTGTTAATTATTCGTCTTGTTCATCCTTCCCTCAAGCAATGTTTTAATGAACGCCCCAGGCAAACCCTGACTTTCTGAATACCTTACTGACTAAGTACTGAATTTTTCTAATGTTCAAAAATGAGGGACAAAAACTGTTTTTCTTTTGTCTTTGTCCCCAGTCATCTTATTTTGTGAGTTTCAGAGTAGACACAGTTCCTTCCCATATCTTTCCCTATTTCAAGGGCTTTGTACCGCAAGTGCTGAGAAAAGATGGGGGAAGAGCAGCGATCTGCAAACCTCTTTTTTTTTTGTGGTTTCAAAAGGGCTTTTCCCCTTTCCCTCCAAGGATGTTTAGTTATTCCGACCACATTTACATGCAGCCATCCCTCCTTCAAGCCAGGAGCAGATTGTGGTACCCTGCAAAGAAGCAGTGCAGTGGAAGCACAGACTCTCTGCATCCTGCAAGCAGCCCTGAACCACTCAACCACATCAGTCACATAGCCCTTCCTAGACAAGAGTGTGTAAATACAGCAGGATTTTGCCCCTTCTTTACTTGCTCCTCTCCATTCACAAAGCAGGGCAGTATGAGCTGAGCATTTTTTCCAGACAGTTAAGATGCCTGTACTTTCTTACAGGTTCACATCCAAAGAAGTGGGCAATACTGGACAATTCAGCTTTCCTCATTTGCCCCAGTTTCTTCCCCCATGAAATGGCAGATAGTAAAATGTATCTGTATGGAGAAGGAGAGGAAAAATTTTAGGTTCAGAGGTAAGGTGTGATATATTTGAGCTGTCAGGTATTTAAGTAGCAATAGCCATGAGAAACGCTGTTTGGTTTGCTGCTGTCATTCCTGCTTTTATCTTCCTCAGAGACATTTATATCTTTTTCTCTTTTTTTTTTTTTTCTTTTTTAGCACATTATTCCCTTTTGTAATTCTTTTTCCCTTCAAGTTGGTTTAGTTATGCAAGAAAATCTGAAGTATAAGGTGCTGTACATAAATCCTGGGAATTATTCATTCCGTCTCATTTGGCCTTTATTTTCAGCAGGGCTCCAATCACCGTTACTGTTCTCTTTTGCAAGTAATTTAATGGTTGAGTTCCTTTTCATAAGGGTCTTCATTGTCGAGTAAGTTCTTCAATTAATTCCCTATTGCCCTACCAGTTCAGCTATATTTGCAATGTAAACAGATAGGTTTATTTGCATCATTTAATGGTGAGATATGTGTATAGAGTGTGTGCAGGGGATGTCATTTTACTTTTTTAAGCAGCTTTGTTCTGCAGGTACAAGGAGAAGAAAATTGTGTGTCAGGCACTGCTCTGGACCCTGTGTGGGAGTAGAGCAATTTCCAGCCCTGTCCTTCAGTTCTGAATTTAGCAGAGAGGAATTTAAGCACATGACGCAAGGCAACTGCCTAAAATGTAATGTCATTTGCTGCACAGAGAATTGGTTCAAAATTCAAGCCTACAGTGCATCAGCCTGCCAAGTGCAGAGGAATTTCTTCTTGCAGAGGAATTCTTGAGCTGAGGAAAGTTAATTATCTCTTAAAGTCATCGGCTCCTTCCTTCCAGAGCTGCCCCACCAAAGACCCCGCTCCTCTGGCTCGCACCTGTCCCCATTGTCCCTGGTGAGTGGCTCAGGAGCTATCAGAGTCATTGCTCAAAGATGGTTCTTTCCAGTTTGTTGGGCCCCTGCTGTCCCCTATTATGCCCCTGCCTGGTGTACTGGTGTGCAATGAGTCATTTAGACTTTGTCCCACAGTATGTGAGACATTCACAATCCTCTCCTTGGAGCTCCCAAATACGGTCCCCATGCACTCACCCTGCTATGAGTCTGCTCTCCACGCCACGGCCCTACGCCAAGATGTTAAGACAACCTTTCAGCACTGAGGTACAGTGCTCCTCCGTGTGACTGGGAAAAGTAACTCCAGCCAGTGCCAGTGGTGAAAAAAGACTATCCTTTCTGTGATCTACCCGTTACAGTGAAATGAAATATAACCTTTAGATACATCACAGTTGCTGTATAAAGCATGCATAAAGAAATGAGCTTTGTTCGTATTGCTTAAGCAACCTTACCTCATAAATTGTAGTCCCTTTGAAAATACACATACACTAGAACACGTTCTAGATGTCATGGCAGCGTTGCTTCTTTTGAAAGATGATGTATGTGTATCATTCTGTAAAGGAAAGAATGGGGAGGAAGCTGGCAACTCATTACTCTTGAACAATAAAAAAGAACACTACATTACTTGAGTATGTGATGTATTTTTAAAATAAAACAGAATAGTTCACATTTTATGGCATCACCCTCAAGTCAAAGTGAACAGAGACAAGATTCCTGAACTTGACTGAAAAATAAAATCCTGTGATACTCTTACAAGGAGCTTCTTAGCACCTCCACAGGCTATTGGCATCCCAAAGCTGGAAAGGGCTGGACCAAGGAAGATTAGAGAGCATTAACTCTGGTTTAGACTTGATCATCGTGTGGATTCCTTTCAGTGTAAGCAATTGCGAAGTCACATTTCACATATTCCCCATATTTCATCCCCTAAACACATAACTGGATGTTCATTCCCTGAAACATCGGGCAAGGCAGCAGCACTGGCTTTCGTTGGCTTGACTTTTCCACACGACGATGAGATCCACTTTTGCATAAATGAATGAGGTTCACTGGCCTTAGACGAAATTGAAACAGACTCCATCTTGTAAGCAAGTAAAACACATAGTTGAACCCAGGAGAAGAAGAAGACCACAGTCGCTTTGTTTATTGTCTCTTCTTGTTGGCCAGTTCCAAAGCAGAACGATTTGTGAGCGTGCATTCAGTTCAGCTGGAAGGCAAAAAAACTATGTTACAATGTCTATGAAACAAGTCAACATTTTTGTCCCACCAGTCCTCTTTCCAAGCAAACTGTGGGGTGCAAGGGTGAAATGCTGGTTTTTTTCCCCCTTAAAACTCTTGCGGTAAAGGGTAAGTTGTGTCCCCCATAATAAAAGCCTTTGAAGTTGCTGCTAGTGAGTGTCTTTATGCTGTGCTCCGATACTGCATTTTTACTGCTGATTACAAGTTACTTCTGAGGGCTAGTTTTCATGGAGCACTCAGTTTTGAATGGATTTTAAAATTATTTCACTGGGCCTACCAGTGTGGGACACCTTCCATGTCTTGCACACTGCACTGAAGAGCATCCCATCACAAAAGATGTAAAAGTCTAAATAGGATCTCTGAGAGAAAGTATTTTGACAGACATTCCCTGCCCCTTTCCTAAACCTCTAAGTGTAATTCTCCAAGAACAGAGCCAGAAAAATACGTTCTTCCTAGACAGCTGCTCAGCAAAGCCCCCATGATGTCAAGAGAGCTTTTCAAACTGATTGCAGCTGACATACGAGGTCCCATAGCATTAACAGAGACAGAGAATCCTTTCATTTGGATTTCCTTTCCAAATGGCCTGATGTGCTCCCATTAGCTAACTAGAAAACTAAAATGGTTCTTAGTCTTTGATTTTGAGACTTCTTTTTTTATTTATACACACACCCCCCCACACACACTGTTAAAAAAATCCGGAGTTTTGAACTGAATTACTCTGTAAGAAATCCGCCCACCTGTGGTGATAATCTCTGTCATGCACACCTGTTTAGGCTAAGACTTCCTCCATTTAGTTCCATGTTTTGCGAGGAGACTGATACTTTTTTTTTCCACCAGCCTCTCTGTTTTTATTCTTAGACCAGACGCATCTCTGTGGTATGTGATTGCCTGAATATTATTTCTCCATCACTGGACAGCAGCCAGGTTGCCATTCCCCTCTGAGTAAATAACTTAAGATTTAATGAAAAATACACATTACAACAGCAGCCAATCCAAAAGAATTCTGTCAAATATATAATAGAAAGTACATTCTATTGAAACAGAAACCCACATAGGAAGTAGCCATTTTCATTTTGAGCTTTCAGTTTCTTGAAAAAAAGATTATCAAAATTCTCTTTGGTTTTATGTCTTGGGATCATTTGTGGAATTAAAAAGAATAGAGGACATGCTAAGATAAAAGTCCATGGGGTTAAAGTTTAATTACATATATTTCAAGTGAGATCACAAAGGGCAAAATGTTATAATTGTATTGCGTAGCATTTCTACAAGAAACGAATGAAGAATATATATTTATCTGGGTGCCTTATTGTCTCTGTGCTTTGATATCTCTGTTGTCTTTTAGTTGCTTTTAAAAATTGTGGTGTTTCCCTTCGGGGATTTTCTCTATCACACTAAAGTTCAAGCAATGCTACAGCTTTGCAATATTTTTACTGCTAAGGTGCAGATAGTTACTGTCAAATAGCTTCATCATAGGCCACAGAGGGAAGAGGTGATAGATATGGATTTCAGTACCTTTTTTTTTTGATATAAGCTGGTTGATGCTGGATTTTACCACAACACAAGTAGGCTGCATGGTCCTAGTTGCTGGCTGGGGTTAAACCACGACAGCATTAAAGGGCATGCTATCTGAAATACTACTGAAGTGTCAAAATTGTCTAGAGTTTAGCTACATCAGCAAGTAGAGGACAACAAGAGGAGAGATCTGCAGAGAAAAGCAGTTGTTGGCGAGGAAATGCCATCTACAGTGGAGGCATGTCAGGAGATTTTATTTCGTATTTGCTTTCATTTGGTCCCATGGACTGAACTCCTGCTGGTGTCTGGAGGGTGTTAAGTATGGGGTGCATATTCCCATCCAAATTCATCTGAAAGGACTCAGGTCCCTGCATTCAGAGACTGCTCCAAAATGTGAACTAAAGCATGGTCAGTGGAGACAACCAGGAGATTTGCTTCCAAAGAGCCCATCTGGTCTGACCAAAAACATTAATAGAAGTGCACCCAGGGGAGAGCAGGGTCTCTCAAAGCAATATTTCCTGTGGTGTTCTCATACTCTCATTTTACTCAGTTTAAGCATATATAAGACTTTAATGACTCAAAGCTGTGTTGTGAATTTAGGGGGTTAGAGAAGAATGCTATTTGAAAAAAAGCTGGGATGATGAATTATGTGATACATGTACTTCTAAGACACGTATCAAATACTGAACTTTGAGGCTGGCTGGCAGGAGTTTTTGCTTTGTTGATTTTTGCCTTGTCCTGTGAGTAACACTGAAGGATAAATAATGATGAATTGGAGAATATGTACAACGTGGTCCAGCATCCCTTTTTGTTTCTAATTTTGCAGGGAACTTTTCTGTTGACTCTACATTTGGTGTTTGGTTCTTTGTTTTCTTTTAATTCCCCTAGCAACCATAGTGTTGTCCTGGTTACAACGATACACATGCTTAGTACTATATCGTAGGAGTTTTCAAGCATGAGCAGCTATCACATTGCTGCAGTGGGGTGGTGGAATGAAGACGTAGCAGTAGATAGTTCAGCATCTGCCTTCTGTTTGTGAACTGGTTACATCTGGAGATAAGACAAAGTTTTATGTAATAACTTCAGCTTCACCATCCCATGTTTTTGTCACACTTTTCTCAGGTGTGACAGCTTTTAAATATCATAACTCTGTTGCTAGGGGAAATTTTTCTTGATGTCTTTTTCCTTTTAACATATTATAAGCCCATCTCAGACCTTGTATGGCTTAAAGAGATGAGGTGGTACATGATAAGGCAGAAAAACAAAGCTGTTATTTTTAAGTTTCAGCTCAGAGCAAGTTGCCTCCTTGAACAAGATTATCCTCTGCTGTGATCTTTAAAAAATATATTTATAGTAAAATGCCTGTATTTTAAATTTTAAGTAGCTTTGTCACTTTTCTTCTATATCTTCCAGTCCTCTAGAAGATATTTATTTCACATCAGTTGCTGAGATTTCCCACTGCCTTCAATTTCAAGGGAGTACAGAGAGGTAGATTGCAGTTTATATTTTCAAAGCCATGGCTTATAGTGCTAGGTTTCCTAAATATTCAGCCTTCATATTGGCACATTGGCTTCTAGAAAGTCATTATCATTACAAACTGCTTCTGCAAAAAGCCTTATATCTCCTCCCTTTCCCTCTTCTGACTACCTGCAGCATGGAAAAATCCCTTTGCTTACTGTGCCTTTAAGTAATGCCTTTCCCTCAAACGAATGAAACAGTATATTCCCATATGGAAATCTGTCTTTGTGCCTCGTGAGCTAGTATCTGTCATGATGGCATTGCTGCAGGATAATCAAGTCACAGGGCAAAACACTACAAATATTGTGGAGTTGATGTGTTTCATTATCTTTCTACCACTGAAGATTGATTTGTAGGAACACAAAAAAATTAATTTTATCACTTTTTTTCATGAGATGAGAAAAAGGGTGTATGTACCCCAGGAAGGAAATGGAGCATACCAGTCATATGTTAATAGCATGCCCATTGTTAAAAGTTGCAGGGAATTCTCCTTGGGCAGATGTCTTTATATAAAACAAACTTGAATTCTACAATATCTTCTTTCAATTTTCCATTTGAAAGTGACATTCTTCTTTTGAAAGTGTCTATTTTAAGTTAAATTAAAGATATTTCAAGTTAAATAACTTTTAAGTTAACTAAGGAAAAGAGAGAGGGTTCTAACTCGGTAACAGGCCTTTTACAACTTTTGTATCTCATCAAAACGCAATCTTCTTTTTGAACAATTTGCTTTTTGCATCCCCTCCCCATCAATTTTCTGCATTTAGTCACAGAACTGTTGTGGTTTAACCCCAGCCAGCTACTGGGATCACATAGCTGCTCGCTCACTTCCCCCCTCCCCCTCAGTAAGGTAAGGAGAAGAGGGAGAACTCACGGATTGAGTTTAATAGAACAGTAACAGAAAAGGAAAATAACCATAACAATAACAATAGTAATAATAATAATAATGGTAAAAGAATACACAAAATAAAGTGATGCAAGACAAGCCGCTCTTACCATCCAATGATCAATTGCCCAGCACGTCCCGAGCAGTGATTGCGGATTCTTGCCCCCTGGCCAACCCCCATTTATATACTGAGCATGATATCTATGGTATGGAATATTCCTTTGACCAGCTTCTCCTCTCTATGCTCCCTCTCACCTTCTACAGGAAGCTGAAAAAGTCCTTAACTAATGTAAACATTACTTAGCAACAACGAAAACAATGTGTGCTATCAACATTATTCTCATACTAGATCCAAAACACAGCAGCTACGAGTAAGAAAATTAACTCTAACCCAGCTGAAACCAGGACAAGAACAATAGCATTCTTTACCTGCTTGTATTCCTGATGAAATGTGAAACCTTATCATATGAAAAGGATAAACGGCTTTCTGCAAAAGCTCATGTTTTTCACCTCTATTAGAAGCAGTCTTTTCTAGATTGTATTTCTAAAAGAACAGTCAGTCCCACCCATATTTGTTTTTCTCTCTTGTATCTGAGCATCGGTAACACATCTAATGCAGGGTTGCTGTCTGGATGTGCAGGCGGATGGGAATGCAGTAGGGTCCAATCTTTGCTCACAATTCCTGGCTTCTACAGGAAATAACAATACCGTGGTCTTGCTTCAGCACCAGTTTTCCTTATTTTGTAGGTCATCTCAAAGCGCCATTGTGAAGTTAGCAGAGAACAAATACGAGTTCCAATGTTTTAAAAAAAACCCATAGGAAATACTGTGTTTCTCTAAGAATGAGAAGTATTGCATCCTACCCGCATTCTGGCATGTTCTGTATCATGTGCCCGGGGATTGTGCAATACGTGATGTTACCAAGAAGGGCACACTTGGACACACCTCACTTCAGAAGAAACTAGCTAAGTAGTTAATACGGTCCATGAGTAAGGAATTCTTTCATGGTTCTCTGTTCACTAATCTATACCTTGGAGCGTATTTGTTTACCCATACCTTGACAATGTGGCATTGCAGTTGATCGTGGAGATATCCAGCTGTTTAAAAAAGCACGCCTGGATTTTTTTTTTTTTCCCTCTGATCTTCTGCAGCAGTAATTTCTATATACTGACAGCCACTCAGGATTTTGAAAGCCCTTAACCATTACTGTAAAGGTGAGTCTCTGGCAAGTCAAGTTTCTTTGAATATTGGCTCACGGTGAATGACAAGGTTATAAAACCCACTATTGTTGATGTATTAGTCATGTACTTGAAAACCAACTGATGATGTATATTAATGGCTTAGCTACAAAGTAAATCTTTTGCATTATTAAAACAGTGGTATGTATGTTTATGGATTACTATGACAGTCAATAAAGTAACAGACTAGAGAAGGAATGAAGAAAATTACAAGGCTGTACTGTGGGGTTTTATTTATGTATTGTCTCTGTCTCAAAAAAATAGCATGGCCTGTGGGATTTAAACTTTGATCAGAAAAAAAAATATATAAATTGGCTTTAAACATAAGAGAAATAGAACTATAAAGTACCTAAAATGGAGCACATGAAGTACAGTGACTTTTCTTTTTTTTTTTTCTCTCTCCACATAATATTGCCAAAAGGACAAAATTGCCTTTTCTCTCATATGAGTGCATCTGTGATTCTGTTTGCATCAAGAGCTAATGAATGGACTTAGCTATAGATGGAGGGAATCTCTCATTGGCTTTCAATAACTTTTAAGTCAGTCTTCTGCTTAAAAAAAAAAGTTAAAAAAAATGAAATTACCAAACAAAAAAAAAAAAAAACACAACAAACCCCATAATTAAAATCTGGGTCCAATCTTTTTCCATAGTAATATTTACATTCAGGAAGTTTTGATCAAAGTGTCCTCCTTAGAACTTTTAAAGACAATTCTGTTTGACAGTCCGTGGTTATTGGATGTCTTCATACTTAATATGAAGAATGAAGCCATCTTAGGAACAAGTTCTCTTCTTTCTATTAAATAGTGCCTTGTTCCATGGAAAGACTTACTGGCTAGACTGCCAAATGGTTGGTGGCTGTGAAATATCTGTGTTACGTGTCCTACTTTCTCTTCAAGAAAATGAAAATTTGTATAAGTTTCTGAGCTCTTTCACTTTTATAAATTTCAGAGACATATATGAAGGGAGTAGAAATAACAGAGTGCAGCCCATCACAGGGGACATCTTGAACGATGGCTGAAAAACAGTGTAATTGGCTGTTACAGCAAATGAATCTATTATGTTAGTGAAGGAGAATAGATTATAACGGACTTTCTGCATCATCTTAAAGGATAAAAGGTACATAATTATGACTGATATTTTCATTTCAGTTACGCTGTTCCCATACGGTTAATATAAAAGGTTATTAACAAAATGTTTATGTCAGAGACTCTAGCTGTAGGAAGATGGAACAAATAGGTGGTTTGTTGAACTTGCATCAGAAAAATGTTCCACCCTGTCACCAAGTTGTTTGCAGTTTCTAAGATTTAACATTTGAGGTGACAATAAGTATTTTTTGTAGACTCCTGAGCTGTTGTAGCTTCAACTTTAAAAATCAAGTTCACATTAAATCTTCTCCAGATGTTAAGAGAACCCTGTTCTAAGTACATTATTTCTTGTGTCAACATCAAGCTTTCATTTTTATCTTCTAATGAAATTTGAAATACCTTGTCAGATTGGTGTGAAATTCATTCAGAAGAGTCAACTGAATTCTCATAATCTGGGTCCAACAAGATGAAACAAAATAATGACTCATTTATTTAGATGACGGAAAGATGCTCCCATTTTTTCATTAAGGTTCCTTTTGGGTGATGCTGGAAGGATGAAGAGTGCCTTGGACACAAGCAAAATGTAGCCAATGGAATGGCTGGCTGTAGCAGCTGTTTAAACTGTTTGTCATCTGTTGTTCAAGTTGTCCCCTAGGAAAAGATGCATTCTGTTATTGCTGCTCCTTGATTGCTTAAAAACAAGTGCAGTATCTCAACAACCTCTACAAGGTCTTATTTTGCAGAAATGCAGTAGTATTTTGGGAAGTCAGAAGGAATCAAGCATATGTAGAGAATTTGTAAACTATTTTAGTTTTCTGAGGACAAGAGAAATGTGTGGGTTGGAGGGGAGAGAATTTTACTTGCTTTTATTCTTTACTTAGAAACACCTAAAGTCTTTTTTAACAATAGATGTAAAAAGGTACAATTCAGATTCTATAGCTCATGTAAGAGATCTTATGTTAATGTTTTTCTAATCGTAGTCATCCAGAACATTTATGGACCATAGATCAGTATGCTGATTTAGAGAAATTTTTCACAGCTCTATCCTGGAGTGGATGTTGGGAAAAATGTTACATGTGCACATGTGTACAATCAGATTCCATATAAGGATTAAGTCCTTTAACTAAAACTGTTGTTCTCATTTCCTACCACGAATAAAGTTCCAAAGACTTTCAAAGCTATGTTTCTCCTAGATTAAAAGAATGTGGCTTAGCATCTCTTGTCAATATTTTTAAATTAACTGTATTAGTTCCTGATTTCTGACTAGAACCTTGGAAAATAAAAAAAAAATGTGAATTTTACAAATAACAGCACATCCACTGTTTACTAAGTGCACAGACTGATTGTATTTACTGATTTTTCTCTCTTCCATTCTTGATAGCCCTCACTATTCACCACAGTATCTAAATGGATGTTCAGCTCTTCACTGTCAAGTTAAGTGTCTGCAGTGCAGATCAATCATGTACTCCAGAAAACACAAAGCTGGCAAAGACAAAGGCGTTCTGCTGATTTGGATGAATCTTACGGTCAATGTCCCTGCATCCTGTTGCATCCTCTTCAATGCTGATGATTCTAACATCCGAATCAAATATATTTTTCAACAGGATTTTTTTTCCCCAGAAAAGATATTTTCCCATTCCATCTCTATTCTGTCTTTGCTGCCTTATGTCCTAAAACATAAGCACTTGCAAAGGCTACTAAAGAAAACTTAAGGCATAGATACAAGCAGAAGCTTTAAAGGTTTCTACTGATGTGAGAGGTCTGGTTATTCTACATTCTTCCATTTCATGAATAAGACATGTCTCAGATCCACCTAAAAACTTTCAGGCCAGGAAAAGTTGCCATACATATAATCAAACATGAATTACCAATATACATACTAAGGATGGGAAAAGAAAGAAAAATAAATAGAAGAAAGAAAATAAGCAGAGTTTTCCCTGAAAAATATGCGGTAAATATCACAATACCACAGGTTAGAAAAGAATGCAAGGGGAAAAGAAAACATGACTTGCGAAGAATGGTGCATAAATTGCCAATTAATCCACAAGTTTTATACCATGATGTAGTCCATCCTAGGAATTAGTCATCTTGGGGTTCTTTGTGGTTAATTTGTGTAGTTATCTAAAGCCTAAGTAAATGACTAATATAAAGAAACAGAGTGGGTTAGAGAGATTAAAAAAAAAATAGACGGAGAAGAGGCAAAAATTTAAAAAGTATAAATGAATATACAGATGTCCATAAGAATGGGGGTGAAAAAATGATACGTGAGATTTGTGGATTGTATTGAAATACCCCACAGATAAAAAATTTGTCCAGCTTACTATTTTCTAAGAAGGAAGCCTTGCCGTAAGTCAAGCTATATTTTCTTAAAAGGGAGGATATTTTGTACCTGTTGAAGTTAGTACCATTAACTCCAAAGGGACTACACTCTGAGGCAGTTCCCCTTTCATTGGCTTACAAATTATTTAGAATGTGATCATCATTATTCAAATGCAAATATTTAAGTAATTTATCTATATCTAGTGGATGTAAATTAGCTGATGAGATGATACTGGAGTTCAGTTTAGCTGATGATGTATTTAGCATTTTAACCTGAAAGAAATCCTCTTTTGTGACATGACCAGTGTATATTAGATAGTATTTCTTGCTTTCTAGAACTTTGCACTATCTGTCAAGTTATTAATTTGTTGAGTAGAGTCTTGTTGGATTTATACTTATTCGCTAATATCTACATTGGATTTGGTTTACAGAATCACAGAATCACAGGGGTTGGAAGGGACCTCTGGAGATCATCTAGTCCAACCCCCCTGCCAGGGCAGGGTCGCCTACAGCAGGTTGCACAGGATGGCGTCCAGGTGGGTTTTGAATGTCTCCAGAGTTGGAGACTCCACCACTTCTCTGGGCAGCCTGTTCCAGTGCTCTGCCACCCTCAAAGCCAAGAAGTTCCTCCTCATCTTTAGATGGAATTTCCTATGGTCAAGTTTGTACCCATTACCTCTTGTCCTATTACTGGGCACCACTGCAAAAAGACTGGTGCCATTCTCCTGGCACCCTNAGGTTTCTCTCTGCCCAACTCTCCAGCCTGTCCAGGTCACCTGAATTCAGGTTACCTGAATTCATTTCTAGAAGTGTCATCCTGCTTGGTTTATACCTCATATGACTATTCAAAAATTCTGTTCTGTGGAGAAAAACAGCACCACATAATAATATATTTTGTGTTTGTTTCTGTCTCAGCAATTCATATCTAAAAATATGTACATAGAAATTTGTTGCGGTATCCTAAAAAATCAGCAATCTGAAAATCAAGTTAGGTGATTTCCTTCTGCATCCTACCACTAACTCGCAATCATGTCCACTCCATCACATTTTCTTCACAAAGCCTTTCAGGTCTAGGGCCAATCAATGTACCTTCAGGAAATAATTTTGTTTAGTGCATACGAAGAAGTAGAGTCTGACTCATTATTGCAAAACTGCTCTCGGGTGAATAGCGGTAAATATCACAAAACTTCTTTTAAGCATTATGTTCTAATTTAGCTGAAAAATGGCTACAAAAATGACATACACTTAAAAAAAAATTCTGAGTCACGCCTGCTGAAATAAGTTTCCACTGTTATCTACCGCTGTTAGCTCTCACTCTATGTTCTTCCCATTTTTCTCTGGGTAGGAGTAGATTGTTGTACAGGTATTTGCTAATGTAATGGGGTGGAAAGCTGGCAGCCTATTGAAGCTAGCAAAGTAAATATCTCCTGGTGGTATCTCTGTTGATTGCCCTGTATGTTGTTTTACCTGTGTGACATTAATATAGAACAAGAAATACTAAGGAACTGAAGTCAGAAGACAAGAGTTCCTCTCTCTTGACTGGCAACCCAAGAGGTCAGTAATTACTTTGCAAACTATCTATGAATATTATCTACCCTCCAATAGAGGAAACTACATCAGTAAGGTCACTTATGACATTTTATGTTTCCATGAAATTACAAAAGAAAAAATGAGGATAAAAATATCATTAGATTTGAATAGTTGAATTTTCTGCCTTGTTCATTATAATAGCTTCTTTCAAACACCAAATTTTATTCTTTCACTGTTTTAAAAAAAAAAAGAAACCTGGAAAGAACTAAAAGGATTTACATAAATTTAAAATATGACTAACAGGTACACTTCATACATTATTTAAATGTTCTCAGTGTGTGTTAAACATGAATGTGTTGCTTTGTACGCCCAGAGAATCAGCTGCATTTGACATTTTATAAGGGTTTTGTTAGATTCCAGTCAAGCAATTCAGCATTCAAATTAAATTATAGCTAATGTAAGATTATATGAACTTTTCAGAGATCCTTTTTGCCCTAACAAAGTTTACAACATTTATGTGCTTCTTAAATTCAGGGTTTTGTTTACCATTCCAGTACTTAGATAACATAAGTAAGGATGCTCTTTCCCATTGCTGCCTTTGTTTGTACGTGTGTGTATTGTAATTTCTGTTTATATGTATATTCTATGGGAATATACAAAAGCAAAAGATCATAAATGCAGCACAACCCTCATCATACGAACCATTCACAGAATTTACCAGCAGCAGCATCATAATAAGGATTTATCAACATGAGTTTGTGTTGGATGTTACTAGTGAAAAAAATAAACAAGTACATCTTCTCTAATTCGTATTGCATATTTCTCAAGCATGCATTCTGAAAATTATATAGATTTTTAAAGTCCATACTATCTCCATCACAATTACTCAATCTACTTTCAACGTAGCACATACCAGTTGATGGTGGTACTACCACTGAATTGCTGTACCCAGTCATGATATCCACTGTTCAGAAAAGATGCTATAACAGTGAAGAGGGTTCACAGAGGAGAAACACACCTTAGGAAAAAAACACGTTATTTTATTCAATCACTTTAAAGAGAAGATTAAGGGGTGACAGCATTCCCTACTCTGGGAATAGAACTTTGTTCATCTGTCTTTTATTTTTAACAGTGAAAGCAAAAGTGATTTCCCAACTTTTTGAAAACTCAGCAGCAGTAGTATTCCTTATCTCAATACTGGATTTTTAATTTTCTTTACATTGTGAATATTGATTAATTCAAAATCCATCATCTGTGTTACAGACTGAATTATTCCAATGGTAACATTTAAAATCTGTCTAGTGGCTATTTCTCTAATCTGTAGCCCATGGGAGGTCTGGAGAAGTACTATTTGGATTATGAAGTGAAAATTTATCCCTTGAGATACAGGCACAATCGTTAAAATATCTGAGAAAGCTCTTCTTCAACTGGCCATCACATTCTTCCCATCACTTCCTCTGGACACTGTATTTCAAAGCTGATGGGATGAAGAAAGCATTTACTTATGGTTTTCATATGCTTCAGGCACACTGAGCCTGACTGGCACTTCTAGCATTTCTACATGCATTTGTGAAAGCTACACTAATCTAGAACGCCTACCTACGGTACAGTGCATACACACATACAGACAACAAGTCACAAGTGAGAATCACTTAAATTCTTAGTAAGTACAAAACTGCTTCTTATTACACTGAGGTATTCCTCCATGATATACAATCGATCTGTATAAACCATGCTCTGAACTCAATCCTTCTTCACCAAGTCCTGTCTTCGCTTTAATTCTGTGAACTGCAGAGAATTTAATAGCAGCAGCTCTTAATCACCAGAGTAATTTCAACTTGGAACAAGGAAAAGCTATGGTGAGAAGCTTTTCCCACTTTCTTTGGTAAGCAGAACGTATTCTTTGGATCTAAACAATCGATTAAATGCCCGTCACTGTTTACGGTACTTCTTTAGATGGACTTTCAATCAATACAGCAACATCCCTTTCACCTGTTCTGTCACAAAAACATGGCATCTACTTCTAAGTGTAACCCTGAACAATGAACTAACTGAGCAGGGGAAATAGAAAGGTAATAGAAATTAATGGTAATTTGGGATTGAAACCTTGTAAAGAAAGAGAATAGCACAAACAGGCTCTAGGCAGACTACGGTTCATGCCTACTGTAGCATCACGTAAACTTGCTTTGTCAGAATTGCCAGTCAATTACCAAATAGGGAGGAGAGCAACACAGAGAAAAAAATTCTGTGAAGCAGGTTTCATTGGTGCAACCTCAATTTATTTATCTCCTGCAAGACAGAAGATTTGGACCAGGGCTGGTGTAGAACAGCTCCTTCCATCCGATGCTCTGCAGAAATAGAGAAGTCATCTGGCTTGTATTGAGCCTCTCTGAGATGGAGCTTAACTGCTGTGTGTCATGTAGGATAATTTTCTCAGGCTGCTTAACACATATTTCTGCTCCTTTTCCTTTCCCTTCCCTTCCTCCCCACCTCCCTACACGCGCGTGTAACATTGCTCAGCATTTTAAATGCTCTCCAGGCAGAGGTGGGGGTTTTTTTGGCTGGGATCTAAGAAAGGATATTTGAAAATACAGAGGAAACATGTCTGAAAAGAGAACTCAACCCAACACCAGTGTGACACAATGGAAGGAGGAGCCTAGGATGTCAGCTTTTAGCTCATGATGTCAGCTACAGATTTACAGCTGGAACTGTTGCTGGTAGCTTGATTTTTCCTGTGAAATGGCAGAACTTTATATATCCTTCTAAATTGAGCAGAAGAGTGTCAGGAATATGCCACTCCAATGCCAGTCTTTTCTGCAGCAGCCTGCAATATCCCAAATTTTGGTCAAATGAGTCCTAAGAATGTGACAACATAAAGGCACGTCAGCTGTCCACTATACCATGTTGAAGGATTTTGCTAAGACTTTATTTTCAGCACTTGAAAAAAATAAGTAGAATGCTATTCTCCAGAAGAGCGAGAACTTCTAGGATGTCTGCATGCTTAATTCATTCATGCTCAGGACAGGTAATTCCCTGCCTGTAGAAACCCTTTATACACACCATTTCTTAATGAATGATGTTAGCTTTGCTCACCATCAGTTCTAGCAACAAAGAGAAAGAAACTACATAGTCAGAAAGTGTAGACTTGCATTAATTTTGCTCCATATGAGTGCTTGTATTAACAGACAGGTAACAAGCTATCTCATGGTTTTCTAACAGGGCTACTGCCAGTAATAGTGTCAGAGGAGACACAGATCTGCTGGGTTTGGCCGTTCAGCCGGGGTTAGTTCTGTTCAGGGAGAGCCCAACTTTCAGCCTCTTTGCCAACCCTGCAATTAAAGTCTCTTCGTGCAGCCCTGGAGCTTAAGTATTTTAACAGCTATCCATATCTAGCCAGAAAATATCCAGTTGTCTCCATCCCGCTGAATTGTTTTGCATATTCCCAATTTTTAGTTCTTTTCTAGGCTTGAGATAGAGGGTGATTTAATTTTATAATGTGATACCAAGCTCAAATGATAAGTATAGCCCGATAAACACAGCGTACTGATATTTAATGTATTCATCTCCACCCTGTAAGTCTAAAAACAATGATCAGTGATTAGAAAATAAGCTTAGCATGATTTTATTTATGGAACATAGTTAATGAATCTGTTTTTCAGTGAATAATTGCAGTAATCTACTGAAATAATAGTAGAAGTGCATAGTAAATAGGTCAGATCAAGTAAAATTTTAAATGTTTATTCCCAGATGTCTTTCAATCAATTTCTGTCTCAAGGGTTATATGGCATTTTCTTGTTGGTTTCTATTTTCTTTTCTGCATGTTTCTGTCTGGAATTCAAACACAGGTTTACGATAACCTCTATGGGCAATTACTTTCTATTGCTAATAGAGATAACTAGCAGTTTGCAGGGTTTTCTTTTCTTATTGCCTTGCAGTATAGGAATGGCTATAAAAATAAAAAGTGACAGTTTGTAAGATCCTTTATGAAGGTGGCTGACTCTTCTACTCTACATCTTCAAACAAAATTGTGAAATAATGTGGTTGTTTTACGTGTTGTCATAAAATTCATTCACCTTCAATTTGCCCACAGTAGGAATCTAGAAGCTGTAAACCGAACTGCCGTATGTGCCATAAGCCACTGCCAGGCATCGATGCCAGTCTGATGAGTACGTAAGATTACTTTGAGACACTTGTACACTGAAACATGTTCGCTAACCCTTCAGACAGGCTTTCTGTGGACCTCTGTTTCAAACAAACACAAAAAGCCAGAAAAAAGAGAGATTACCCTGAAGGGGACATATCCAGGAAAGGAAAACAGCATTTGCTAGTACTGGCTGATCTTAAATCAGCCAAGGAATTTAAAACATGCCAAGTAATGCTGGCCAACTTGGTTTTTAAATTCATAAGCCTTGAAAAATGACAAAAACAGAATTTAATCTGCATATTGGTAACCTTTAGGTTAAGTCAATTATCTGGATTGAATCTTTGCAAGTTGCTAGAGGGTATCACATGCCTGTGACTATTTGTAAGAGCTTTCCTTTTTCATTCTTCAAGATGCACCGCAAATTATTATCTGAGCTTTGTGGATTTTGCTGTCATGAGCCTCAGTTAGCAAGATTGCTCCTATACTTCGCTGCTGACTTTTACATCTGTTTCATCTGCTCCCAAAGTTTTCACAATTTTTCAAGCTGACCCACAGTATATAACGAGGCAAAAGTGCAGAGATCGTCAAATTAGCATCAGCCCAAGCTCGTATTTCCACAAGGCACTGTCCTCCGGTCAAGACACAGCACAGCGAAGCAGCAGAGCTTGTTAGCGTAGACCCAGGACTAACCCGTGGCAGCAGTGCTTTGGGACTTAAGCTAGCTCAGGCCACGCCAGATCAAAACCAGAAAGCACGCCAAGTACCAGCGAGCCACAGTAGCCGTCAATAAATCCTAAACATGTGTGAGCATGATTTACCTTTCCAGTACCTTTGCTCATCTCAGTAACATCTGCTGAGTGTCATGAAGAACGCCGTGCCAGGCAACTGGTTGGGGTGCACGCTGCCGTAATGGTGCCAATAATCACGACCCAGGGCACCAGAAATTTGTGTTTCTGTTTTCTGATGTGGTTTGTCTCGCTGTTTTCATGTTTTATGTATCTATTTATGCACAGATAAGTGTACTAAAACCTAATTCAATAACCTCAGGACTTCAAATACACCATCTGTGTGAATGAAGGGTAGCTAGAAAAAAAATTGCTATTTATTAATGATTGTCTTACATATGTGACCACTAACCTTATTAATACACACGTGAACCCCGGTGATGTAGCAACCTGCTTTTTTCTTTGTTTGTTAGTTACAAACTCTTATTTTCAAAAACATTTGTAAACACTTATTCAATTATTTGCAAGCACTAACAAAACAGAGGCTGTCTGCTCTGAAGGCCAGAGCAGGAAGATATATTTAGTGACTGCTATTGCAGCAAACACCTCAACAACAACAACAAAAAAGGAAATGAAAGAAGTGCCTGGCAACTTAATTGAAGTCTTGCAACACAAAGAAGCATATAGTGTACCCTGTATTTCTCAAAGACCAGATTGGCTTCAGAAATTCATAATGAGGTAGCTTCAGCAAAATTCCCCCCCCAACTCCTCCCCAAATCTCTTTGCACCAGGAAAAACTGAAATCTTGTTAACCTGTGCTAAACATAGCCTGCTTCAACTAGAGGGAGGGCTTCTACAGGGATAAATGCCATCTCTACAAAGCACTCTCCCCTGGCTGGTAAGGTCCCCAGGTTAATACATACAAATAATGCTTTTGATTTATGTTATAGGCAGCTGTAACAGATGAATGGCTTTAATTTACCAAGCTAGAAAATCAGCATTTTTTTAACAAAAAATAAATTCTTTCCTTGCCAGTGCAATTGAGATGGCTTAGCAAGATGTATGCGAACTCAGTAGCAGATCCCTAACGCAAAGGACCTGTGGCTGGCCCCACCAAAAATGCTGGCTAGTTTCTGTGTCTGGTAGTAAAGGTGTCATATATCACCCCTTGGGGGAACCAGAGAACACAATAAATAAATACCTGATAGTTTTCGTTTGAATATCTGCTATGTTTGAAATGAGAGAAATTTGACTTGAAATTCAGCCTTCCTTATCTCCAGTTAGTCTCACCAAAACCTCACATGGGAGAGGAAAGCTGGAGAGATGTTCTTTAGTTCTTACAGCTTATACCAGCTGTGTTTTGGCAAATATTGAGCATTCTCAAATCCATTAAAGTCAACTAAAAATTGCCTCGATTGCCAGGTCGAGGCTCATATATGAAATACTGCCTATGACAGCTTAAAGGCTGACAACGTTACAAAGCAAAGGCACCAGGTGGAAAACCTCTGGCTATATCCAGCCTTAAAGGAAAATTCTGCTGGCCACTGGCCTGTTTCCATTCCCCAAACTCTGAAAAGTAATCAGGTGTAGTAAGGAAATCATCTGCATCCTGCTTGTTTTTCCCGTTGGGGACGCTCATTACCTGTAACCATAGCTTAAAATTACCATGGGTTGTGTCATCTGAGAGACGTGAGTATATATTCCTAAGTAGCTTGGAACAGATATATCTGCAGCTGACCCTTGTTACGTTATTCATCCCTTCTTCGGAAACACAGTGCTTTGTCAGCCTGATGTGGTGTTTGTTTTCTGTTAATACCCTCAGATGTCTGTTCTCCCGCTATTTCATCTGGAGTTCAGACAGCCGTAATAACCAGCAGACCGGATGGCATTTTTCTGTTTGCCACTCCTACAGTTTCTCCATCCCCAGAGTACCAAAATATCAAAGTCCTCATTGTGTAAAACAAAAAGCAAGAGCTAACAGGCCAGATGATCACTGTACTTTTACTGGTGGTGATACCGTTCAGTTGCAATTCCCGAGATATCCTTTGCAATATTATTTTACAAGAAGAAGTAGCATGTCTAACTAGAAAAGCCACTTGTTTTTTCTTGTATGATAGTAGGACTAGGACCTCTTTGGTGTTTTTCTTCTTTTGTCACCAGCAAGCAAGATAACGATAACAAAAATCACACATTTCAACCTTGCTGGTTCTTTAGTGCAGTGTTCCACTAAGTTCAATTACTATATTCTCTATGGTTGAATGTTTAGTTTATTATTATATATCAGTCCCAAGCTAATTAGAGTCGCAAATGAAAAGACTGAGTTATCAGAGCACAGCTTCCAGTTGAAATATTTCTTTTTAATTTTTTTGGCAGGGATCACAAGATGGTGCTATTACATACGGCCATGAAGATCAATTCTCATCTCTTTTTAGACATTCAAATTCTTCTTTATTGCTAGAAGAAATACTGCATTACATTAGTGTGCATTTGAGATTTCGTTTTTCTCAGATGGTCTTTTGTAACCACTTATCTCAGTTCCAGGTCTGGGATATAGTTTCTTAGTCAAACAAGTCTGCCAGAGTCTGTCTCACTGAGTCATTTGTAATGGAAGCAAATATTTAAGGGTGCTGTGGGCACAGTCACATACAAGTTTAATTTGGAGCATTCTAGTTCAAAACTTGTGAATGAAAAGGTCATTTTATTTCATATCTTTTTAATCATTGCAAGTGACCAATAAACTAAAATTAAAGCATTGAAACCACGCCGTACAAGGAAATAGATCTGCTATATAATCTGCATAGTGAATCTGGGTTTCATTTTACTACACTGGTTTTAATAGCTTATTACAGCAATCCAGCTGGTGTTCCAGGAATAGATCACTTTGCTGCTATGAGTGGGATTTTTTTTGTTCTCACATTTATCAAATATTCTGGCCAGCTGGCAGCCTTTGCATACTTGGCTGTGTACTACACCAGTCCCAATGAGTGCAAATAATCTATAAAAACCTTGATGTGGGGGATTAGACGGGTTCTAAGAGGACATCTGTGAAAACACGGGTGAAAACCTTGGAGACTTAGGCAGGCACTTGCCAAAGGTGTGTCTGCGGCTTTGCCACACGGCTGGGTATTATGGAACAACGCGCAGTCATGCCATTGCCTTTGGAGAGTGAGAGAAAATAAACTGAAAACACATAATTAAACTGCACAGGAATACGATTTTCCAGGATGCAGGATACCACACGAAACCTGCCTCTTAGTCAAGGGCCCATATGAAAACCAAATGGGGAAAAAAAAAAAAAAAATCATACTTTCTTATTTTTACCCATTTAGTCAGGATCTTTCAGTCCTTATTTAGGACACTGTGAGGTGAGGTTTTCCTGGTAAGTGAAGTCAATTGCAAATACATTACTCTGACAGTCTGGAGCAATGCTATGAAGGCCTAAACCACATAATCCAAATACGGAAGCAGTGCCATTGAGTAAGATTGTGACTGAAAAGCAAATAGAAATAAACTAAGGAGCATCACGTTGTGACCCATCAGAGGCCTAGCAAACACCCACATGTGACTCAGGTGCTGTTGTATAAAGCAGAAACGCAAACTGGGAAGGGAGGAATTTGGTTCATAGCTGAGACTCTTAAAGCGTTCATGTGTGGGCATCTAAGCTCACAGTATAGGCTGCAGAGTGCCAGGAAGCGGAGCTAGAAAACGATTCCACTGACGATATCCAGCAGCAGCGGGACTCAGCTCTCCCAGTGCAGATGCCGAGCATCCTTATCTGCACCCTGGGGAACGCTGCCTGGCTTCACACTCGCACCCCGGAAAGGTCCGAAGCACCTTTAGCTCCAGTGTCATACCCGCCAGTCCCAACAGAGACCTGTCACCAGCCAAGGCAAGTAGTGCCATGCAATGTACCAGACCTATTGGTTGAAAGAGTTGTGCTGACAACCCAGCTGTACAAACTGTACACTTCTCGGGAGTACAACTCTGATGAGCCCTAGCGAGGTCACGAGGACTTCGTCCATTAATGACCAAAGCTCAGTACGAGTGCTCCTGGGGCTTATGGTCTGGCTGAGTCCTATTTGAAAGAAATCTTGTTCCTGGTGCTCCAAGAATGCTCCAGGATGTGAACCAAATGTTGAAAAGGGGAAAAAAAGGGAAAATTATCCTCAAAAGTATATCCAAATTAAAATGCCAGTGCTTAGACATTTCAGGGCAGCTCAAGTGAAACTATACACACAGGCAAGGAAATTTCTCTCTGGATGTCTATTTTATGGTGAATTGAATTGCTCCATTGATTTTCATTGCCCAGACCTTTTCTTAATATAGCATGAACCTGGACACAAGCAGACCCCAAATATGTCTTAATCTGGAACTGAATCCCACCCCCACCCAGGAATGTCCAAATGTAGTATTAAAAAGTATACAGCAGGAACTGAACAGGTGTTGCTACTAATTGAAGCTTAGGAGCATGTGTAACATATGGATAGGGTAATTAGCAAGTTAAAATGTGCATGATAAAAGATGATAGCCAATAGAGAATGCATGGTATACTGTATATGGCATTTGATTGCACTCCCATAAAGGAGCGGCACGTAACTCGGTTTGAGTAGTTAGACCCTACTGTGTGCCCTGTCAATAGCATTAATGCTTGTCAGTCATGACGCTGCCCTGAATAGAAATAACTTGGGTAAAAATGAGGCAGTGATGAGGTAAATTGAGCTGCTAGTGAGTGTTAAATACATCTCATCTCTGGAAGAAATGGTTTTGGAAAGAGGCTCAATAGCCACCTTTTGTGGCCACCTAAGAAAGAGCTGCCCTTGGGTTGGGAAGAGTTGACTGGGCTTCCTGCAGGGCCAGGAGACCTCAGGTGCTGCTGAGGAGCAACAGGACATATCCAGAAGGAAAGTGCCACGTTTATGAGCTGCCACATTTATGAGCACACTGCTTGTTTGAAAGCTGTTTACAAATCTTGGTTTTTCAAACATAGTAGAAACCAGCAGAAGTAAAAAGTGAATTAACTTCTTGTAGTTTCCAAGACCAGGCTCACATGGCCTGATGTCAGTCAGTTCCTGTACTCATTGCGGTCTAATTCAATAAAAATTCTTCAGATCAGACAGGTCCAGTTTCGCTTAGACCATGGGTCCACTGTCCAAAGAGAACACCCAATATCTGAAGAGATGCTGCCTGAAAGCCTTCCCACCTCCCTCCCCGCGCCGCTCTGCACCACCCCTTCCTCTGGGGTGGCACGGCTACTTGCATAGCCGAGCTGTGGACACCACGAAGTAACTTGAGCTGATTTAAAATAATATCCCTGAACTTTCCTTTTGCTTTCCCCTGCGGCAGTTCCCCAGAGCGGTTCACAGCCCGGCTGCCCCGTCGGCTGCCACAGCCTTGCAGAGGCAGAAGGCAGGAGAGCCTCAAGCCGAGCTGCCAAATGCTTCATGTGCTTGCACCATGGCCATGGGTGCATCGGGGAGTTTAGTGTCTTCACTGCCAGCCTCCCATAGCATCAGCTGTCACCCTACGTGGGGCATTTCACCCCGTGTCGGCGAACTTCAGCACAGTCCCACAATGGCAGCCAGGAGCACTTGTAGCTTAATAATTCATGCTGGATTTTAGGGGAGGTAGCAGGGAGGAGACTGAGGTAACTTTTGTTCCCCATGAGCAGCAAGATGCATTGATATTTATCTCAGAATAAAATATATAGACCCATTAATGGATGAGTAATAATTCTCACTGTCAGCTTTACAGAATTGCTTGTATCACACTGGGTTATATCAGATGTCTTGCAGGATTTTTTTTCAGTGCCAGATACTATCCATTGTATGGGTTGTACTGTTTAATAAATCCAAAGTAGATGTTCTTTTCTATCTTCCTGCATAGTGCAAGAGAGCAAATGCACACAAAATTATAAAATTTGGCTTTTTTAAAAATCTAATTGAAAATTAAACGATGAAACACATTTTTAAAATCAAGTTAATGGGGAAGGTAAATGTAAAGCTAATATAGGAAACTTTAGGAATATCTTTAGAAAATAGATGTTTTCTGGTGTCCTTTTTTTGGCCTTTGTTTTTGCACTGTTTTTCTTGTAAGTATGAATGTCAAACAATCATATTCTATTATATTACATTATATTACTTACGTTACGTTACGTTACATTACATTACATTACGTTATGTTACGTTACATTATAATTCTAGTTACAGTCTCCACTTCAGAGTAAAGGATTTTGTAGTTGATGCTGGAGAGTAGGTTTTCCTTATTTAAGGGAATCTGTGAAAGCCATTTTCAAAAATCATTCTTTTTTTGATAAGCAATTTAATTTACAGAGCACTACCAGAAAGCTTAACAAATTTTAGCGGCATCATTGCTCCTAGTAACATACACTCATACCACACACATTTTGCCCAAGAATTCTTTAGGGTTATGTTCAGCTCCATATTTTTCCATTTGCAAAGGTAAATATTTGCCAGAAAAGGGAAAGGAAAAGTTCTAAAACTGTGCTATACAACCCACCAATGTTCAGCTGAAATATTATGGATCATCTCTTCCTGGTTTTCCCTGCCTATTGCTGTTCAGTTCAACTTCTGGAGAAAAAAAAAGCAAAATAAACCCGAAACCAAAAATTAAATATTGATCCATGTGAAAAATTGCTTTAGCTCTGTCTGTGAAGAAAGAAGCAACATTTTCTTCCAGACAAAGGACAGGTCAATGTTGAGAATCAGCACAGGCTGCTCAGTTGAACTATTAGTTGAAATAATTGCATCTGCAGGGGATAGGGTTTATCTATGAAGAACATGAGAATCTCTGAATTAAAGGTATATGCCTTAGAAGAGAGGATAACTACTTTCAGCCTACCAAAGGGTGACACATGAAATGCAAAGAGAAACCAGTGTGTCTTTCTAACTTTTAAGCCTATTTGAATTATTTCACTTATTAGCAATTCTTATAAAATAGTATCATTCTGCAAAACTAGGTCAGCTTTAAAATTCTGTAGTTCAGACTTCTCTGTAGTCAGGATTATCCTGGCAGTGGTTTGCTCTTGGTTTCTTACTGAGAGGTTATCAAACTTTGTGTTATCAAGCATATCCCTTTCTAGTTAGATATGAAATAGATATTATTCGGCTCGAATTACCAAGAAGTTGGAGTGCTTTGATGTACCATGGCCTGAGAGAACTGAAAACAATAATTTAGTCCAAGCGGGAAGGATAACAAAATTGTAAGATATGGAAGAATGTCCCCCCAAACATATCTCATATCAACAAACCAAAAAAAAATTTCTTCTTTTACAGTCTTGGCCTTCTTTACATGCAGTGTAAAAGTCAGGGGTAATGTGAAAGCACGAGTACTCTCTCAAAAAACAGGAATGCCTTGCAGAGCTGTAAAACTTCGACCCAGATCAAATCTTCCAGAGGCTAAAAACTTGAATGTGTCACTTTTATAGGCCTGGACTATCAACAACCAGACTTTTTGTCTTTTATTTCATTAGCTAAGTAAAATAAAAAGGATGTATACTCTCTGAATAGTTTTAGCTAATGCGCTTTCAGCATTAGAAGATTATCCTTCTTTTGCAAAACATTCACTTCCAAGTATTTTGAAGCTTTTTATGGTCATGCAAAAGACAAAAGATGTCTTCTACAGTTTACTGTGAAGATGTTGATAGGTCTGAAGTCCCTGATGATAGGTCAGTTAGAAAATCTGCTTATTTTAAGGCACACACTGGTGATTAAGATATTATGGAAATACACAACTGAAAACAAGACATAATTTTTTAACTTTGTCTCTATCCTATTGCTTTTCCAACACTTATTTCCTTAGTCTTTTCATTTACAAGGTAATATTCACACACAGGACTGAATTTTCAAACTGTTTTGCCATGGTTTCTGCTGTGTCTCTTGAAAAAAATCCCAAATAGCTTTATGAAAATGTAGCCTTCTGCAGCTTTCTCTCTCTGAGTGACGAGTGCTGTGATTGCAGAGGTGGGAGGTAAGAGACAGATAATAAGAAATTTCAACTGAGTATCTTGATGACACATGAAAGATGAATTGAAAATGCTTTAGTTTAGAAATTAGTTTTCATGGCTTTTAAGGTGATTGATGAGAAGACTTTGAACTAGATCTACCTAGCAGCGGTCACTGTGTTGTAACAGCAGAAGGCACGCAGAGTGAGTGAGTATCACACGCTGCAGAGCTATCTGTCCATCTATTTAAATATATCAGAACAGCTAAAGTTATCACATTGCTAGGATGCAAATACAGGTACCTGGAATTCTGAAAAATAATTTCTTTTTTGCTGTAAGATAAGTGATCTTGCTATAAATAAAACCTGCTGCAGAATGTAGGCGCCAGTTTCAGGAGGACAGGATAGATAAAAGGTAGGCACACGTGGGGAAGATGAGGGGAAAGGAAAAACGGTGAGTGCAGGGGTGGGCATCAAACTCAACCCCGAATCCACAAGAGCCTAATGGAAGAGACACTCATCTGAGACATGGCAGACCAAGGTTCAAGTCTTTGGTCTTTTGGTTCAAATAGGTTTGAACTTGGATTTCCCACATTAGTTGGTTGCACTCCATCAGTCTCCTTCTGTATAAAGGAGAGCCTGGGAAGGGCAGACCAAATCAGTCAAGCCCTTATGCCCGTGCACTCGTCTGTGATGTGCGAGACCCTGCAGTGAGCTTTGGTCTCAGCTGACGATTCTGAGATGATATAAGAATCAGTCTCTCTGTCTTTGTCTTTTTTTTTATTTTTTTCTTACCAAAAGCTTTTAGAGGTTCATCCCAGTGTGGGATACAATTTTTTTTTTTTTTTTTAATCTTGACAACTTTATCAGAGTGGGGAAAAGCTTTTCCACACAGTTTTATGTGCAAGTATTTTATTTTCCCCTCAGGATATTAAGATCACACTGAAATCTGAACCGGAGATCAAGACTCAGATATATTTCAGGCCATTTTGAAATTAAGCTTAAATATTCTGATGAATATTTAGCTAAGGATCATTAGGTCTGTTAGAAATGCTGCAACACTATTGTTGATTTCCTTCTAGTCAATTCCCCTTTCAAAGCCCTGCAAATTACTTTTCTTTGTTGTGGTTCTGCCTTTCAGTGGTATAGGTTTACAAAAAGTAATACTGAAAAGAGAGGATCAAGACTGACATTTAAATGTTGGGATGCCACAGTTCCCATCTCCTGCCCATCTGGAGCAGGGATGCTGATGGAGACCTCCACTTCCCTGCCCTCAACGGCACGGCATTTCAGCAGCACCAGGGCTCACACAGCATTGCCGAGCCTCAGCCAGAGGTGCGTTCCTGAGTCCTGTATTTTAAACACACCTCATGAGACAGCTAACTCAACCTTTTGCTTAAAAGTAAGATCAATTATATTTTAATGACATACTGAGGCAGCCTATTCTAGTGCTCATCTCTATTTTTACAACTGGAAAGTTTTCCTAATGTCTAATTAGGATCTCCCTTACCACAACTTAAACCCCTTACTTTCTTTTCCAGAATACTTTATTCCTTCCTATACACAGTACCCTGGCTCTCTTTCCAAAATCACTTCTCACAATACCGTCTTTTTTTTTTTT
>VYXH01005912.1:69661-163556 GCA_013397275.1 Burhinus bistriatus
CACAAGAAGAGGCACAATAAAAGCACAAAAGGCTTCCTCAGAGTCAAAGGGAACAATCTGTGCTCCACTACCTTGATGAACAGGACAGGAAATAGGAGAACTGAATTTCTACCCTGTACCCTTCTCTCTTTGCTGTCTCCCTCCCAACCATGAGGTCCTTGCAATTTGCACCTTTCATGATTTACCAAATAAGGTGGAATGGGGGACAAATTTACCCTCTTAACGCACACAGTCAAAGCTGCCACTGTAATACGGAGGGTGAGAGCTGGAGAAGAAGTGAAATCTGTGCTGACCCTCAGGCTGCAAAATGAATGTTTCATTACTGAGTATCAGCTGGGCCTCTAGGGTGACTGTATCACATGAAACACAAACAACAGCATCCAATGTGACAGAAAATAGCATATCAGATCAGAAATTAAAAACTAAATCTGTCTAAGCAATTTACAGAGGTGGGTGGTTTTATCCTGGCTTTTGCTTTCCGACAAGAAAAGCCTTCACTGCATGAAATTATCGCGTGAGTCTGAGCACAATCCTGGACTTTCATCAATATAACAAGTATTTTTCCACAGTATTCTTAGGGTATATATATCCTTAAGCGGCTTTTTTATTTTTTAATTCAAGCCATACTCTGATTATTTTTGCTTCATTTGAAGACAAGAAAATTGGATGCATGAACTGTTCGTGGTTTGTGTAACTGTGTTTCTTACACATAGTTTCTTGTAGCATGGTCATCACATTGTTACTTGAGTCCCCTCAAACAGTGCATTAAGCAACTTGAGTGACAGCTGCCAGCTTTGTCTTCTTTCTTATTTTTTTATGTTTGTTGAGTGAAGGTATTTGGCCTCATATTTCTGTAGTTATACACAAATGCTTTCTGTTAGTAAACATACATTGCTTTAAGATCAGCACGGGCAACTCATGCATGAATGACATGGAGTACTGTCATGGTTTAATCCCAGCCAGCAACTAAGCCCCATGCAGCTGCTTGTTCACTCCTCCCCGGTGGGATGGGGGAGAGAATCGGGAGAGTAACAGTGAAAAAACTCACGGGTTGAGATAAAAACAGTTTAATAGGTAAAGCCAAAGCCATGCACATTAGCAAAGCAAAACAAGGAATTCATTCACCACTTCCCATCCCATCAGCAGGCAGGTGTTCAGCCGTCTCCAGAAAAGCAGGGCTCCATCACGTGTAAGTGTTACTTGGGAAGAAAAATGCCATCACTCCGAACATCCCCCCCTTCCTTCTTCTTCCTCCAGCGTTATATACTGAGCATGATGTCATAAGGTATGGAAAATCCCTTTGGTCAGTTGGGGTCAGCTGCCCCAGCTGTGTCCCCTCCCAACTTCTTGTACACTCCCAGTCTACTCACTGGCACGGTGGTCTGAGAAGCAGAAAAGGCCTTTACTCTGTGTAAGCATTGCTCAGAGACACAGATTTGATGGATGGACCACTCAGTAGATAAGGCACTGACTGGATAGATGCACTCAAAGAGTTGCAGTCAACAGCTCAATGTCCAAGTGGGAACCAGTGACGAGTGGCATTCCTCAGGGGTCAGTACTGAGACCGGTGCTGTTCAACATCTTTGTCAGTGACATANTAGTGATAGGACGAGGGGTAATGACTTCAAACTGGAAGAGGGAAGATTTAGATTAGATCTCAGGAAGAAATTCTTTACAATGAGGGTGGTGAGGCACTGGCACAGGTTGCTCAGGGAACCTGTGGTTGCCCCCTCCCTGGAAGTGTTCAAGGCCAGGCTGGATGGGGCTTTGAGCAACCTGGTGTAGTGGGAGGTGTCCCTGGTCAGGGCAGGGAGGGTGGAACTAGATAATCTTCAAGGACCCTTCCAACCTAAACCATTCTATGATTCTGTGATACTATATTATCAACACTGTTTTCAGCAAAAATCCAAAACATAGCCCCATACTAGCTACAATGAAGCAAATTAACTCTACTCCAGCCAAACCAGCACAGGTAGGTGCTGGTAATCCTATGGGAGTCATTTCATAGCCTCTAGGACTCCAAAGGGAGTCAGTCCTCTGTCTCTTCAGATTGGCGTTACCTGAAGAAAGCTCCATCAAGAAAAATTATTGGTTGTTATCTTAGTCCTCAAACTTTCAGTGATCGTTTATATTTATTGAGTACTTTTTGTGAAGCGCTATGGCAAAAAAAGACTAAAATATTGAAAATTTTCTTGCCAAGCATAATAATTTTTAAAAAATCACTGTATTTAAGATATTAATACTGCAAGGAACACACAGAACTTGGAGTGCTCTAAAAGTGGTATGTTTGGTGTCCCCCCTACTCCCCAGTTCTATTCATGTCATTCTGAGATGAATCTTAAGGTTGAGAGAACCAGTTTCTGGCAGTGGTCCAAGACATTAGCTCTGTCTACATCAGCAAGATGCCCAACACAAAAGAAGCACATCAATAGTAGCAGTTGGTGCTGAGGATCCTCGATCTACTCTATGTGCATGTGGGTGCAGGGGTTGGAGGGTTGACCCCCAACCAGCAGCCAAGCACCCACACAGCTGCTTGATCACTTCCCACCCGCAGTAGGACAGCAGAGAGAATAGGAAGAGCAAAAGCAAGTAAATTTGCAAGTCAAGACAGAAACAGTTTAATAGATGAAGGTAAAAAAAGAAAAAAAAAGTGATGCAGTCAGTCACCACCTCCCACATGCAGACTGATGCTCAGCCAGTCTCCAAGCAATGGACACCTTGGAAGCCAAAAACCCCCTTTCTTCTTCCCCTGCCCCAGTTTTTGTTGCTAAGCATGTCATTATATGGTATGGGGTACCCCTTTGGTCAGTTTGGGTCAGCTGTCCTGGCTGTGCCTCCTTCCAATCTCTTGCCCACCCCCACCCAACTCACTGGAAGGACAGAGTGAAAAGAAAGTTTTGACATGGTGTTCAACAACTGTTCAGCAATAGCAAAAATATTGATGTGTTATCAACAGTGATTAAGGCACACATCCAAAACACAGCACCATATGGGCTGCTGTGAAGAAATTTAGCTCCATCCCAAGTCAGACCCAGGACAGAGATCAGGGGTGTTACTTTAGAGTAGCTCTTTTCTCACCTCAGTAGCTCCATGAGGATGCCCATTATAAGTTGGAGCATCTTCTGGATCCGATTTTCTGGAGGACATCTTCTAGCTCAGTTTCATCTGAAAGACATCTGTTTGTGCACTCCTGAACCAGTCTACAATTTGAACCAGAACCTGGTAAATGCTTCAAAAGAGCACAGCTCATCTGAGCTACAGCAATAATGTGGAAAGCATGGAGTGTGTTCCCAGCTGTCAGCCAGCCTTCTGCCAGAAACTCATACCTCCTAGGAAAAGTGGTACGGCAAGGCTCGAGTCTGGACTTCTTGTGGCCACAGTTGAGTATTAGTCACCATGAAAATGGGCATTTGAACTGGGAAACCAGATTGCTAATGACAGCGTGATATTGCTTTTCTGCTGTCCCTGACAGAGAAATAGGAATCACCACCAGCAGCAGGACAGGCCTCACAACTGGAAACAGTGTCAAAAAAAGCTTTATAGGTGAAAAAATTATAGTTTCAGTAGCCCAGAAGGTGAGAGAAAATAACTCCAGGACAAGGTATGACCTAGGAAAGAAGCCTTTTTCTGGATTTGCTTCATTCTGATTTTTTTTTTTTTAGTTTTGTTTCTTTTTTTTGGTAAGCCACGCAAATTGAGAGGGATGCCTGTAAAAGATGCAGCTATGTTGTATTATTAATACAGGGACTTCTCAAGAGGTGGCTAAGGGTATTTGTATGCATTTCTCTGGGAGACCAAAGAGCATCCAAAGCACAGCCAGGAGCACAGTGAAAACTGCTTGCTTTATCATATGTATAATTTGTTTGGGTTTTGCAATCAACGAAGACAGAACAAGATGTTGATCCTTTCTGATGCTCTGCTTCAAAACATAAACCTCTCTGAGAAAGAAGTTTTGTTTTAATTTCCATAAAGAGGTTTCTTATAGCTTCTTGTGGTGAAGACAAATCGTCTGCCCAACCACCGTCGCTTCTTGCAGTCACTTTCTGCTCTCTTCAGAGGCTTACCTGGTCGTATGAGCAGTGCTGACAACTCACCAGCCCACTCGGAAAAATTGGGCTGGGTACCAGCTGGGCTCCCAAGGTAGGGCAGTGCAACCAGGGGAAAGTTTCCATCCAAGGTGAAAAGACGTGTGCGCTGCGTTACACAGAAACACATTGCCAGAGAGCTGCAGAGTGTTTTGTTTTGTTTTTCCTGTGGGTATATGTGAAGACAACTTTCTGTTACAATACAGGTTCTTCAGAAGAAATAATTAGGTGCAGAAAGGGCCTGTGGGAAGCCAGTGGGAGACAATCTAACCCAGGGATGTCCCATTGCAATTAGGAATTTACAGAGACAGCATACACGCTAATGAGCATCTTCTTTGTTACCACTTCATTTCTGATACATTTGGAACTTTGAACCAGAAAAAGAATTTCTTCATGCTTTTCTACCTAGAAAATTGTGGTTTAGAGTATAAAAGGCAAAAAAAGGAGAAGGATGGCAGTGCAGCTTTAGGAGAAAAAAACGTTCAGAAAAAAATCCCTAATGTAAGCTATAATGCAAAGGGGAGGGGAAAAGAAAAAAAAAGTAGTCTTTTTCAGTTCCTGTTGTTGGGCAGGATTTTTACTTTTTTAATCCTACTATCATCGGGGTTTTTTGCTTGGTTTAGTATTCTCACTAGTCATCTAGAAAACACCAAGAACCATACCAAAGGTATCCCACATCTCTTGCTTCTACACCAGAGGGAGAGGCTGAATCACAGCAGAAGATGCTTCTTGCCTCATTTGGACATGAGAGTCTCATAGAAAGAGACACGAGCTGGCAGAAATAAATGACCGAAATACTTGCTAAGTATTTCCCATTACTGCAGCACAGCCAGCTAGCTACAGAATATAAGAAAAAGCATCATGGGGAAAAAATAGCTGTCCCACTACTGAGGTCATTTCTTTTTGTTGTATATCAATAAATAAAGAAGGAAAAACGTAAATAGAATGCTGTTATATATTAACCTCTTTTGAAGCAGAATTATCTTTTAGGTATCCTTAAGACTGTTTTTGAATGTCCCTTAGCATTTTTACAGTGACATAAGGCACTTGGAGCTGGATTGCAAGTTGATTCCTATAGACAGAAAGACTGCAATTGTCACTGTCTGGCATCTTAGATTTCGATTACAGGCCCTTTTGGTGCAGTGACCTTGATGATGTTTTGTGTCCATATAGTTCGGCCACCATAATTTTGTTTTCTTTCCTGAAGATGTAATTAAAAAGGAAGCATGGATCTAATGGATGTCACTTTCTCCTAAATAATAAGACTATGTCTAAAGCTAAAAAAACCCCAAACCCCACAAATTTGTTTACAGAAGGAACAGAAAAGTTAACAGCAAAAGTGAAGGAGAAAAACCCTTTTTTGATTAGCTCACACAAATCCTGCACTTACACTGCCGATCATATTGGTAGACATGCCACCTGTCAGGCTGGAGAGGCAATAAAGTACAAAGAGAGACATTAAGGATGTCAGAAGAGTGTTTACAGCTACCAGCCATGTACGCTCATCTGCACAAAAGCAGGAATAGCAGCTCAGTTTTGACGAAACCAATACTGATAGGAAAACAGCTTCCACTACTCGGAGGAGACAAGAGGAGAACAGGAGAGAGACAGTTTGAAATGCAGCCTCAAAAAAGCCTTTCAAGTGATGCGGGCAATTAAGACTTCACATGACGATACCGAGGAAATGCTGTGGTTGTGCTGCACCTGCCTTCTCCATGCCCTGAAGCGGAATGCATTGCAACAAAAGCAAGGAATGTATTAACAGCAACTCTGCCTTTATACGCCTCTTTTACTGTTTTCCTGGTTAAAAATGGTGTGTGTTCTTCACAGTACTTTTGGCACACAATATATCATAGTGATGTTTTACAGCCCAGTTACTACTTTGTCGAGAGTAAATAATACAGCATTTGTTTGAGGTTTTTTTGCCATGTTATTAGGGCTGGAGGAAAGAGCTAGTAGTGGGGGGATTTCTTGCTGTATGTGATAAGTAAAGGCTTGAATCACCTTTGGGAAATTGTTCTCACTTTGCAAAATAGCCCTCTTCCAACTTTTCTATCCCTCTTGTGCTTTTTGCTCTTCATGCAACAAGGGTAATGAGAAAGAAACATCCTGACACACAGCCAGCTGAATAATGCCATTAATCATACCAACCTTCAAAGTCGAACTGGACTCCTTTTATTTCCACCCCCATCTGCCCCCTCAGTTTTTTCCCAGATTGCACCATTTCTTTTGAGACCTGGGTCAACACCACTCTCTGTCGCCAGTCCTTCCCAAAGTGCATGAGCTCCCCCAGCTCCCGAGATACTGAGGTAATTCCCTGAGAAGAAGAAGGGACAGCAAATATCCTCAAGGGCAAAGTAGGGGCCCAGGTATTTCTTTTTTCCCTGGGAGTCTTGATACTGTGGGATATTCTGCTGTGCTGGAAAGATGACTCCTCTTTTCACCGCCAATAAGCACTGGTCATCTGAGGAAGCAGGGTCGTTGGCTCCTTCAGCAGTGCATGTGCGTGTTTCCGATCGAGGGTTGTCTGGGCTGGGAAAATGAGGCATTTTTCTGAGTGGGCACTGTGGCTGCCATCAGCTGTGATTGGGAAAAGTGCCGTACTCATTTATTCTGTCCTTGTGGCCAGGAAATGACTCACCTTTCTGTTTCATAACTCTAGTCTGCCAGACATCATTTTTAAGATGTTCCTAGTCAAATAATCAGGAATGATATGAATCTCCTATTTCATCTTCTGCAATCTGCAGAGCCGCGTACAGACATCTGTCTCCTGCTCTGCCTCAACACCCCTTGGGACTCTCCCTCCTGACTCCTTCCACCAGTGCTTGCGATGGATGGGAACAGCTTTCCTTTGCTTCTCCCTTGTCACCCTTTTCTTCCTTCTTGCTTCCCAGTGGAGCACGCTGTTCCTCAGTTTCATTTTTCCTCCCACAGGCAACCACTCCCTCCATTTCATCCAGCCACACTCATCGAGGCATTGTATCCCACATCAGGGAGCCCTGAGTTAGGCAAGGAGGCCAGAAAATCTTGAGTTTCCTGTACGGAACTCCATCTCTCCCACTGTATCTTTAAATTTTCATCTGAACTTCCCTAGCTGTACCTCTAAGTTCACCGATCTTATCTTCTGTTGGGCAACGTTTCATACAGAAATAGTTCCAGAAAATCTTTCTCATGAATAATAGATCCCTTAAATTATTCATCTAGGCATTTCCACTACCTCTTCTCCTGTTGGGGTCAAGATGTTAGACTAAACAGAGCAATGACTTGGTGTAGCATACTCAGTGTGCCTTTTATCGTGCTTCTGTTTGGTTTTGGTTTTCTCCCCAGTCTTTGCCTTAAAAGTAAACATGATTATGTTTGGAGCCCAAATAATATTGACAAAGTACAACATAGTTGCTTTTGTTTGTTGCCATTTACTCTGATTTATTTGTATTTCTAAAGAGTATCATAACAGTTTGATAACCCCCTGGTGATTATCTTGACAAGAACTTTAGTTGTTAATTAAGTACTGCTTACAGATTATAAATATTCCCTTATAGACTTTTCACTCAATTAAATGAAGACACCAAATATATATAGAATTAAACCCAAGCCATTTTCTTTAACCCAGCATGGTAAATAATAACTGCAGGTTTTATCAGAGATCAAATGCTAGCTGCTGAGCTGGGGAAATGAAAGTAATTACAATTGTGATGTTTTTAAGAAGAAGAACACAGAACTTCCTCTCAAGCCCTCTTTCTTGGGGACTGGCTGTAATCAGAGCTCTTTGACTTCTGAACCTCCACTCCATATTTCCTACAGATCCTCGAAACAGCTCAGTTCATGTATACTTCAAAGAGCAGTCCTTTCCAAGGGTGCTGGAAATACAAGGATGCTTACAGTGTGGGGCAAGGATTATGCTGAAGGCATTGAAGAACAATGATTCAATCATGTGATTATTTTTCTTTCAAGTTTATATTTCAAATCTTTGAAATAAGCAAGAAGGTCCACCATCAGAATTTGCTAGTATGAATTATTCTGAAAGCCGATTAGAAGTTGAAGGAAGGGAATATTTTTCTGCTTTGCTGGTATCTGAAAAAAATTGCAGGAAACAAAACCAAAAAAAGCATAAAACATCCAGGACAATTTGCTTCCATTCATGTCAGAAGGACAGTAATACTTGATTATAGATGAATCACTATAAACATTGTTTTCACTTCATCATAGAAGAAGGAGGCATGCATAGCTTTTCCAGTTCAATTTGAGATAATGTGTCATCCTGACAAGCTAAAGAAGTATAGAGACAGTATTATTTCAAATGGTGCCTTCTTTGTTTCTGGGTCCAGTGGTTCCCCCAAATTTCTTTAACTGGCAGATGTCCATACTTGTTCTGAATGTGTCTAGAAAAACAATACTCTTTTTCTTTATGTCTTTTCAAATTTACTAAGTTCATATCCTTTTCTGGAGCAAATCTGCAGAAAGCTTTCATAATGTACACACAGAAATGATATGAATACTGAGATGAGATTGGGGAGACAGCTCTTCAATGAAATAGCAAACGGTTACCTTAGCAACCTGCCATCATAAGCCTGGATTTTTCAGTGTTTCCAAAGAGGTGCAATTTTGGGAGGGGACATAGAAAGTAAACAGAGAGTCAGTAAGCAAGAAATACTGTAAGTAGTCTTTTCATACTATATAGCATTGATGTTGTCAGTATCTCATCCCTTCTTTATCCTAAGGAAAACATGTCACCTGCCATGTGTCTCACTCCTCCAGCTGAAGGGTACTTCATAGCAACTCCTGAAGAAGTCACGACCGTGGATGTGACGGGAGCTGTGCTCCACACACAACCGAAGGTATTTCCTGACCAAGCACTCCCGCTCTTTCAGAGACACCTGAGACTACAAAAGACCTCAGTGACTTCGGGGAGCTGCACTTGCACAATAAAATACAAATCAAACACATTTAGGAACTACTTAGATCCTATACTGGAAGCTAATAATTATGATCCATGTCATTGGTAACAACTCCTGTATTTATTTGTGTAATGCTTCTAGTTACGATTTTCAGTCACTTGTAAATCTGACAGGTCTTAATTACGGAAGCTATATCTTCATGCTTAAAAATTGCCTGAAAAGAGTTTATCGATAATTCTGTGGACTCTCTTAGGAACATTTCTGTGATGATTTTCTTCTTCGCAAAAATCCAAGATTTAGAATTTCCTCAAAGAACAAAGGTGCCTTAAAAAGCACATAGTTTTTCTTGAGGAGAGAAGGAGGTGAGGAGATGAAACTGCTTCAACCTTTCTCTAATATTTTTCCCCTAAGTGGATTTGCATGGTACATTAAACTAAATGGTATTGACTTGATGTTCGGTCTAGACCTCTGAAGTATACTGGATGCCGTTCGATATTAAGCATTTATGCTGAATCAGATGCTTTGTTTTTGCTGCACCTCTGAGTTGGGCAATGTACCATGAACGATAAAGAAATGCGCCTCTCAAAAATAATTGTGTGGAAGTTCCTGGGGATGGGAGCCATGGGACCAGTCTCATTACCATGGATTTAGAATTATACTTTAACATAGTTCAGAAGTCTTGCTATCGTGTAAGGCCGCCTAACATTGTCCTAGGAAGCACTCAGACTTTGTTGTCTCCGTTTTCCGGAGGAGCTAGCGAGCTGGCTGCAAGGTGAGAGCCAGCCAGGCATGGGCTCAGTGTAGCAGTCCAAAGCCTGCCAGAAGCTCCCACCAGGCCCGTGGTGTCCTCAGCCACCCTCCAGCTGCCTGCCTGCTGTTTAACTCATCATCCTCAATCCCTCCTCATCAGGTGCGTGTGCACCACATCACCTCTTTCTTAACCCTTCACTCTACCTTTCAGGCATTACGTTATATCTCACATCTGCCCAGAGTTCACTTGCATCATGTTCCCTGCATTTCTACAAGCCCTTGACAGAGATCTTTCACTATTCCCCTTTCATCATCCGGTTAAAATACCTAAAAATCTGTCAGTCGAGTAGCAGCAGATAACAGCCTCCAAGTGACCGAGACAGCGTTTGTTGTCACATTTGCGTGCATTGCTGGAGAAATTACGGTTGAAAAGGGACGGTTGAATCAGGTGCAGAATACATAACTGTGGCATAAAACACTTGCAAGTACCTTTTGGTGCAAATAAGAAAGTGTAAAAAATATAGCAGACAATGTTCCTAATTAGCTTCTTAGATTAATTAAAATGCAAATTTTAATCTATATTAACCTGTTAAAAAAAAACAAAAACAAAACCAAAAACAAAACCAAAAACAAAAACATTTCAAACTTCGTATTCCAAAGCAAAACTATTTATACTACATAATGTCTGGGAGGGATGGCATGCATGAAATGTGTTTGGAGTTGTGTGGTATCTATAGTGCAATTTAAAAACCATTAATAAGATTTAACTAAAGACTAATTCTGGAAAAGTTAGAGAAATGCCCTGGATTCCTGTACCAGTGAATAACTCCACTGTGTTCATTTGGTGAGTCACCACTGCAAGCAGGAACAGCCTCTAAGTGGAAATCCAGGGAAATTGGCGTGCACCATCCAGCATACTGAAAAAATGACAAGTACTGGAGAGCACTAAACAATCAAATAAAAAGTAATGTTGTTACATAACTATCACAGGATCATATACTTTCATTTCTGTTTAAAAAAAAAAAAAGAAAAAAGGAAACTAAATGCATTCGTGAAAGACTATCTGACAGAAGTCCCTGAATAGGTAACAACTGCAGCAGCCAGTACGTAGGAAGAAAAAATGAAAAAATGTTTGCATTAATATTGGCTCTTCCTATTTTTCCTGATTTCCAAAAAAAAATTCAGATTGTAAAAATTCTTCCAACTGTTTTGCTGACAGTGCATTTTTAAACCATATCCACTTTGATGAACTTAACACATCTTAACTGAAGCTTAAGTTAGAGATTTGGAACCACCATCTCCATGAAAAGGAAAAAAAAACCCCTACATTTTCCTTATTGTGTGTTTTGTAATGTTCCAAATTTAGATGATCTGTATCCACAGCTTTCCTCTTTATAAAAGCACATTTGCAATATGGATAAACCACTTATGAGGCAAGAAAGGATGGCCAGCTGAACCTATCTTCTTCATAAGAGTATCTCCAATTGTATGCTTGTAATGGGAGCCAGATTCACTACCCACCCTTACCATTTGTCTGCTAGAAAGCCTTTGGGCCAGCTCTGGGACAGCCCTTTAGTTACACTTAGGAAAACACTGGCTTGACTTGCATGGGCTGGGACGAGACCCAGCCTCGGAAGGCACCATCTCTCCTGCCCATGTCTACAGCAGTACTGCATGACCAAGACCCAGCTGCCTATGGGGGTCTTGCATGCCTTATTTTCACTCTGAATTTGTCCACTTTCCATTTTCAGCGTCTGTATCTATTTAATTACAGATTTTGAGGGTCGTATTATCAAAACATCATTCCCCATACAACCACAGAGCAGCATAACTGCTCTTTTTCCCTGAGCAGCAATCTTTTACCCAAGATTTGTTTGAACCTGTGACACCAAATTTAAGAAAAATGGTTAAACAGTACAAGTCAAGACTCCATTCCCTCCAGTCTGCAAGACCCGCCTGTTCCAAAAGTGCCCATTTACAGTCACATTTTCAGGCTGAACAACTGGACATTTTTAAAGTAGCTACTGTGACTGCTGCTCCACTTAAATTTCTTCATTTAAATGTTGTTTGATGTCACGTCAAAAGTTTTTTGGAAGTCAACGTGTTACACTGATGTTAACAGAACAAGTAATATGCTCAAGAATATACCAAATTAGTTAATGCTAATTTGATTGTCATTACAAATTGCCCTCCTTTATTGTTTATAAAGACACATTCATAGTAGCCACTCCACTATTTTGCTTGAGACAGCTGAAAGGTTTACAACTGCCTTGGCATCATATTTATTCTCTGAAATTTCGGTACAATACTAACTGGATTTTTTTTCTGAAGTATTTTAAAATGAACATTAATGGCTGAAAAGGTCTCCTATATAGTTCTTCCAATATTTTAATTTTAAGCAGAAAGCCTAGCTACCTAATTAAGGAATTGGTGAGCAATAAACATTTATGAAGCAAAGTTTCAGTGGTTAAGAAAGACAATAAGCAGTTTTTGATGGATAAACTTGTTTTTTTCAAACATACCTTTTCAGCAAAAAACCTCCGGCTTCCTCCAAAATCATTTATGTTGATAGATCATAATATCATTTCATGAGAAAATCCAGAAGAAAGGAAAAGTAGAAGAAATACATGAAAGATTTTCCTCTGAGATTTTTCCATAATTATTTTATGGCAAGAAGCTGTACGGGAGTGTGGGGAAGTGATGTGCTTTGGAGCTGCTCTTTGGAGCTTTCAGCAGCAAGTGGCTTCCTCCCCAGCATGTGTTTTAAGTGTTTTGGTGGATTACAGTCCACCTGCACAGAACTGTTCTGACCTTTTTACCCTTTCAATATTTTAAACATTTGACCTGTTTTCCTTCCTGCAGTTTTGCTTCCGAGAATGCTCTTGAAATAATTATGTAAATGTCATCTTAATGCATTTTCACTGCCACATGCATTTGCAACCCCCTTATGATGTTATCTTTTCAGAATGCCAGAAAAACATGAACCAGATGTGCTGAGCACAAAATACCACAGCAGGGATTTCCCTCACAGCAATCATGATATGGAAGTTCTTAGAGGCTCGCCATGAAGTAATAGGGCTATTTTTAGTAGCAAGAATATAACACAGGTAATAGAGTTTGAAGTTAGGTATATTAAGTATATATATCTCCATATTTACTGTGCTGAATAATACTGGACTGCAAGCAAACACTTCAATGATGAAGGAAAATCAACCCCCAAATTTCCTCGGTATTTTAAAATTTGCAACTAGTACTATGGGTTTCTTTAATACTTATAGGTAGCTCATTTTCTGCGTTCATTTGAGTACAGTAAAAAGGTGAATGACAAAACTTGAGCTGTAGACTGTTGACATCCCATATAATTGTATATTGACATTCATTAGTCAGTCGACTCTTGATATTGTGCCAACTGACTAAACACTGGTTCTATATTTGATTGCTGAAGACCTTTGTTTTAGACCTCCTGGGTGAAAGCACAACCAAGCCTTTCAGTCAAAGTGTCTGTTGCTTCTGACAATTTGTTTATGTGTGTTGGACCCATTCCTGAATAGCATCATCTCTCTGCGATCCCGCTCCATAGTCAAAAGTGAGAATAGTACTGGCTCCTTTCTACCACTCTGCAGTGACGAGTGGCTTTTATTATTTTACTTGCTTAAATAATACCCAGCGCTGTAGAAGCCAGACTGGAACTGAGGTCTTTAACCAATCCTGAAGGTCACGGGAAGGAGCAGGGCTCTGCAGACAGTCCTTTGCCATGTAACCCAGCCTTTTACCCACCAATGCTCAAGGCAAGTGAACTGCCCCAATTCCGCTTCTGCATTAAATCCATGTCTAGCCACAAAAACAGTATCAATGACAACTGCAGAGTGACTATAGCTTCTACTAAAGCTGCATTATGTGAAATACCTCCTACAATTTGACCCAGTGTATTACAAGGTGACGCAGTGCTGGTGGTACCTGTGCTTCCATGTAGGTCTTTTCAGTCACTCTTCATTTGTAAAGAGGTCTTTCTCTTTTTTGCGCAACAGACTTTGGGTTTCTTTTAGAAATGGCATGAATACTGAGAATATGAAGGGGACAAAAAGGTGTAAAATGTTACAGAGTTGTTACCAGCAAAAGTCCTAGTTTGACTCAATGCATTAGACTCCTCAAGGTATAAAACTAAAGCGGTATTTTATAGCTTTTTGCAGAGACATGGAGAGCTGCTGCGTAGTGGTTTCATTCTACTTTTTTTTCCTTTTACTTTTTAATTATGTTTATACTGGGCTTAAGCCTTACCCCATAAAGCCTGCCACAGACTTGGACGGTTATTCTATCTTTCGACAAAATGTTGGAGTTGGCCGTGAGCTCACACACATCTGCCATTTGACCTCTGTGAATTATAGCTGGATTAAGGTATGCCATGTCTTATTAGCTTAATGGTAGCTGAGTTAGAGTGTCCTCAGACCATGTTTTTTATATGTTCCAGAGGATGAAATTTTCTAAGGCAGAAAGAACAACTTGAGCACATTTTGGAAATCTGTCATAATCATATGGATTTGTAATGTATAGATTTCTAAACTTAGTTCTCATTAGATGACAATAATAGATCCTAAATATATTTCTGAATTGGTACTGAACATGTCTGATTCGGACTAATGTAATTTCTGTGGGTAATGCTTGTTTATGACGGAAAGAGAAAAATCAGTGCTGCGGACTGTGAAACAGTGACTAAACACTGCTGAGAGGTTTGACAGAGGTTTGACAAGGCTCCGATAGACTGGCAAGAATATTTCAGATAGACGATGCAGGGGTGTAGTCTTGCAGTATGGGTGTAAAAGGAAGAGGCGCATGGGAAAATGTCAAATTCTGATTCTTTGAAATCACTGGCAAAATTCCCACTGAATTAAATAGGACCAGAACTTCATCCTACATATTAATATGTGTATGGTTACTGAAAAAAAAACGTATTAAATTTACAATTCTAGCTTACAGAGTTTGGGCAAATCAAAAGTGAGAGTCCTGTGCAACCTTAGTTCTGTTCTTTTATGCAAACACCTTCTGATGCAGTCTCCACTAACAGTGCTACACAAGATTATTTCCATGGTATCTCTATCATTGAGTTCCTTTCTGCAAGGCTGATTCAAACTGAAGAGATTCACAGGTACTGACTATAATAATAATAACAAGGTTTGAAAAATATTTTTAATAGGAACTGTTAGCTTAGAACGTAATTATAAGGATTGCTGGATAATATATGACTCTCCACGTCATGAAAACATTTTCCAGTGGTCTTCAGAAAACACCTCTGAAACCAAACCCACATTCCAACAAGTCTGGCTTGATTTCAGGCCTCAAGGCAACGTTTCTAGTTCCTCTCTTGTGTCCCTTTTTTCCAATCCCTGGCTTCACAGATAACTAACCTTACAAGGGAACCCTAAACAGAAGGTGACAGCAGGCTAAAAGGAGTCTCAGGAATGCAGAGAAGAGCACGGTCTGAGAGGGAGGACTATGCAGCAAGGAAATGAAGCATTTCTTAAGCCAGTCCAGTTCTCCAAGCCCTTTCCTAGTGCAAGCCCTGGGAGATGGGCCGTGACATCCTCCAGTCCTCTCAACAGCCCTCACCTTGTGCTGCTCAACAGCCAAGACGTTGTGTTCTGCTGGATCGCTTGGGCTGCCAATAGCTTTTTGCTTTGTAAGCAAACAAACTGTGCTTGCTTTTCCTTCTTTGATTTGAAATAAATAACATTTTAATTTTGAACACAAATAAAACTTAACATAGGAAAAAAAATGTGCTTGCAGATGCCGAGACATGCCCCACCAATCTATTAACTTTTTTGCACTTTCACTGCAGAAGTTGTTTCTGTCAATTTATTTTCATTTCAGCTGAGCAAAACGGGAAGGAAAAAGCAGGTTGACACAGATGGCTGTCAGCAAAGTGATGACTGCAGCTGAGAATGGGTGTACAAAAATATACAGCTTGCTAAACTGTGTATTGTTTAGCTTCCATGTGTATCAAATGTCAAAAGAAGTAAAATTTGAGGATATATTTAGAGCTTTTTTAAAAGGGTTGTTAAAATTATTGTTTTAAAATGGAAAGGTGGTCATATGCGAAGGAATTACAATGCAGAAAACAGAAAATGGAACGAATCCTTCATCCAAAACTTCTAAAAACAGACCAAAGAATAGTGTCTTAAATGCAAAGCTAAGCCCCTAAATAAGTGATCTGGTTTGAGGGTTATTTGGGTCTTTTATAAGTGCTGAGCACCCACAGTCCCATTGGGGTCACCCAGAGAGCGAGCAGTGTGTTTGAAAATTGGGCTATTAATTTAAAAGTCTGAATGCAGATTTTTGAACCCTACCTTTAGGTTTCTGCATTTAAAGCATCTCTTGGGTCACACAAATGACCACAACATTGCGCTTTAATAGACAAAATGAACCTAGTGAGGAGAAAAATTTAAAATAAACTAAAATAATCTTCCTCAAGTTTGTTAGCGTTTGTTAGGTAGGGGCAGGCTTTCTCCACGCTGGAAAGCTGCAGCATTTTAACTACAATTGATCTTATTTTAACTTAGATCTATCTTGAACTAAGGCTAAGCCTAATGTAGACACACTCAAATCGATTGTAATATTGCCTGTGTCAATTTAGCTAATTTAAATGTACATGCATTAGCAGATTGCATCAGTTCAACTAGATTGATCTTTAAATTGCTTTGTCTAAAGTTGTGCCATTTCTAGGGAGCCGAGGACTGTGTTTGGAAGAGAGGGATGCCAAAGCTACTTATGTTTCTCCTACCTGTCAGCTCTGCAGAGTACTACCCCAATCAGTCGATAAATATATAACTATCAGTATAGGCACTTATCAACTGATACTCATAAAACCATGCTAGAATTTCCCGAACATTCCCAGGAGAAAAGCCATTGAGTTACACACATTACTACTGCAATCCTACTGCGATTAGTTAAATTTTACCAGGCATAAATTTGGACCATAGCAGACATAAACCATTGTCTACATATGTTTTATAGTCAGAATTTAGGTAAATAAACCAGTGATGACTTTTGAATGCTTGAAATTCTTTCTGTTCCTGAACTGCTGCCTCTATGAGCTCCAAAAAAACAACAACCAAGCGTAAACTAATTTTAAATTGCGTGTCCTTTCCCTACCAGCTTTCAGAGCGGTGTAATCTCACCTTCGCTCTAGTGGGGCAAAAATTGGGTACAGAAAATAAGTGTGGGATAATGAATTTCTCTTACTTTGCCTCATCATTAATAAATGAGGTTATTTTCCTCCTTGACTCTTGGAATTAGAAGTGACACAACACCTTAACACAATCAGTTTGATCTGAAACCCTGATAATAGGAACCCATCTGCTTAGAGACATAAAGGACAATTCATTATATGCCCAGTAATTACTTTCAATGCAACATAAAGAGATTGCATGCACAGCTTCTTAGAGTTAAACATGCTGTCAGAAAGAATACCTTGATGTCTAGGAATAAGAGGACTTCAAAAAGGTGATAGCTAATAATGACATTTAAAGATTTTTACAGGAAAAATGTATATTGTGCCTTATCGTCCCCATCCCTAACTGCAATGGAACTCGACATCTTTGTGCAGGATTTCCAAAAGGCTGCTCCACTGAAGGCAATTCTTTTCTGTACCTGGCTGTATTATGATGGACAATAACTTGTATAAAATGCACATTTTCCTATAAAAGAAGGAAGGATAAAATGTCAAATGTTGAGATCTGGGTCTGATGCCTAATCCTTGTGGCTTCCCCCCAAAGCTGACAAAGCCTCAAAGTGCTGTGTCAGGAGGGAGATTTTGTAAACGATTGAACACCAAGTGTTAAGGCCACATAAAGAATGGTACTGTCAGGCTCTGAAGCAAATCTTTTCTGTTTTCTTACTAGAAGAACGGGACCAAAGCCCTGAAGGATGAAGTGAAATGAGCTGGGTCGAGTGGTCAGAAGAAGGTGACTGGAACTTAATCTGGGAGGAGATGGAAAGAGCGGAAATAACAATTCTTTGGTCTTCCTGACATACCATCCAGATGGTCCTCACTAATTATATTTCCTCTTGCGGTTCTGGTTATCAAACATGTACAAATATTTACAGTGGATGAAAATACATCTTTGTTTAAATGTCACTTTTTAATTGTACTTTATCCTTTGAACAGTACAGTTCCAATATTTTTTGATTATATTTTCACTTTATGAGATTAAGTCCTCCAATTTTCTTTTCCCGCTTCCATTTCATTTCTTTATATCTTCCATTCCAGTCAAACATGGCATGCTAAGAGTCCATTATTTTTGCAAATCAAGCTGGTTCTTAAACTGCCCTAATGTTCCTTTCAGCCAGGCATGAAGTTGCTAAGACAATTAACATGCTTGAGGTCGAAAATACACTTAAGTGGTTTGTCAGATCAGGACTTAAATATGAGCTTATACCAATAAATTTAAGATATTCTTCTTTGACTTGGCTCTTTACATCTAATACTTTCATGCTCAGTAAAAACAACAATATTCTGGATAGAGTGCTGAAAAGATTTGCTGGAGGATTCTGTAGCAGATAGATTTTCCAAAAGATAATACCTTCTAAACATGATTAAATATCACTCTCCTGAAGGATTTACCTCTTGGGCACATGTGGAATATAAACTATTTGGCCTTAACAGAACTCTCAGCCTAATGACATTTTTCCTTCTTTTTTAATTATACGATAAAAGCTCCCACACTTGTTGTAATTAAATGTCCAATGACAATTTAAAAACAATAATGTTAATGATAGATTCTTGACAAAAGTACAAGTATAATCCTATCCCTACTGAGATCAACGGTAAAGCTGCCACAGTCTTCCGTGAGGACAGGATTTTGCTCTCAGTTAGGGTCATTACATTCTGCATATATAAATTCCTCTTACATTTACAACTTTTATTGTCAAAGGGATGATCAAACTTCCACTAGGGTTGGCAGAAAGCCAATTCCTGTGTAAATTTGCCATTAGCAAACATATTACTTTGTCCCAGTGATTGTCTAAGGACTACGTACTTTCTACCCAGCCTTTCTTGCTCATGACCGGGTCTGGGAGAAGCACACTGGCAAGGTTTCCTTGAAGTGGAGATGGAAAAAGCACCCCCAGGATGATACCTCTGGGATAGGGGTGAGGTGGAGGAAGGAGGATCTATGAGAAGGCTTTACTGGGATATTTTGGGTTTCCACTGGTCCTACAGCTATGTCCTAGCAGGTTCCCCAGAACAGGTGACTGCCCTGGTCACAGGGATCACAGGGACTATGAGAGCGGTGAGACACTGAAACAGAGAAGTTGTGGATGCCCCATCATTGGAAGTGTTTAAGGTCTGGCTGGATGGTGCTTTGAGCAACCTGATGTAGTGAAAGATGTCTCTGCTCATAGCAGGGGGGTGGACTAGATGATCTTTAAAGGTCCCTTCCAACCCAAATCATTTTGTAATTCTATGAGTCCATGACTTCTCAAAGCTTCCCAGGACTCAGCAGATCCCTTCTGTGCTGGTTCTGTGCACTGCCCCCATCTATCTCCCCATCTGACCACTTCCACTCTCACTGCCTTCACACCTGCCTCCTCCACCTGCTTCACACCCCATCCCCAAATTCCCCTTGCCTGGAGGACAAGTGCATGGAGAAGAGGTGCAGATACCTACATGCTTTGGGAGAGGAGGTATGTTACAGGTAGCTTGAAAAGCGCAGATCTAGCCTGTGCCAGACGGGCTGCCTTTGCCTTGGGGTTTACAGGTTTCCTGGATGCCATCTGTAGTTTAGGTGAAATTTTTGCATAGCATTAAATGTGGCATAAATAGATTATTTATAACTAGTAACATTGAACTCAGTATTTTTTTTCAAACCCTTTAAAGAAATTCAGAAAGGCATGTGGTTGAAAACAACTTTCTACATTAATTGCTTCATTTTAATGCTGTTTGTTTTAAGATAAATCCTGTGAGTTTGTACACTGTCATTCGGTGTAATCTGTTCTGCTATAAAATACAATTGAAGAAAACTTATTAATAGATGACTGAGTTTCTAATATTAGCTGATATCAACTGTCTAGTTTGTCAGTCAGGAAGAATGATGGATGGCCACAGGGGGGTATTGGAGATATTTGGCATGCAAACTGTACTATGATTAAGTTTTATTTTACGTATTTCAGAATAAAAATTTGCCTTGGAAGTTTCCCTATGTCAAATTAAAAAAACTTGAAATATCACCTATCTCTCCACGGTTATTTTTTCCTCTCTGTCAGAGACAGTAAATAAGGTCCACCCAAACATTGTTTTAAAATACTACAGTCTGAACTAGTTGGCTAAATATAATAGATTGGCAAGAGTTCTGGTTTTGAGCAAGGACTGTGAAAATAGCAATAGAAACCAAGGTAGTAACTAGGTTTGGCCATGTGTATGGATTGTTTGAAGGGTGCCAGAAATACTAGATGTTTGACTCCCATTAAAACTCTGCTGCAATCTTTCTAATTCTTCTGTGACTGGTGTCAGTATGAATGAAAGAAGAGAAAGAAGGGCATCAAAGCTGGAAATGATTCAGAGTATTAATTACTTGTATGATAGCTCCAACTCAAGAGAAAATTCCCAGTTCCAAAAAATGTTCATGACACAGTAGAAAGAAAAATCCTAGGAGGACATTTTCAGTTCACTGTCTAGGGAATTTAACCTCACAATTCAACTAGAAGGAATCAATAATCTAAATCCATCTGTGCCGTTCTGAATATTTACCTCCTGGAATTGGCTAACAGAGATAAAACAAAACCATGTGCAGGTTTCGTCTTTTAAAAAGAAATAAATTAGGAGGCTTCCAACACACAAAGGGCAAAATCCAGGCATACTTTAATAGTTTAGGAGCAGAGCCAGGTTCATGGCAATATGACTATGAGTTCCCTGTGTTCTGTTTCAAAAGACTTTCATGCCAATTTATGAACTAAAAAAAAAAATCTCGACATAACTTTAAGAAATTAATTTGAGAATAAAATAACATTTGTGTTTGCAAGAATTTGTTCATCTAATTATTCGGGTCAAAAACATGTGTATTTACTGGTTTAGAAGAAATGTGAATGCACTTCAGTCTGTCTCCCAGAGGCAATAAAGAAAAGCTTTTCGTACAGCTGGATTGGAGGTTTTTTTACCCTTTTCAACAAACAAATCAAATCCACTGGGAATCCAGATCAGTGGGTACGGTGTTTTATTGTAAGCTCGTATGTCCTTGACAGATAATCACGAGAAAGATGACATTTCAAAACCAAAGTGTCTGTCAGTGAAGAATCTGCTTTATGAAGACCTCTTCAAATTCCCTCCAACATAGTGTACATTTAGAGAATAAACTGTCTTTCAGCTTGTAAGATGTCATGAGGTCTCCCTCCACAGTTCTGCCAGTCCTTTTTGTGCTCAATTTTAATGTCTCAAGCACTTCTCCCCATTCAGGCATAGGCCCGTCAGATACTTTTAGATGATCATTATCTTCAGCTATGACAGGAGGCCACAATGTGCATCACAGAATTAGATTTTATTTTATCTTGCGTTGCCGCATAACCTGACACATCAACGTGAGTTCATTTGACTTATTTTATCCTTCACTGGTTTTGGAATGGATATTAGCAGGAAGTCAATACATAGTTTCTTATTATGGTCTTTAAACTCTTTAGTTGTGTGATTCTGGTTCTGCCAGTCTGGCAATACATAATGCCTCAACAAACTTTTCATATTTTCAATTTGTAATCAGTTTCTAATATCTTTTTTGATCCCTGATATAGAAGTCTGGAATTTTGGGCTTTAGTCCTTAAAATTTCATCAAATATTAATTTTGAAGCCTAAATTATTTTCTCGTGCTATGGAAAATGTCTCATATACAGCTATAATGCTCCTATCACCATGTATCAGGAACGATCTGAGAAAATCACTCTCTCTTTTTTTTTCTTCAGTAATGCAGTTATCAAAGGGGGTAATTGTACAACATTCCTTAAGATTCTGTGTAATCCTTCCAAAAAAACCTTCCAAATGTGTCCATCAGGCCAATTATGAAATCAAACTCTTTGAGTTTGATACTGCCCTGCCTGTGGATCTGTGCCTCTCCCTTAGACTCAAGACTTATGTCCATTTGCATTGGATCTGCCTCTTTCATTTCTTTCCCTACAAAAATGAGAATATTGACAGAACTGGTATCATCAGTGCATGATCTTTAATTTTCAGAGTGACTAATACCTTTTTCCTCTCTATATAGATGAATATATAAAGAGATTTTTCAGCTCCATATTCTGTGGTCAACAGTGATGTAGGAATCATTTCAGTATTATCCAATTTATAAATCTACCCACTGATTTTTTTTAAATATAAATAAGGGATAGTCTAAAATACCAAGCAATTGCAAGTTAACCCTGTGAGAAATACAAAGTTTAGAGAACTGTATTATACACCATCAGCGGTATCAGTGGCATTTTTGCTTTTTGGGGGGAGGGAGGGAAATATGGAAAAGTCAAAGACTAAATCACAGTGTCGCAGAGGGAGGTCACTGGGGTCACAAGGATTCGCTGCTTTCACAAAGGACACTGCAATCAGTAATCTGTCATGCTGCATGTACTGCTCTTTAAGCAAGTTTGACACTGATGCATGGGAAGCAATCTGAGTCGGGAGCTATAAAGACAACTACTACAAACATATAAGTACACTGGAACTGTGGTGATGTTAAAATACAATTAACACCAAAACGTTACAAACAAACGAAAAAAAACAAACCAAAAAACAGAAGAAAGCACTATTTGCCACTATAGATGGCATGCCATGTATACAAAGGATGCTAGAGCAAACTAAATTAAATTACAAAATTATTATCATTAGTAGCATCACAATCTGAGTGAGTTTAAAAACCAAGGAGCAGCAGGGACTAGCATCAGACAATGTATACCTGAATGAGCATCCATCCATTTCGTCTCATTAATCCAAATAGTTTGTCTGCTGCTAGCCACATCAACCCTAACAAAGTTAGATATATTGTTAGCAATGACATTTGAATAAATAAATCAGAATCGATTTGAGGGCTCAAATTTGGAACTGATCTGTAGAACTAAAAAATGCTGTAGGTTTACATAATTGATTTTCAAATGAACGAGGTTAGATCAGCCATGAGGGCTTGGGCTGCCCCATTCCTCCAGCCCAGCGCTAATTGCAGCCCTGCCATTAGGGTTTTAATTAAATGTCAGTGATGGGGTAGGAGGATTGCTCCCATAAGTGGCTCACCCTGCACACTGCCTCCCCCCACCGCCTCATCCTTCAAGTCCCTATCCAAACCGGCTTTTATCCTAACAATACCGCTTACTTCTTACATCACGGACATAAATACCCACCTCAGCTGACTTCATCTAACCAGATGAAGCCATTTATTTAAACACCAAGCTATCTGGACATAAATGAGTTTATTCTACCTCCTTCTCTTTTTTTGTACCTCTTTAAAGTATGAAATATTTCTATAGACATTTGCTCAGACTCCCCTGTTGAGGCATTGCTCTACCACATGTCACACCAGTATCTTGCAATGTTGATATGACTGTTGTCAGAAGTATGACATGGCATATACAGCTGAGAGGTGACAGCTGACCTGAAGAGCTGTAGATTTACATCCTTTGAGAGGGGAGTCTGAAAGCATTTGCCTTTAATTTATAAAAATGCAAAAAAAAAAAAAAAAAAGAATTTTAAAAAATGTACAGAGCATTCTGTGCTTATATATAAAAATATCAAGTGGTTTCCCTCAACAGAGTATTCATGGTTATTTTTGTTCCCTTGTGAGATCAGTGAACTCGCCTGAAACCAGCCCAGAGCAGGAGCTCAGGCTGCTTGAGCTGCCCAAAGGTGAGTGCCCAGGAAAAGCCCTGGAGAACTGCCCCTGAGCATGTTTCCCACGAGGAGTGAGAAGAGCTGAAGGCCTGACCCCACAGAAGTCACTGGCTTTACTAGGGCTAAGATTTCCTCCCTGATCCCTGCAATCAAACAGTTAGCTGGGTTTTTTAATCCCTTTTCTCTTTCTTGCTGGCAGTACCTTTCCAAACTTTCCAAGTCCCTACAGGTATTTTACACTAGGCTGCAAACTTTAAAATCAGTCTAACCAGATCTCTATTTTAAGTCCACAGAAGCATAAATGCCTTTTTCTTTTTTTTTTCAAGTCAGATACTTTCATGACTTAATGCTTCCAGTCAAAAGTGACGCGTCTCACTCTTACAGTTGCACAAACAGAAAAAATGAAAGAAGAGAAACTGCAGCTAAGATTTGGGAGAGGGATGGTCACTCTCTCTGCCTCATTGTCTCAGCAAAAAGGGTGTTTCTATTGATTCTGCCCCTAAGAGTAATTGAATTAAAACAATTTCGCTCATCCCTGTTCCCTCCTTTGTAAGCCCTATCAGATGCTCTCAGACATTTGATGCTGAGAAATGCACTTTGCACTGTTACTCAGCAGCACTCAAAAACCCGAACAATACCAGGCTGTAGCTGGGTGAAATCTGAAGCTGAATGCTTCAAGGGACCATTATTACTAATGGGCTTTTTTATTAGAAACTTTGAAATCTAATAAAAATGGTAGGAATTTAAAGTGCAAGGAAGAGAGGCATTGAAGTTTGTGAGTATCATTAAAGAATAATATTACAGTTTTATGAGATACTTTGGTCAGGTTACAGCTCATCACAGAATAGGCACGGAGAATTTTCAAAACCGTCTAAGTATCTCAGAAACACAATGTAGACTTCCAAGCTGAAATATGCCTTTAGCAGTCTAATTTAAAAAACATCGACCCCCATGCCATAGTCTTACTACTAAGTGACAGGAGAAAACGTAAAATGCTGGGGCCGGAATCCAGATAGGCTGCAGTATCCCTTGCAAATATTTATCTGTCAATACCCCCATTACCGCTACGCTAAGAGACCCCATCTCAGAGCACAGCCTCAGCGTCTCAGACACTGCACAAACGCCGACGGGGAAATAGTTCTCCTGAAGGTCTTGGACTCGGAGGGAGGCTTAGAGGCTGGCACCTGAATACGCACTTCTGAGAGCCTAGAGTTTCACATATGTTATGTGCTCACAGTCCCAATTCAAGCTCTACTGCTCAGCACATTTTAAAATTTCATAACCAAAGGCAGAGGTGCTTCAATTCGGGGGTCAGGTTATAGTATTTTGACCACGTCAATAAGGGAAAGAGGTATCAGTGCAAAAAACAGAGCTGAAAGATTGTTACATCTTCACACAACTTCTACTCATGGAGCTGTTAAGAACAAAATCGTACAGAAACCATTCTAAACCTCACTCATATGGATGAGTAAAGTAATACTCTCGTCGGTAGAGCGACTCGCATATTTCAGCAATACCAAGAAAAACAAGTTCTTACCCGTCATTTGTGAAAATTTGTAATCATCCCAGGCAGAAATTCACATTACACAGCAGGAGTATGTCACTGTTACTTGGACAATATATTCAAAAAATATTTCCCAAGACTTTACAAGCTTTATGTCATCCTGCTGTCTATTTTTCTTCGAAAACAGGATGGAAAACTCTACCCTATTATTAGAACTTCTCCTTCATGGGTGCAGGTATAATTATTGGAATCAAACTTGCATTTTTGCAGCCTCTCTGTAAATGCACATCATCTTGTCGTTGTGAATACACATTAAATGTATCGAGTTGTATTTATATCCTTTTTCCTCCAATTTAATATACCTGCAAAAACCCCCTACTGTGAGGTTAAGAGCCTCCCAGCTGTTAAGAGCCCCATTAGACATACTGCACCCGGGTACCTGAAGAACACCCAATAAGAGAAGAAATAATGCGATCTTCTGCAATGTGTTTTTATTCTCAAGAAAAGGAACAGTCACCCCTATCTCTTAATTGGGAATCTCCGGCACGTAATCTAGGCATCTTCAGGCCTGTGATTGCCTCAATAGTCTTATCTACCCCAGGGCTATTAAAAGCAGCGTGTACTTCATTTATGTAGTCTTTGACTGGGGGAACTAGATACTTCTTTGAAAAAGCCATGAAGGTGAAAGACTATATAGCACGCAGCCAACCTGATCTCATTTATGTGCTCGATCAATCCTTTCATCCTTTTCATGTTATTTCATTCTGCCTACAGTATATAAAATTGGAAAGAAATTAGAAACTGCACCATGCTTAAGATGCAACAATGGCAATATGGTGTCTAATAATAGGGACATAGAAACACGATGTGATCGCTAAGTGTAACAAAAGAATCTCACAATTTAGACAATGCCATACCGATCATAAGGCTATTATGATTTCGTACTGGAAAGTGAATCTAAAAATTCAGTGCCAAATACAGAAAGGGGAAAATAGCTATTGATTAAATAGCTGAAAATTTAAAAGGCAAAATAGATTTTTACATTATTTGTCACTTCTAACATTTGCATGGATATGTTCCCATTCACAGAGGTTCCTGGAGCTTATATAGACACCCAGTCTGCTACTAAGTTTATTATCCGTAGAAATCAGTTTCTTGGCTTGCAGAGGTGAAAGCTAAAGCATTCCTGAATCTATTTATCCTGCGGATTTTCAGATGTTCGGGTTTGTTTGTTTGCTCCCCCAGGCGATACCTCATTCGCCTTCAGTAACTTGGGTACTCAGATTGGAAAATCTGATGCAGGTTATAATAATAAATGTTGAAGAGTGATGACATGCATCTGGTGAGTTGCAGAAAGATTGCTTGGAACACTTCTGGGTAGTTGATGTCTTTCCTGTATGATACCTCCAGCTGTATTAATGTACAGAGCATTTGAATGGCCGTAGCGGATCGGCCCACGGAGTTACCCACTCTGGTGGTCTGCCTCTGGCAGTAAGCAGCAGTGAGTAAATAGGAAAAGTTTGTATCACACAAGAAAGGCTAGGATGGGCAGGATGTAGCCCCTCAGCTTGCAGCAGTCGGTGTTTAAGGGACTGTGTCAGGCATGTTATATTTAATAACTGCTGTAACCAATCTGTACTTTTGGCCTCCACAGGTCCCATGGCAGAGTTGCATGACTTCATCAGACTTACTCAGCAAAAAAGGCATGTTTTTTTAGTTCTGTCTCCTGATACATCGTAATTCTTCTTCTATGAGAAAAACTGAATTGCTGCTTACTAACCTTCTTCCTGCCCTGCCATATTCCCCTTGCAGTTGCCTTTTCCCAACCCCAGAAGTCCTCCTTCTAGGACTCCCCCCGTACAAGTACGGACAGGGCCTATTTCTGGGTTTGTTCAATGATTATCTACACACTTCTCTTTTACACTTACAGACATTCAATTTTATCTGTCATTTCACTGATCAGTATACGTGCACTTCATTGTATGCCTTCTGTTACTCTCTGAACAGCCTTTACATTTGACTCTTTTGTGACTGTGCTGATACTTTTGTATTAACAGCTCACTTTATCATCTCACTGTTCAGCCCCTCTTACGGAAAACAGGAAACTATGTGGACAGAATCCTCCTTCTATTTACAAGACTGGCTGTTTAATTTCCAGCCAATCATATAATCTCCTAATTTAACGACTCTCCCACACTGCAATTTCTGGCAGCATAACCAGCATAGCAATCAAACGTGATGATCTGTCATCATTATGTTTCCTTGTAACTATTCACTAGAAATCTAGGAGGCTTTTTGCTTTTCTAAGGGAAGATTGCAGAAGGTCAAGGTCCTTTGGTTGCCTTCTTGCAAGTGCAGGGAGCTTCTGTTTCCAGCCATATTGAGTAAGAACAGAAGATGCTTATCAGTAGCTAGAAAGCTTCATATCACACTTATGCCAGCTAAAGTCAGCTATCCAAAAGCATCAAGTCGAAACCAGTCATTTAGATGTCCTCTGTCATCAGGATGGAGAACAGCTTCTTCAGAAGGCAATTCATTTCACCCTTGGACAGACATCATGAAAGGACCCATGGAAGTACAGTCCTTACCCATCTTCATTGAAATAAAAAGATCCAGATAATTTGGTTAGGAGACGAAACTTTAGACGGGTAGTGCAATGAATCTCACCATATATGCTCACGGTGGAAGAAATACCGCTGGAGAAATACCAGCATCATCTTAAAGCACGATTTGCAGTAAAAGAAAATTGTGTTAGGAACCACAGCTGTAATACAGGTGTGTGCTGCTCTGTGTCCCCACGTGTCTTCCTCCGGTACTTTCTTAACTGCTCCACCCCATCCGTCTCTCTGTCTCTTTTTCCCTGGCTGAATGAAAGGCAGCCTGCACCACATCTTGTACCACGACCCACACGTCCCGCCTGGCCAGCCTGTGCAAGCACATTGTTAGGCATCTGGTTCACTGGACAGAAAGCACTATTCTTGAACCCAAACTCATGTCTTTCCTCATTGAAATTTGTTCCTTTTTCTCTACTCCACTTCATGTTTTTTAATATAGATAAAATTAGTAGAAGCCTCTTGTTCCTATTTCAGATGCAACTGAATTTATCTAACGGTTTCAAAGTTACAGACACAATTGCACAAGCCTTATTTCAGTGGGAAATCAAGCTAAAAAAATATGTCTCAAGCGTAATAAACAATATCTTTCTAACATTGCCTGTTATGTACTCTTCTCCTATCCTTTTCCTATAATGCCCTCTTTTCGGAAAGCCGAAAGGGGTGATTGGCTAACAAGCATGTAGAGAGTCCATGAAACACATCTCTAATCTGAGAAATAGGGTCAGGTTTGATCTTGAGTTCTTCTGATAGAGACTGAATTATTAAAAGGCTATTGTCTGCTTTAGAGTGACATTCTGTCTGAACATATTGTACTTTGTGCAGTTCATAAAGAAAACCAAATGTAATATAACTTCAATAAAAATAGTCCCATCTTTAAAGCGGCTCACCCTGTTCATTTGATAATATTCTATCCATAATCCACTTTACTGCTTTCACTAAATAATTAGTCAGTCAATTCCCCAGGCTGTTTTTGTGAGTATTTCGTGCTGCAGCAGGGAAGAGAAAAGATTAAATATACACTTTTTTAAAAAAAGGCCAATGACAGATGTAGTTGCAGCTAATGTAAGGTATATTTTATAAAAACAATTTGTTTTCAAATAGAAGATGTCTTAAAGTGTTTTCCTCCTTTTTCTCTCTTTTAAAAAGCTCTTCAAAACACAATTAGCCAACATTATTCCTGTAATTGTAAAATACTAACATCTTAATAAACCCCTTTAATTCACACAGGTGTATTGAATTTATACGTGTTACTTGTAAGATAAGTTCAACTCTTTCTCTTGGGAAAGGATTTATATACAAGGAATTTTATGTTTGTTTTCTTAGAGTGTCTGACATAACATTTTCACATACATTTAAACAGATTTCTTTGCAGAGGAAGTGAATAGGAGGAAAATATTACACTGTAGAATTTTCCTCTCATCGTGCACTAGATGGTTTTTGCCCTTTTTTTAATCATCTAGCATATACTCTTTTTTGGCTTTACATTTGAAAGTTTAAGTCAATTTCCTCAACAGAAAAGAAATTACCGCTGCATTTAGTGTCTGTGTGTGTGTGTGTGTCTGCATATATGCATACTCTGTGACTAATTTTTTTTTCTTACGTATTAAAAATCAGGCCCAGATTATTTCTTGTCCTGAAATAATCTGTGTGCACAAGCAATGAAATCCAGAGACTAAGCAAATATTTTCCTGAGTCTCAGGACATCATGTTTACACCTTTTCAAGTGTGGTTTTATAAAATTGCCCGCGGATGGTGGGAAGATATCCTTTCTCCATTACACACGTGATGTATTGGTGTAGTTGTGTTGCGTCTGCCTTACACAGAAGGGAAGATCCCCTGCCTGGCTGTCCTTACCTGCTGCTTCACTGCTGCTCTGCCATCCCAAGGACTCGTCCTGGTCTAAGTGCTGGCAAAGAGCTGCTGTCACTCCCTTCGTAGTCGCCTGCTCCTCCACTCAGCATCTACAAACTGCAGCCAGCGTTAGTGATGTCTTCTGCAGGGTAAGGATCTCTTTGTCCAAGGAGAAGAAGGTTCAGGGATTCCTGAGTATATACTGTTATCACAGAGACATTTTTGAAAGCCACCAGTACTGGAATAGCTGCTTGACATGGAAAGGACAAATCCAGTTTATAATGTCAATGCAGAAAAAAGTTTCAGATGTCCTCTCCAGGAAACCCCAGGAACACAAGACATTATTATATCATATGTCAATATTACAAGGCATTGACCAGAATTTAGTTCCACAGCAGTAAGGAGAAGCAGACATAGCTTCGGCCCCCAAAGCTGGTGGGAGTTCAGGAAATCAGGGCCTCTACCAACAGAGATGAAGAAGCAAAATCTGAAAGTAGCACAAGAACCGAGGCAGACTCGGGACAGACGGGAAGACCAGATATGGCCTTGGATCACCAGCCTCTAGGAAGCATGGGCATCCAGCTCTGTAGATACCAGCACTAGCAGTTTGCAGAGGAGTGTATGAAATGGTAAACCGTTCATCTGAACTCCGTTCATTGGAGTCTCGGTGTTTATTTAAAAAAAATTTGTACTGTATGTTGTAGCAAACAGCTTTATTTATTTTTTTAGTGCACACTAGATATCAATGCACCTGAGGAGCTGCTGTTTCTGAGTTTCTTGCCTGCTCCCACATAGCAAAAATACTCACTGCAGTGAGGGACTCTGTCCCAAATCAGTTTCTATGCATGTGGTTGAACACCCTCAGTCCCCCCCCAGAGACTGTGGCAACCCCTCAGCCCACCTTGCAAGCCTTCCCTTTGAACTCAGTCCTGTGACTCCCTCAGCCTTTGCACACACATTCGCGCTAGAAAACCTTTTCATGGAAACATGGCTGTGTCAGGCCATGGCGGGGAAGAATGCTAAATATGATGAATGCCAGATTCCACTTGAATGACTGCTATCTATCTCATAGCTTTGCCTTTTTTAGACAGTACAGCTTTCATGTCATTTTATTAACTGCTTTTCAAAGCATGCCACCTTAATATACATGGTATATTATGCAGTTATCTTTTCAACTACTAAGCACAGGATTTCAGCCATACCATGCTATTTTAATTCATTTTTATGGACACAAAAGCTAGCTGAATGCCATTAGGAAATAAATAGGTTACATCATATCAGTAAGTCAGAAATATAAGATATTGTCAGCCTTTAAAGTTGTGAACTTTGTACATGTCTGCAGGGATAAAAGAAAATAGAATTTGAGGTAAAAGTGCCCCATGGGGGTGCTAGCATTTCAGCAGAGCTAGCATGCCACCCACGCTCTGTGTGCACCCAGCAATGAAAGGCGAGGGGAGCGGGGAGCGGGGAGCGCTAACCCAGCGCATCTTGTGGGACTCAGAGAATACCATTGCACCATTCAAACCCATAACCTGCAGCAAGACACTGCTGCGGTGCACTGAGGGACAGTGCATCATGGTGTCAAAAAAGCATGTGAGGCAACAAGAAGAAACATTTATCGTCTTTATGGGTCCTCAGTACGCTTAAGAACGACAGCTTGAAATTACTATGGAGAGAGCAGGGCACAGAGAAGAGAGGTGGAGGACCACAAAAAAATACCCCTTTATTTGTGCCCCTGTGTCTCCAGTGTCACAGGCGTAGCTCCTTCCATCGGAAACCAAAAATGTTTCTGAGAGCCCCTCTTCGGGCAGTCTTGCTTCAGCTGTCCTGATATTATACCTCTCAAGCTTTCTAAAGGACAATTAGACTTAAAATTTTTAAAATCATACACTTACAGGTTTTAAGGCAGAAAATTACATCTATTTTTAATAAAATACTCTAAAGGGCAAGAATAATAGCACGGGAGTTTGAAATCATAATTTCAAATTATTTCACTGTTAGCCTAACTTTCCTTTAGCCTTAATTCCACTTCTAACATTTTCTTAGCGCAGTTCATGACACTGCTAAGCTTGAACTTTTGCTAAAAAAAAATGGGCTTTACTGAGTGGAAATATATTTTCTAAAAGTTTCCCTAGACACACGTGACATAGTGAAGGTCTTCAGGACTTCAGAACTTCAGAAAAAGTCTTCAGTGATTTTTAAGCCTCAATATTTTTGGTAAGAAACAATACCAGTTGAAATATTGCCTCTGTCCTTAGAATTCATAAGACTAAAAGGTAAAACATATTCCATGAGGAGACACATTATATGTTTAAATGATTGTATGAAATATTTCATTAAATTACTTTTTATATTTTCTGTTAAAAAATGCATTAAAAGCTACACAAAACATAAACAATGTAAATAATGTCAGAGTAAACATTTAAAAATTATCTCCTGTCATCCCATTAGAAGACATCTCTTACCTAGCAGCCATTTTGGACCAAAAGTTCTTCCAGAAGTGAAAAGGAACCTTCTTCGGTCCTCTCCTAAGTTCACCTCCACCTTTCTCATACTGTCTAGCCTGGCTCTTGAGGGTCTACAGCCCAGAAGCCTCCATGCAGTCCCATTGACACATATTTAACAAATACCTTACTCATCACAGACTGTTCTCAGGATCCTAAAAGAACTGTTTTCCAGCCCACTGGGAGGCCCTCTCCATTTCTTTGGCAGTTATGATCTGAGGCAGATTCTGCTCAGCATCCTCTGCCCAGCATCCTCTGCCCTTGTCACAGAACTTCACCATCTGCCCTTTGATCTCCCCAAAGCACCCACTGCAGTTGTTCTGCAGCTGCTCTGACATTAGTTAAAGAGTTCTTTTTTTTTTTATCCAATTGTTCAGTGAAAATCTTCATCAGTCAAAAGAATATATCTTTCTTCTTTTTTTTTTTTTTTTTCCTTTCTGAAAACCTGTGATTTTTTAGCTCCCTTGGTGTTCATTACGGTCACTCTGGAACAAAACCAGTATTTTTCATTAGACAGAAAAAAGTTGCAAGTTCCTTTAGTATTGACCATCATAAAAGTTGGCAAATCTACCAGGGTGGTAAACTGGACATAGGAACAAAATGGAAAATTATGCCTTTCTGTTCAGAAATTAAGTAGCCTTTTCTAAGAAGGGCCTTTGAGCATGGGATGGGCTGCACTGCCTGGCCAAGGACAAGGGGGAAAGTTCCACGCATGCAGAGTCTTCCACAGCCTTCTGAGGACAGAAAAAGGTTGAAAACATACATCTATCTCAATGGCCCAAATAACCCATCTATTCATACTAAAATAGCTGCTGACTGATGACTTGCAAGTGATGGTGTCCACACGCTTCTGCCCGCCATGGGCTATGCTGAAGTGCTGGCTCAGCAGGTCTGTGGGAGCTTCACACAGCTTCCTAAGAAAGCGCCTGCTGTCACCTGCCATGACCGACTGCCCAGCCTCTGCAGCACAGTCCTCTCAAAACAACCAAGTTGAAGTCTGGAAAGCCTGGAAACAGTACTGGCCTGACTGAAACTGAGCCAGAAAAATGACTTTATATTCCTTTATGTCCTCTTCCTCTCCATTACTGTTCTCCCAGTAGGTCGGCTGGAGAGAGACCAGCAGCACTGCTGCTATCAAAAATTGCCTGATAATGGAGTTGGCATTATTTGTTTGCGAATACATGAACCATAAACCACGGAAACTGAATCCTGAGAATAGCCCAGATCCTAATGCTGTCACTGCTTCGATTTGACTTCTGCACAAGCTCTCCAAAGTAACAAATGCGTTGAGTCAAAACCAAGCACATAATGATGAGGCTATTCCTGCAATTTGGAAGCACTGACTGAGTCATTGTAGAGCAGACAAGACTACCGTCTTATACTCCACCAGTGTCAGCAACTTCAGCAAAAAAGGGGCATGTGGTCCTCAGCATTTTATTAAAGAGGACCTTTTCAGTTTCTGTCCACGTAACACTCAAAGTTGTGACAGCGGAAGAAATATAGAGAGTACTTCCCTGTTTTAGCCATGGGCCAAGTACAGTCATAAAAAGAATAACCTCCTTCCTATCATTACTAAGCGAAGATTACTAAGCCATTTTTAATTTTCTTGGCAAAGGCAAAAGGCTGAGTCCTCTGACATTATATATCTGCAGTACTGACCGATTTACAACACCTTAACAGAAAATATTTGGCCAGGTCAATAAACTGTGGGACTGTCAAAGATGTAAATTGGGACTTCATGGAGCCAGCACTGCTGTCAGGGAAGGTAGAGGATACGGGAAGTATTTGGCTGGCCAGCCTTTGGTTTCCACACACAGTAAGCTCTGCCATCAGTGTTTCCCTAGCAATAAATAATGGTGTTTGTCGATACAGATGCACAGAACTTAAAAGAAGTATGAACTCTAAAGTCATTAAGTCTTACTGTGTTACTGAGTACAGCAGAGTGCATACGCTTCTGTATTTATATTTCTGTCTACAGTCAATAAATCAGAATCTGTAGTACCTGCATTATCCAAGCCATCTGCTTTACCACATTAGAAAAATGAGTAGGTGGCAAAAAAACTTATGATGGCTTCTTTTTTCTCCTGTTCCTGTTGCTAGAGAAACCAATTCTTTAAAGTATTTTCTGATGTCTGAAAAGGAAGCTGTCATGTTCCCTTTCCCCCGCAAAAAGCCTGAAATGGTCTGGTTTTTATGATAGTCCAATGGTTGGTGGAAGAAGGGGAAAGGAAATCAAAAGCACTGATTTTTCCACCTCTTCAATTGACTTGTTGACTGACCTTGGGCAAATTGTTAAGGGCTCCTGTGAGTATAAGCTATATTAGGGAATCATAACAAGTGCAGAGCATAAGATTAGAGGGAATGGTGCAATTCAGAGGAGGACTGAAATTGTAAAGCAGAGCATAACTCTGTGTTGTCAGAGTGCCCATGCTGTCTTCAGCTGCAGAGTTGGATGGTGCTCCTATTAGTGGGGTTGGTTCATCTTTGTTAAAATATCTTGGCCCAAACAAAATCAAACCAATGAGTGTTGGAGAAAAAAAGAACAAAAAACCCAACACTTTCTTTGCTTTCTTCCCAGCCTGTGAAAGTGACAGATAAGGTTATTTATTCCTTTTGTCTATTTTTACACAGAGAAACAGGGCTAACAGGTGTACTAATGCTGCAGTGGTAGAAGGAGAGCTAGCTATTGTTGGCAAGTACTTGGAGCTCCTTCCATAAATTTGTATAATGACAAAATAATATAACTGATAGTATTCTCTTCAAAGTTTTCATGTAGCTCCTCCATTAATTTGTAATGACTTTGTATCAGATGGCAGGATGTTCAAGTAGTATTGAAGACTTTGTTGCTGGTATGCACTTCACCAGAGACACTGCTCAAATGAGTTCTAAAAAGTGATCACACAAAACCAATTAATATTTCCAACTACTGTACTTTTTAAAACTTGCTATTCTTAAGTTTATGTCATTATTTATCCCTCCTCCTATAACTGCAAAGAGCATATGATCTGATCTTGGCATTACTCTAAGATATGGTTCCCAAAGGAAAGGACAGAATTTGTCTGAAACCCTCTTTTTATTATTGTCTTCTTTTCTCCTTTTAAGGTCAAATTAAAAGAAAAAAAGAAAAGCCACTAGCCAAACAGACCGAGTTCAGCCTATCCTTGTACAACAATTTATTCTCTTCTTTCAGAACCATATGGAGAAAAGTTTCATATTTAAATTTGTTCTGTATTTTGGTAGACAAGATTAGAAACTGCATTACGCTAATCTCGCAGTAGGTGTCATTGTATAGAGAAGTGATATTATTTTGTTAATTTGCCTGCTATACTCACTAGCTTCTCACCATGCAAGACTTCAAGATTTGCTGATGAAGTCTCGGAAGCATTCTTCATAATCTTAACACGACTAGCCATTTTCTTCTGGAAGCCGGGTTAGATGGGATTGTTGTTTCTAGCCTAGCCAGTTCTTGGCCATGTAATATTTTGCCAGAGTTCCTAGCCAGACAAAAGTGGAAGACAATTCACGTGATAATTCTGTTACAGTCTTACTGTAGTTACAGCCTGCTATAAAGCACATATATGTGGAAGAAAACCCTGAGAGAACATGATGACCAAAGAAAAGTACCCACCACTGCTAATACAGCAATACACAGTGTTTTACTACATTTTACTACAGGCCATCTTTCCTTTTTTTTTTTTTTTTTTTTTTTTTAAGAAACACTTTAGGGACTTTGTCTGTGCTAGACATGGGATTTAGGGATACGAAAGCACGAAAATGTGGAATTCCTTCTCTTGGAGTGTTACACAACCAGCTTGTAGCTTTGAGGTGACCAGATGTCATAGTAACTTCACAAACAGCCAGCTTCTGTGAAAGCTGAGGACTGACTTCTAACCCGAATGGCTGCAGGGCAGTCTTCTTAAGCTTATAGGGTTGTCATGCAGCAGAAGTTTTTTTTCTTTATGCCCCCTAAATGGGTGAAGGTGCAGCAAAAGTGCCAAGGAACTTAATTCCCTGCGAGAGTTCCCTTAGCTCCCTATCACAGGTAGCATCGAGGCAGTTGTTAGGCTGTTTTCAAAACACCCCAGAGTAAATATATAGTGTGTAGGCTCAGGGGGAAAAAAAATGTATTGGCCGCAGGGTAGCAGCTGGTACTGTGATGCCCCAGTCAGGGCTGTCGTCCATGTGGCAGCTGTGGCCACTGCTGTGTCTTAGCTGGGACATCACGCCAGGCATTTCTCCAGATGCAGCCTGGGACCAGAAAGGCCAGCAGTACCTTACCGACACCATGGCTTTCCTTCCTCTGGATTGTATTTGTTACACTGGAAAGCACCCCGTCCACTGCCTTTACTTATTTGCAGTAAAATTAAAGGCGACATTTAAGCAATGTTCAGAATTCTGTGTGCACAGGTGTTTGCGTGTGTGTTCATATCTGCATATATCAGCATGTGCGTACGTGTATATATCTCCTGTTTCTATCTTAGGCCCAGGGGTGGTGAAGTGAGAGTGCCAGAAGCACCTGGGCTGCGTTTCTCAAGGGTGCATTGCAGGATCTTTCTTACACTTCAAGATGAACCTACTCGGTATTTTAGCCTTTTTTTTTTCTTTTGGGTGATGATTGTTACCTCTTGTGTGGAATTCCTTCCAGGCTTTGTACTTTCCACATTAGTAGGCAACCTACAGTAATTATACACCTTCTAAGTCATCTGCTATCTCAGCCATAAACATGAATTTCTGATGATGTCATGCCAAACGGCAGTTATGAAAAATACTAAGTTTAAATACCTAGATTTTTAAGCATTTGAAATATTTAATATATACTATCCAATACGTTAAAGCTCAGCAGGATATCCTAAGAACTGAGGCTGGCTTCTGTAATAGAAAACTTAATTGCTTTGGGAATTAAGGAGAAAAAATTATCCTTAGTTCTCACTGAATATACTTTGCATCACAGTTTAAATACCTAAGGCCACCTCTTCTTTCAACTACCCTGATGCAACCCTGTTGAATTCTGTGAATATGAAATAGCCTAAATGGCTGCAGAATTTGTCCCTCATGGTCTACGCAAATTCCATTTATTAAGATTCCACACTTTCACCAAGACTGGCAACATAGTGAGTTGTCAACATAATAAGACTGTCAACATAATAAGTCAGTTAAGCATAGCTGCATATTCCCATTATATAGAAGGAAGCTTTCTCTTACCCTTTTGCCTCACTATATGTTGGGGAAAATACGTTCCATACTGTTTGAAATTGGTGTTAATCTGAATGAAGTTCAGCCTTTACGGTGTGGATTCACTTTTGGCCAACCACTTAATAAGACAAGGATAAGTACTGCACATATTACTGCATATATTCCACACAGGTAATGAATCTATAAGCTGACACTGTCTGCTCCTTTGCAAATTCACTGTTGCTTTCCCAAACCCTCCAGTTTATGACTCCTTAAATTAAACTGAAGCTTTGGATTTCTATTACAATTTCTAGGACACCTTATATCTGGCAGTGGCCGAATGGTGGAGTCATGTTGAACATACCTGACAAATCTAACCACTTTTTCCCATTCACAACTAGCCCACAAGACAAACAACACTTTAAAAATCTGTGGTTTTCACAACTAATCACTGAATAATCCGTGTGATAGTCATTTCATTTGCTACATTGTGATTTATATTCTGTTAATCTGACTGCATTGTCATTGATTTACTGGTATTAATTTACTATCTTTATCCATTACAAGATTCACCTGGAATAACTTTTATTTTTATTCTGTACTGAAGAACATACCCTTTCCCTAAAGACAGTGCCCGATTGAACTGACACGTAAGTGAGCCTTTGTATTTCCCACAGAGCGGAATGGCAAGGAGGATTGATCGAGAAAATCTTTTCCCCTTTTGCAGAGGAACTGCACGCACATGTGGCTATGTGCAAGAATGTCGCATTTTAAACCAGTCCCTTTCCTTGCTGAGAGAGAAATGACAGTCCTCTCTTATCACCTGGCAGTGTTTACATTCATTATTTTTTAAATAATAGTACAACTCCAAACATTTATTATTGTCCATATTATTCTATGTTGTACCATGAACGCTCTTAAAGGAGGAGAGGTTGGGTTCCAGGGACAAGGCTACAACGGTGCCTGGTGTTCAGGACAGGCAGGCTCAATTGCTTTGCTCACCACAACCTGCTGTGATCGTGGGCAAGACACTCATCCCACTATTCCTCCACTTGTCATCTGCTAGATGGGTTTTATGACAACCAAAGGTTGTGAAGTGCTCAATAATCTTATAATTGCAGCCCTGTATAAACCCTTAAGACAGAATCATAACAAGCGAGTCCCTGAGACAAAGAGTTCCAGCAAGCATGCCGTAATGTATGCCTGTATATAAAGGCAATGGCTGCTTCCCACTCCATCGTCTGTTGAACGTATGTGAATTCCACCACGAGGGGTGATTTAGGGACACCTACGTATTTTCCTTTGGCATAAGTGTCAAAACAAGACAAGATATATCTGGTGCTGTGCTACACACAGCAGTGATTTGCTGGGATGGATGTCCCTGAGCGCCCATCCTCCCAGCGGCCTCCCAACTCCAAGGTCTTTTTCACCTCCTGCAGTCACTGAGCTGCACAGTGCAGCCACCATCCTCAAGAAGAACACCAGTGGGTGTCGACAGCACAATAACGTGTGTAGACATGGCAAGAGTCTCAAAAAAAATGAGATGCAAAGGGAAAATGAGGAAGTGAGTCACTTCTTCTGCTTTGACTTATTCGGTGAGGTTAAACTAGGCTCTACGAAGATTTCTTGGAGTTTTTCTTATTGCTTCTTCTTTTAAAATCTCCAAGTTTTCTACTTGTAGTTAAAAAATATATGAGTTTTTTCTACTCGTGTGAAGTGACTTTGCTTTTTAATATAGCTTGAATGTGGATTTACCGTTTCATCCTTGTGAGATCATCTAGAAAGTTCTTTTTTTACATTGAACTAACACTGTCATAAAACATAAAGCTTTTTTTCTTGAATCCTGGCAAAAATACACATCCTTTGGAACCTTTTTGCAAGATTTACTTTCCATTTTTAAAAATACTATTTTATTTAGAACCAGCTTCACCTTTTCTCTTTAGTGAATCCATTTAAAATTATTAAAGCTGCTTAATTTATCTTTGCTTGCAATATCTGCTCCTACTTAAAAGTATAGCTCAGATTGTTGGCTCATGCTTGCTGAATAGAATTGAGTCTTGTTTTATTAGTCACTCCTTTGTCATGAGTTTGTCACTTTTTGCTTTAGAAATGTAAAGCTATTTTTATTATTGATACCTCAGGTGGTATTCATTTGGCAAAAAAGATTTCTATAGCATTGACTGAACTGGTTAACCTAAGTTCTTTCAATAATCAATGGAGAGAAGCAGATACTTTGACAGTTCGACTTACCTCATGCTAACATACATGCTGAGCCCTAAGAAAGCCTCTTTCTCTCAGTTGACCTGAAAGATATATAAGGCAGATTAGCTCAGATGATGACATCTATGTTGCAGACATTTAATGTCTAGCAGCATGAATCCCATCACTTACCTATACTGAAGCTTCACATTTCAGAAACCAGTAATTTTGAATAATTTCCTACTTATTTACCTACTAAAACTCATATTCCAAACAAAAAGCATTTTGGTAATCTTGGCATAACAGTGTTCTCAATCAGTTACACCTACAGCGCAGAAGGAAATACAGGTCACTGCTTCCCACTGAGCATTTTAATAGTGTAATCAGCTGCCTGGTAAAGACCTTGAGAAGCTGAACTTTGGTTTGGCATTTAAAATGACTACTAACGCACAAGGCAGTGCTATTTACGTTCTGCGCTCCTCAAAGAGCCATGTTGTGGAAATAACTCGTTCAGACCAAACCTATAAAGGCAGATTTTAAAACTTTCCAAGCCTTTCTAAAATGTTGTGTCTCCCCATCCTTCCCAGTTTTCAAAGGCCTAATGCAAAGGAAGCAGAGAGGATGCAGACGCTGCATGAAATAGCGTGCAACATTCAAACGATGGGATTTTGTACCGAATTTCAGTAAGTCAAAGGAAGCTAGAAACTTCAGGCATAAAAGCAGTCAGCAATCATTTTCTTCTTGTGTGCTGTCATTGATTCGGATCCTTTTGTGTTTGTTTAATGATTTTCCCTTCCTACTTTCACCACAGAGCTCTGACGAATGAGGCAGTTTGTTAAACAGGAAAATCAGCATGAAGAGGACAGTATTTAAGATTTATAAGGGACACCCAAATGTAAGTTTCTCCCTCTCTGCCTCTCCTCTTCGTAAGTCATATTCACAACAGATAACAGAACTCTCAGAGAAATTCTTAACAAAAACATCTATGAATATCACCACTAACTTATTTTTGACACAGAAAGCAATTGCATCCTTTTTTCTGTGTTTCAAAAAAATTGAGTTGGTTAATGCAAAACAACGATAAAACAGAACTTGATTTTCCAAGAAATTTGTCGGTGTTTCCTCCCACAGAGTCACAGGAATGCCAATTTTAATTTTTATACCTTGGGGAAACAGAACTGACTAGAAGAAAAGGTTAGCTCAACCTTACTTTCATCTTGCACAGTTGCCCCAGGCGTTACTTATAGTGAGGTTTCTTTTGCTGCACCGTGAACCTGGGCTTTTCCATAGGGTTTAGTCTTAACCCTTCCTGCCCTTCAGACAGAAGAAGCTCTGTCCTAGCTTCAGCAGCCTTGCACAGCTTGTTTTCAGGGCAGGACAAATAGTGGGACATGTAGGCACTTCAGCACGGCACAGATACCAGGAAGCATCCACACATCTCTTACGGTCTCGCTGCTTCATGCTTCTGGCATCCTCCCTCCAAGGGATGCTGCAGGCCAAACGTCTCAGGAGCTCCAGACCACTGCCACATGCTGATGCTAATATGTATGTCTGATACGGGGCGGGGGAGAGAAATGTCTGCAGCAAACAGGATGCAGGGGAGATAGACATGTCTTCTTACATGATCTGTTTCTTTTTCTTTGAATCCAGAATCCCCTTCCTTCACCAATAAGGGAAGCACTTTGCAAAAGTCAAAGCTACTTGAACCTTACCGGAAAACAATTAGATGGTAAACCTTTCTTTAGTACTAAGTCCTATCAAATTATGTTAAATAAGCACCTCTACTGGAGTACTGAACAAATTCAGAGATATACATAATGTGCCAAACTCTCAGCTGCTTCTGTAGGACAAGCACAAGCAGTTCTTATTGCTCTATAGTGTGCGTAGCAGCCTTGTGGTTATTGAGCTTTAGTGTGCTCATTCTCATAGCACTTCACATATCTCTGAAACGTGAGTACACTTTCTCAAATAGTTTTTCCAGCAGGAAGAAGCAAAAATGTATTTTTCTGGGAAAGGGCATTTTCCTTCATGTCTCAGTCTGAGTTTTAACAGTAGGGTTAACGCTAATAACCAAGAATATATTTTGGCACATGGCAGCCGGAGGGCCTGATTGGCAGTTAATGAAAGATAAGGAGGATTCATTGCATGGAAAAAATTATTATTGAACAACTGAACCAATGCTTGTTACACCTTGGCTTTGCACTCCTAATGTGAGCCAAATGTTACATCTCTATCTGCAAAGCGTGTAGTATTTTACAGATGTCTAAGGAAATAAATTGTCATGTATATCAATTTTCTTGTGACATTTACTCCTTATAGCAATTGATCTGAAACCAAACGCATGTTCCAGCAATTAATCTGACTGGAACAATGTAAAACTCTGGTGCTTTCAGAGGTTCCTGCTCTTCCAATATGGGGAAAAAAAACAGGACTGTAGTACAATGGAGCAAATTCCAGCTTTCCAAACGCTGCTCACTGAGCATCCATAGTTTGCTTAGCAGTGTTGGAGGCTTCAGGATTTAATAAAAACATGAAGAAATATGCCATCTCTCTTTTAATGAACAGTTATCCCATAACTTATTTTAATGACAATCTTGCTAATATAATTATTATTTGTTAATGGGAATGAACATGGGGAAGGGAAAGTGAACACAGTGGCACATAGCACCCAGTCTGATCAGCCGGTTGTCAGGTGAGTTGTACAGTGTGATATGCTGGGCTTCTTGTATGTGTTTTAATGCACTTTTTGACTGGTCACGAGAGAGAAAAGGAATGCAAAAAAACAGGCTAACTTTCAGTCTTCCAATAAATGCACCAGCCAAACTTGTTTCCATAGAAAAAGGATATTTTTCAATAGATACACAATTTATCTTGAGAAAAAAGACCAGAACTCATTGAAGTGTCATTGCAAGCAATGGGAGTATTTTTTCTCGTATCCATGAATCAGGACCAAAACTTTCATCCAGTATGCAGTTTGCAGCATGAAAAAGGCAAAGGAAGTCACGAATTGCCAAAGGGATATAGAAAGGAATGCTGTGGTCTGCATTTCTGTTTCTGCATTTGAATGTTTACATTACTATACTATTGCCAATTTTCCCAGCTCAGCTATCTACGGATTTTGGCCTCAGTCCTGTAAACACTCTGTTCCCGTGCTTAAACTTCTTCATGTGAGTAATCCCTACTGAAGTCACTGTAACGATTCAGGTGCATAGTTATACTTGCAGAGAAATGTGTGGAGGCTCAGGGTCTCAGAATGAAAGATGAAATGAATAAATGAAATATGAGTTTATAAGAGAAGCAGTCATGCCTACCATGACTGCAGCTGAGCGGCTGCTATTTTACTCATGTATAATGGATGCCGCGTTGTAAAAACACATGGTGCTCTGTCTCTGTCTTGCCATCTCACTCAGTCTCTTTTTCCCCTGAGAAATTTTAAGATGACATCAGACAACAAGAAACTATGTCCAATAGCATATCATTGCATCACTTTAGTATGGTTTTCAAGAATACTGTAATAAGCCAGAGACTACTTAGACAACCTACTGCATTTATTTCTTGAGCTTCCCCTCCAAGATGCTGCCAAGAGTCACTTTCGCATGTTAAACTGTACACTCCAAACGCCTGCAAAGTCCCACTTGTGGCACTGTCAGAAGTTAATGTATTTGCCCTATGGACATCACATATGAAGGAAAGTCAGAAATTATTTTCCTAGAATATAAAAAAATATTGCTATTTTGAGACCATGGTTTAGTAGCAGTGTTTCAGTAGTGTTTTGTCTAGCATTCTCTCCTTGAGTTCAATTTATTTAATTTCACCTCTTTGAAGAGGGCATCTGTGAGCAGTGCGTCTTTTGTGGTGCTGGCCAGAAGAATTGGATCCAGTGACCCCAAATGCAGCCTCTGAAAAATAACAATTTAACATTTGTCAAAGCACCAGGTGATCCTCAATGTGTACTTTCATTAGATGTAAAAACAATTCTTTTGATTTGGTCTTCTGTAAGGACTAGCTTTGCCATTTATATTAGCTTTTCTGTTTATATCACCTAGATACGTCAGTGGGATTCTCTGATATTGACTTGAAAGGGGCCAGGATTTCACCTTGCATCCCGTTTGTGGTAAGCATCACAAATCACATTATTAGCATTTAAGAAATAAGCCATAAGAGAGCCCACCTTCAGATGGAACAGGGAGGATTGTCAGTAAGGGATCTATTTGAATGAATAATCACGTGTAAAGCTTTTTTTCTAAGTGCATTTGGGAATTTATTTCTTATTAAAAGACTAGAACAGTTTTAAATGTTGAAAAATGCAAAAGGTCCCCAAAATCACTAGAATATATTCATAATTCTTTCCCTGTCTAGCCAGCTCCAAAACAATAAAAATGTTTTCATTGTTCTGAAATGAGATATGTGTTTTTCAAGACTTTCTAATGATATTCATTTTCCACTCTTGGCTCCTGAAATTCTAGGTCAAACCTATTAACTTCTGTGAGGTTCTGTGTGGCTTAGAGATGGTTTCAGGGAATGCAACATCAGTACCTCAGATTTACAATATTTTTAGAACAGAGCAGATAACTGTACAGTAACATGTAAAGAAGCTGTTCTGAAATAATTTACCATGGTATAAAAAAGAAAAGCTGGAAAGATTTCATCAAAAATCTAATGCTTCTTAGAGAAGCTAACTATAAGTCAGCCAGTGATGAAAGGAACAAGGAAAACGTCCCACTAAGGGCTGACACTGGCTTTTTCCAACGCATTTTAAAGAAAAGCTTTCTTCATTTCTATTGTGCTTGAAACTGGCACATCGGCTTTTATTTCCATAGGACTGTTTATCTGCTTTCACAATAAATGGTAGGTTTTATTCCTTTACAGATGTTACACATGTAACACATTCATTTTCATAAATCACAATAAATCCCGAGAGGAAAGCATTGTTGGGGAAGTGTTACACTGAAAGATTGGATATGCATATATGCAACTGTGTGTGCATGCACTTAGGGGGGTTTTAGCACGTAAGACATATTATCCAACATTACACCCATTTTTCTATAACTTATCTAAGCCAAAATGATATAGTAAGTCTATATGAAAATCATAAGTCTCTTGAGGAAAAAAATATAGAAAATAGTTGCTTAGTAGATTTCTATCCCAACTATAGAATCTTGCTTCCATGCTGGATGCCATCAAAATTAACTCATTATGGCACAGGCATAAAGTTCCCACAGAAATTCAGATGCAAGACCGGTGCTGTAATTCTCTCTTTAGTTCTTTAGGATAGCTAAATGCTTATCAATTCCACTTTTACTCAATGTCATAGCACTTAGCCACAAGGAATAGCATTTATTACACTAAAACCCGTGGTTTGGCGTTTTGGGGAGTTTTTTTATTTAAGTGCAAGTATCAGCTGCATTAAAACTGGTCACAATCCATTAAGAAGGATAAAATACCAGCTGGAATGGAAAGGCCACGCACCAGCTGGCATTTTATCCCATGCGTACTGGGGGTTGACTTGATTCATGTTTGATTAGGTCTCTAGAGATTCAATATTCCCCAATTTGTCATCTATTAAGTGTTCTATTTATCACCAGAGAGAATAAAATCAACCTTTCCTCCCCTGTCCTTCCTACTGCTAGAGATACTCATGTACAGCATGGTAAGAAGGTAAGCAGAAATGACAGCGGCAGTGGAGAAGGTCAATTTTATTTACCAAGTTTTCTATATAGGTGATTAGATTTCTTTTGTGGTTTTTGTTGTTGTTCCAAGTCAGCAGATCTACCTTTTTCAAGGCTAAGCTAGGCTTTATTTACAGCTTCTGTGGTTCAAAACTTGACATGACCACAAGCCGTTACAAGCTTCTCACAGATGAAGATGGCTACTTTCACAAACCCTTCCCTTGGTCACGCACCTTTCCGTATATCCACACTGGCATTCCCTCCTAACCTCATAAAAAGTTCAGGACCTCCTTACCAAAGCACTTTCTCTAAAAGGGGTGTACAGAAAAGTTCACTGAGGCCCAACAGCCAGCACAGTTCATCCTGCCATTTAAATACTGAAAAACTATTGTCCTTTTGAGGTACACGGGCACATGTGACTGCAGTTAAACCCTAGCGCTGTGCAGCGCAGCCATCACTGCTAAACCTGCACACATCAGCTGGCAAGGTGCAGAATTACTCTCATCTCTTGAGATCCCCCCCTCATGACAAGGGGCACCGGAAAGAGCAGCGTTGGTAAATGTGACACTATTGCCAGACATGGATTTTTAGGTTTTGTTCAACAAATCTGGACTATTTCTCTTATAAATCTACTCTGAAACCTTAAAAATTAAAATTATTTTAACAATTACTCTAAGCCTAATAACTCCTTCAGCAAAGGCTGGCTAAGACAAATTCATTTTCACCTGGCAAATTTAAAATATTTTTTCTCTCATAGGATAATGTATATACACCTGATACTTAATTCAAAGCCTGCTGGAACTGCTACCGCTCCTGCAAAGGTGTGAGAGAAAAGCATGAAAGAAACCCTTCTTAAAGCCACTGCATATCCCCTAATAATACATCCATTAGGCCATTGCTTGTCTTCTGAATGCTGCGAATAGGCGGGTTGTCTAACCCACGGTTACACCGGACCCTAAGGAGTACCACCAGACTATTCAGAGGCTTTGCTGGGCTCCCAGCCTGTCTAAAGACAGTAACTAATTCAGCTTCGGCTTTTTGTCTCCATGCCTTTACTTAACGTTGAATTTGTAAAAGCTGCATTCTCTGCGCATCAGGTAGCTTTGCTCTAATAATCCTAACTCTACAGAAGACCAAATACTAAGAGCGCAAACAGCACAATTTGCCAGCATGATATAAGCCTTTTTTTTTCAAAGACAATTTGTGAAGTACATTTTAGGGAAGCTAATGTGGGGGAAAGGAAATTTTATGTTGCTGTGGCAACTCAAGTGAAAAAAAGAGATTCATGCTGCAACACCTATGTTCAGCGCAGTTTACTTTTAAAATACCATTGATTTCCTCAGCAAAGGAAAGCAATCAGCCAATTTTATAGCAGATGACTTCTGCCTCCCAACCCCACAGCGTTAAAAGTTCAAACTAAACCAAAGCTCTTCTCCAGTACAATTACTTGAGGCTTTTCAAAAGAGGAACCAATGTGCATCTGGCTGACGCACACAGTCTTGGTGAGTGGACAAGATCAGATTTACTTCAAACATCTAGCTCTTGGTCCAACCAGTAGCCCATGAAAAATGCTCGGAAATTCCACCATTCTGTTTATATTTCAGCACAGTCCAATCCTTTTCTCTCCCTATGGCTGAACCTCAGCCTGCCAAAGACCACCTCCCCTAAGTAAGTTGTAGCCAAATCAGGATTAAACCCAGAAATCGGGGAAAAAACAGTTCTTTCCCCAGAGAATGGGGTTTGTAAGGAGCTCACAATACACATGGCTGTAACTGGAGAAGTATAGAAAATTCTCAGTTAACTACACAAGGGATCGATTAAAGGGTAGGCTTTAAGGGGAAGAGATGGTGTCACACTGATCAGTACAAAAAAAATGAGTTCTGATGAAAAAGAAAGCCTGAAACTAAAAGTGGGAAAAGCAGATGCAGGGAGGAGCAGGGTGAAAGGACAGGGATAAAAATGGAAAGTCAGAAAGAAATAGAATTTTCAAGCAAATTAAGAGAGAGTTATATGGATGATATTACAGATAGCCTAGACAATGTGAAGACAGGTTTTTGAATTTGATGAAAAAGATTGAAAAACTAGTAAAGGGATTTGGTGAATTGACAGGTAAAAAGGTTAGGGCAGGAAGTACAGAGATCCTTGTCAGCAGCTCTTTCATATATTGAAGGGAAGATAACTAGAAAGCAATAAGGATGTACGGAAAGGACCACAGTAACTCAGGAAGAGGTAGCAAAGACAGAGACTTGCATGCTTCGATGATTTCTTGTTTATAGCAGCAGTCTTTGCAAGCATGCTTGGTATCTTGCCTGGAGACTCATCCTCCAGGCACTAAGAATAATAGCTCCACAGAGGTACAAGCAGGAGTGTGGCGCTCCAGTCTCCCAAACTGGGAGCTCCCCTGAATGAATGCAGCTTGGTGGATAAAGCCCTGGACATGTTTTGGTATGTTTGAAACATTTAGCAGTATAACTGCATATTGAACACAGGCTGTAAAAGATAGAGACACTCACCTACCGTAAGACACGTGTAACCCTAAAGCTGAGAATGACAATAACAAAAATGACACATGCATAGTCTGTGGCTTGGAATAAATGTGTCATGGAGAGAAACTCATTGTTTCACTTTCCAAGAGTGCCTAGGAGTTAGGGGTTGGGTTTGCTTTGTTTTTCTCTTTTCTGAGAACTGAAAAGGTTGCTTGGTGGAAAGAGTGGGCAGCAGGCAGGCCTCCTTCCTTGCTGACGCTTGAACACGCCGTTCCTGAAGCAGCGGCTGCTTTCCAGCGAGGAAATATTCTCGCAGTGCTCTCGCTCTTGCTTTCTCCTCTGATGTCATGCAGCAGGTTTCATGATATTTGGCTTTTTCTCCCCTGTTTTAAAAAGTTACCTAGGAATTAAAGAAAAATTCTCTTGGACTACTCCATTACATACAGCTTTATTTCTTAATCGATATTAATTCAAAGTCACTTACCTAGGAAAGACTCTGCATTTACTAGAGGGAAAACCCTTTTCTCATGGAATTTCCTTTTGCTTCTTGGCCAGAGTGAGTACTGGCAAATAATGTGGCCTTTTCTGATGAAGATCAGCTGGTTTTCACTAAACAATAAGCCATTTCCAGTTAGTATAGTTATTGTTTGAATTTCTTCTACTGCTTTGATGATGTTGTTGGTTGCATTTAATTATATCCCTGTGGAAACAAAGAGATAACATCCTCCTTTCTCAATATATCTCTCTCTCACACATGCTAGGAACCAGCTTCCTAATTACCGAGTAAGGCTACTGCTAATGACAACATAATCAAAATGTAGAAATTCATTTTTCAAATGCATGAAAAAACACCATCTGCATGCATCTTTTAAGTGAGACATTAAAAGCCTGACTCCGTCTGTTCTGTGGACATTAAAAATGTGTAAAAATGAGGGTTTTCCCTGGTGTCTTTGGCCAAAATCTCTCTTTTACCCACAATTGCTCAGTCTGTTCAGTTCAAATTATTCATAATGCTACATCTAATTTTTCTTCCTTTAATTTCATGTCATTGCTTCTCATCACATTCCTTCTTAGCACTTAACCCTTTCCAATACAGATTATTATGAAACTCATTTCATTATGATTCAGTCAAGCTTGGTATGCTTAATTCCCATTGTTCGCTATTTTGCTGGTTTTTCTCTCTTTCTCCTCTGATCACATTCTGATAACGTATTTTTGGTAACAAGATGCTCAGATCTTAATGAAATAGTTCCTGTCTTGTCACACAGGGAGAGGGACTCTCACTTCTCCCTCATATCTTCAGATAGCCTAAAGGTAGTTCTCATCTCTTTTATTGCCATACCACATAACATCTAAATGAGAGGTAAAGTCATGTCTCGTTTGTTATTCAGTGTCACCTCTAGAGCTCTGTTACCTCCAGTTCTTTTTCAAGACAGCATCTTGGGCTTTCCCTTCATCTGAGCTTTTACTACATGAACTGTTTCCCTCTTTGTCTATGTTCTTATTTTTTAAGTTAAATCCTTCATATACTTTCTTTCAGTGTATTTTCCCCCGAGACTTTTATTAGTAGCAATTTTTTCTGGGATCCAGTTGTATTTTACCTTTTTTTTTTTTTTCTCACAAGTATTTCTATTTCTTACAAATGGGTATAATCTGCAAATTATGTTAATAAATTTATAAGACTGATCCTAATTGCCTGTGCGCCTGCTCTTATTCCCTGTTGATTATTTGTGTTATTGCCTAATGCTTTAGTAAGCATCCAGCCCATATCAACATATCTCAGCAAAGACAACGTTGGGGTAGATGCTTTGCTGGATATTTAGAATCTGCTTCAATACCACTAAATAGAGTTGAAATAGTTCTAGTGACACTGACGGTTTCCAATTCAAAAGAAATGGCACAGCTTCTAGATGATCACAGCTGGGCTATATGCCTTGGTATTAAAGCTCTGAGCAGGATAATCAACAGGAAGAGTCAGATCCGTGGCAAGGACTAGAGAAGCGTTTGGCAGAGCAGCATCTCTGAGAGGAGAGTTCCAAGCTACCCTGGAAATGAAAGGAATGCAATATGAGTATGTTTTATTAACCGAAATGCCTAAAGGAATAACACTCCAGCTACCAAAACTTTGAACATCCCTTTTCAATGCTTCTCTTTCAATGGAACTAAATTTCTCCCTCATTAGAAATCTTTTCCAGCCCCTGTAGACTACAAATTGAGTTGAAAAATTACCAACAATTTTGCACAATACACTCCTAAGAAAATTCTGTATCCAGTGATGAACATTTCATAACCAAGAGGAAAAACAAATTGAGAGATTTTTTTGCTCATGTACAAAATCTACTTTTTCCATGCTGTACTCCAGCTTCTAACCAGCATACCAATGACTTCCAATATTCTGTGTGCTATGTATTTCAACTACATTTATAAATACATCATATCCCAGAAAAGACAAATAGCCGAAAATCAGGTAATTAATATGTGAAGGTATCCTTATTAATAAATATTTTTTTCATAGGAGCAATTAATTATTCTCACAGCAACAGGGTTTTTCTCCCCTGTAAATTAGGGCATTTCTTAATTGTTTGGAATTGTCGGGAAGAGATTAGCAGTACTGGGCTGAGGAACTCCCTTCAGGCTGCGATTGCAGCCACAAGAGAGTTGAAAATAGCAAGGAAAACTAACCACTTCTCCAGTACACGGACTCACTGAGCCACAAGGCACAGAATCATTCCCCAAAGAAGACAGGAGTTTCTATATTTTTTGACACTTCAGCATCAGCAAGAATGCCTCCTACCTCCTTCTCCTGGACTCTGTATGTGCAGATACTTATGAAAAAAATAGTATCTCACTGAACTTTGAAGGATCAATTCTGGCAGGGATTAAATGGCAATATTGGTGAATAAGTGGTGGTGTTATGAGCTGGTAACTTTTTTTAGATCTACTAACAGAGATGCTTTTAAGTATCAATAATTCCTGGTTGTAAAGTGAGCTAAGACTTTCTGCCGAAGGCAGACAAATGTGGAAACAAATTTTATCCTAGACACCAAATTGCTCCAACTTTCCAACAGATATTTCTACCAAAATGTGTTTGTTCAGTATCATCAGCAAATTAGATGGAAAATTGAGAGTCAGTAAATGCAAATGTAAAACCTGACAAGTTGAAAGCATCGTAGGTGCTTTTCTTCTCTGAAGACAGTCTCCCACAGGCAATGCTCAGCCAGTGGAGCACCCTGCGCCACCAGCCCTGATGGCAAAGGCCACCCAGCTAGAGGCCACTGCAGCCTCAGCCTCCCACCTCCCCCTGGCAGGCTGGGTCCCACTCCTAGGCAGGTGCTTTAAACCCCACTGAGAGCCTGAATTGCTGAGGGGGGCAGAGAGAAAAGGAAAAAAAAAAAAAAAGGAAAACATATATACAATCCCCAGAGGGCTGAAAGAAAATGTTATTAAACATGTGTGGCCATAAATTAGCACAAATACGTACATACACACAGATAGGAAGGAGGAAGGAAACACCATTTTGTAGGGCATCATCTTTTTTAAGTAAAGCAGATAGCCTGTACCTCTGACCAGGTATCAGTAGCATGAATTGCAAGCCCAGGTGTGCCGCAGCATGTGCTGGCACAGCTTAGACTGCGATCTGCAAGTTCAACTTGTGTCTCAGATTCACATTCTGGTGAAAACAGCAGAGTCCACCAGATTTGCCAGCAATACCAAAAAAACAGACTTGAGACGAACACCTAGCCCGCTGAAGCTCATTGCTCTCCACTGCAATTGGGGAGTAACTTTCTTCTGGGTAATGTATTTACATTGAAAGATAAGGGAGAGAGAGCAAAAGAGAATATCATTATTTTTCTTAGTTAAAGGATGAATCCTTTAGACAAACATGTCAAATGGTCACTCAGAAAAAGGAAAAAAAAAGAAAGAAAAAAGGCAAAATTGTTCAGATGTAAGCCTAACCGTGCATCTAAATATTATTTAGGGCCGTTACAGAACCCAGGGTCATTTGAGGAACTCACATCAAACCAAAATTCATGACCTGTATAGATTTTCACAGTAAGCTTGGGTAAAAGTTGTGGTAACGTTTATTCCACTCATCAAAGAAGCCACTTAAGAACTATAAAAGGTATTGTACTGAGAAGCAGTTAAGAGAAACCAATGAAAGATGCCTTCCCACGGATTTGTGTCAGGTAGCTGAGGACAAGCCTCAACTGCAGCTTCTCCTCAACCGGTGGCACTCAGAAACTACCCTCCCAGCAGACACCAGCTTCTCTGATGCCTTATAAAAGCTCATGCCACAGCGTTTCTCTCAAACAGAATGAAAGGAGCTCTCTACCCAGCCACCTATCTTCCAGTCACTTGTAAGGTCTTTGGCCTTACATCTACTCTTGCTACGTGGGACCCACAGACACAGTCATATCAAACTAGCTACAGACGATCGTTTTAACCAGGCTACAAGCTGCACGCAGCACAGAGATTTCATTGTGGGTTTTCATCAGGTAAATGACAGGTGGGAAAGTGGGTTAAGGTTTTTTAAAGGGCCAGAAGATGTTTTCAGAACTTCTTTTCTTTCCCCAGCCCCAAAAGAAATGGTAGCTAGAAAGGGAGGAAAATGGAAATTAACATCATGTTTACTTCCATACTGCAAATCACTCTTTCTCTCCTATCCCACTGGCACTGGCACATACCTAAATTAGTAAGTTTGTATGAATCTGTACATTGTGAGTCTGATTTTCTCTACAGAAGTAATCTAGTTAATTAATAGATTTTAGATTTTTAGATTTCACTTAAAAGACCAAGGCTTTAAGGCTTTCACATCAAGCTTCATTTGTTGCTACCCTATACAGCAACGATCTCTGGATCAGCAGTGGCCTCAGACCCAGCAATGGGGATCTCCAGTTAACAGAGGATGAAACAGTTACTTCTTTTCTGTGTCTTCTCAACCAACCCTATGAAAAGCATGTGCCAAAAGCACCTACCATAAATGAAGGATGGTTTTGCCTCTTCTACCCTCGAGTCATATTCTACAAGTATGGTTTTGTAGTTAGCTTAAGCCAATCCAAAGTCAACCACCTACCAAAAGAAAGAGTTTCTCACTCCTCCTAAACCCAAGATGCAGACTTGTGCCCTTGCTCTGTGTCAGCACCATCATTCATCCAGTGGTGCAGTGAGCTGCTGCAGCAGCTCAGATCTGGCTAAGAATAAAGACTAAACCCATTTCCCCCACCAAAAACTTCTCAGCCAGATCAGATCTGATCCCTGATTTGCATCTTCATGTGATCATGTAATTGCTTCTGTCCAAACAAGGAAGGGCATGGGAACACACAGATGAAAGCAGGGGTGGGGGGAATTACACCGTTCGGCAACACCACTGTAGGCTGGCTGAATTCACATTTTAATAGCTCCTCTCTGGAATGCAATCCTATAAACCAACATAAAACTCGTATTTGTGTCGTTTGTGACTTAAGATGAGAGAGCTAAGTGACATTCATAACAATAGATATTATGCTGAATTCTAACTTAACCCCAATTTTTGCCTTTCTAACTCTGGTATAGCACTACCTGTTAACAATCTTCCAGTTCCTGTGATTGAACTTCTGCTGTACACACAGCACAGTAATTCCCAGGAACATATCTGATTCCAAAGGAGTGAGATAAGAAAAGCAGTTAATAGATTTTCTTACTAGCACACTTTTGAAGTGGCTAGTGGGAGTTTCCATTTTCCTTTGTCTTCTGCCTATAGAAGAAATAAAAGAGCCAGAGGAAAAGTCTCCGAAGCCTACAATTGTCCAAGCTGGATTTAGAGACTAAAATAAAACTGAGAATGCCTTGGTGGTATTCAGTGACTTTTAGTTGGTTCAGAATGAGGACATCTATTCCACAAAAAAGGCATGTTCTCATTTTGGGCTGCCTCAACCAATTTGACTAATTCAGGCTAAAGTAGCAAGGTAACTTGGGAGCTAAGTTGGAATAGCACCTGACAGGGAGCCTGGGGCTGAAGCCATGCTGTTCAAATTAAAATCCACGTTGCAAGAATAGCACTGCTATTCTAACCTGTGGTTGGAATATACCTTTTCTGTTGAATTTTGGAGAAAAAAGAAGATGTACCTACTGCAGGTAGCCTTTTGTCCTAGACAGAATCATATGAAATACTTCATCTCCCTATCTGTTACTGTAATATAATCTTCGCTTAAATGATTTTCCATTTGAAAGTCTTAATTTCAGACTTTTGTTTTCATCTTAATTCTGTATGTACTACATTGATCTATTGCAATAAAGAGAGTAAAATGTAAAACACATCTGTTTTAAAATTTTACTAAGTAATTGGGGGAGGAAGGGTGAAAAGAGTGAAGCAGACTGTATACACAAATATGCTTTCTTTTCACATCTGCATCTAGCTGGCTAGGAAGCCACAGCATCCTTCTGCAGTGCCATGGCAGTACAAGGGAGGGGTCAGGCACCCTCCTCCTTCAGCTGAGTGCCCTGGTGGGCTCTGCACCTCATAAGAGGAAGGCCATGTTCCCAACTAGTTAAAACAGACTCCATCAGTGGTTTTTCACTGGCAGGCTGAGAACACTGCAACACTACCAGCACCAGCACCAGAATATTCACTAGAATAGCAAAAGAACTTTGTTCCAATATTTCCATTTCAGTACGTCAGTAATAACATGCATAGGACTTTCACCACCCTTGAAAGAGGACCAAAGCTTTGCTACATCCTGCTCCTATTGTGTCTGAAAGGGTACCCAAACTAAGTGAAGATCTCATGTTTTAAGGATTAATTGTCAGCAAGGCAGCTAAAGGAATAGTCTTAGATGGATGATGATTATTTGCTGTTGATCACCTTTGTTCAGTGCTTTGCGTAGAACAGCGAGAAACACACAGGCAGACATTTCATCAGTTTGTGATTATCAGAAGCCAACACAACAGTTCCCTGGAAAGGAGGGTTTTTGCCTGAGTAGAAATTTCAACTTTTATATACACATTTACTGCTTATAAAACTGCAAGAAAGGAAGATAAGCAGAAACATTTTTCCAGAAACCATTCACTGAGATCTCACAAAAAAGGTGATTTTGCATGACTAAATATGGGTGTTCATAATGAATGTCTACATTTAGGCTAAGAGATGTTGTCAATATAACCAGGCCTCATGGACTAGATGGCTTTTATCTCATTCCTGTAGTAGCCACCTACATTTGATCAGATTAATCACTTTGTTGATGACGTGAACCAGATTTCCCCTAACAGAGATTTGGATAATTAGCTCACATGCAGACATCTACATTATAGATTATTAAAGTTTGCAAGATGGATATTATTTTTTTTTTATTTTGGACTTGAACTGCCAAAGGATTTTTTTATCTTCTAGGTTTTTTCCTACTATACTACTGCTCCATCAAAGAGGACTATCTAAAATGTGCTTTCACTATTGCATTCCTAGTTCAGCATTGTACTCCTTTGGCGATTCAAGACAGTGAATGGGAAAGATTAAGGAGGAGCCCAGCAATTTACTCCTAATGCCAAGGTTAAATGCACCTTCAGTCCAAAAGAAACTTCTGTTAATGCATTGAGAAAGGCCAGAAGCAGAACATGAAATGTAAAACATACAGTTCAAAGAGAGTACAATTCTGTTTCATTACAAATTATACTCTTCTTTGGATTTCTTTTGTCCTACAAACAGACTACTTCTTACAATCAATCTGCAATGACTATCTTTAATACTGAAGCTAAAATCTACCTTCATGCTCAGCAAAATGGGCAAGGAGATGCTCCTACAGTTTAAAGACATAAAGTCAATAATGACAGAAGAGAGAATGGGAAAGAAACCAACCTGCGCAAATAAGTAGGAATACTGTACTGGCAGATAGCTCGAAAATGAAAATCCAGAATTTGGATCATCTGATTTTACTAAATATGTCAAGGGTGTCAAAGCTTTTAATTACTTATTATAAAATGTTCATCAGTTTTACAGTCTTTGGAGCAGGGACAATCATTTATGAATTATTTGTGGATTATCTAGCATCTGGGAGTAATCAACAGCAGGTTTTTAACTTTTGGTCCTACTGCCATGTAAAGGTTAAATAAGGATAGCTCAAACCCACGAAATTTTGCACCACTGGTTCTGGTATGAGTCATGGGAGAACTACAGAAACAGCCCGTCCATGCGGCTCATACCTGCCGCTCACCCATTTCATTCTTTGGTAAGTCTGCTAAACATGTGACAGGCCATTAAGTGAGTGCTCAGCAATGTACCAGCTCTGCTCAGCAAGCTTACTTACAGACTTCAATTCACTTTATATATTTTAAAGGTAGATTAAGTTTGGGGTTTTTTTATCTTCATTGGGTGACTTGATCAAACCATAGGGTTCCCCATTTCACTTTAAAGTTTTGTTCTTGCTCGCTTTAAATGCTCCTGCGTAGTGTTGCCCCAGAGTATTCCAGCCACTCCCGTATTCTGGGAGAAACAATTCTGGCTGATACTTTATTTTCCTGAGTTAGTTTAACTGGCTGGATCATTTGTTTCCCTTAAAGCATTCTTATACAGTTTGACATTTGCAAGATCAAGAAATTCACATGATAAATAGAGGTCAGCCCATCGGAAACTGAGCCCTTTAATCCACTAGACAAATGGGTAAATTTAAATCAAAAGAAATGGATCTGGGATAATTTCAAACCCATTTGAAAACTGTTCAGACTAATTGCAGGCAGAGAGGGTTAGCTGAAAATAAAATTGCTTGGACTGAAATTTAGCTCCCAGAATTTGGAAAAACAAAAAGATATGGACTTTTTTTTTCATTCAAGGTAGAGTTCAAATTTACTCAACTGTTTTTCTTTTTGATTTACGCTGTCTGAAACGGAATTGTTGTACATTATAAAAATAATTTCTGAAGCAATAACTTTATAGCTTCCAAATGTTGCCAGTGTCATAAACAGTGACATTTGTAAGCTGCTGAAGGAAAAATTCAAGAACAGAAAGCTCCAAATTTCTCAGACTAATCTTATTCAGACAGATCTGAAGCCAGAGCCAAATTCAGAATTATACCCTCAGTAAATTCAGGCCACTGTTTCTCAATAGCTACTGCCTACCTAATTAGGACTCTTTCAAATGAGGATGAAGCCAGAAATGAGTCCCCATTAAACGTCTCAGACTACTAATGTCTTTAAAGTTAAGAACGTGTGGTGTATATCCGCTTTATCCTTATTACTAGTATCTTGAAAATAAGCCAATTATTATTTTAAATAACTTAACAGTCTTATCCACCTCTTGTCAGCTTCTAAGCTGAGAAGGGGGGGGAGGGGAGAGAGGGAGAGAGAGGGAGAGAGATTGCTCCCTTTGATTCAGAAGAAAAGCTGTAAGAGGTATCTTTCATCTAAGAGATGAAGCAGGAGGAACTTTCACCTAAGCAGAGCCAAAGGTTTGGGTGAGGGTTTTCCCGTCTATTGCTGACAGCAAAAGCCACAGGAGGAGTAACTTGTCTCTGAAATTGAAAAAGAAACATACAGAAGAGAGAAAATGCACTGCATTCACATATGCACAAGCCCTCTCCATTTCATGGCCAAGTACAGCTTCTTTCCAGAGTCGCCTTTTATCATACCTTTAAAGAAACTGCACCCACCCCAACAAAACTACATGCATTTTGACCATGTCCACTGAATAGCCAAAAGCTGCTCCTCACTCTGTTATAGCGAACATTTCTTTAAAAACAAGAATCTGATCAATCTTTCCTTGTCAACTTTGCTTCCTCCCCCCCTCCCCAGCCCCAGGTACATTTCTTAACACCACATCTTATGCAGCTGATGGTTTGCCTCACTTCTGTAAATGCAAAGTCTATCTGGAAGACTCTGTGGGAAGTCCTCCTGCTTCAAAAACACCACCACTAATTACCTGGATCTGAGAAAACAATGCAGTGATTTATCTACTTCTGTGCACATCCTCTGCCGGTCCATGGTTTCCAGCTGGTAGGAGGGGAGAGGCAGAGAGGGAAGAAATGCTGAAGTACAGGTTAGGCTACAAAACCCAGATGGCAGCACTGCTGCCACATACACCTCATGGACCAAGAGGAACTGGGTTTGTTTTGGGAAGAAAACGTTAGGAGAAGCCAAACCACTGTATACATACCAACCTATAAATCTAGGCAAAGAATTTTTCACAGTTCCAGGAACACATGTAAATAAATGCAGCTGTACAGTAAAACCATATCCACACCAGGAGGGAAAAAGTTTATCCACACAGGGGAAAACGAAAATATGTAACTCTGTCTTTACGGTATAGTAACTGCTTTATACCAAGAATTCTGCAGAAATTTGTTTCTTGTACTCACCAAGGGACTGCAGTAGCTTTGCTTTTGGGAAAAGGAAGAGCAATTGCTGCTTTTGTTTCACCTACATTCTGATTATTCTGTGGGTGAGGGGAACGCGCTTCAGAAGAGCTGAATAAAGATCTCACATCTCTCTGTTTCTTTCTTTTTCTCTAGTGTGGAATGTCACAGAGACAAAATAAGTAGACTTTGGGCAGAAACAGTGAAATATTATCATTCCTCCAGATGGAATTAGTTTGGTGAACCAGAAATCGTATTTTCCTTAAGAACAACTCAACAACAGAGTGACGTTGCTAATTATTGTTTTCAATATCACTTAAGTTTAAAATTGACTATTTTCAGTACCAAAGCTTTGAGTTGCTTTCTTTTGTTTTTCATTTGTTTAGGCCAAAACTATTCATGGGGCCATCTAAAGATTTTCAGGCAACTTAACATTTCACTTTCAGTAGTCGAAGGCGTTTTTTCTAATAAAATTTTTTGCCGAAATGCTAATCACCTGCAATTGAATGCTCTTGATTGCTGAGCTGATCGTTTGCACTGTGATCTATGCACATGGTTATATTTCTTGTGCTAAATACATATTTGCAGAGCTATTTCATATAGGGTATATATAACAGTACTCCTACATCATTCCTACTCAAAGTCCCATAAGAATGAGATGTTGTATGAGAGGCATTAAAGCGATGCCCCAGTTAGAAGGAGGAGAATTTCAGCTTAGCAGTGTCTGTCTTGTTGCAGTACTGCTTTGACAGTTCAATCTCCCAAAGCAAAATGGCAAATGCAGAAACTCTACCACAATTTGCTCTTCCATTTGGGCTTCAAAAGGCCCCTTTTAAAATGATTCTGACACTACATACACATTCACATGACAAGGAGCTGCACTAACCTCTACTGAGCTACTGATTTGGAAGAGCTGAGGTGACCATACTATGTTGAAACAACCAGTCATTTCTCTTTCTCCTTTCCTGTTGATTTTTATTAGTATAATGAATTATAATAATACTTTAATAAAAAAATGTTGCAACATTAGTGTTGATTTTTTAAAAGCAATCGTGAGCCTTTTGCCTTTGTCTTTTTGTTTTACATGATATTAAGTGCAGCCCATTTCCCACCTCCCATCTCTGCCCAGCTCCTTTCAGTCCACAGGGCTTGGGATAGCATCCTAAAATTAACATCTCAAATGAAACTTGCAGCCCTCTGTGTATGCTCTAAAATTCCATCCTGCAAAACAGCCAAAAAGAAAAAAAAATGAAAAAGTTTCATGTAACACTTTGCTGCTTTCTATCTTGGAAAAAAATCTGATTCCTTAAGCTCCCTGACTGCACCAAGAGGGCCCACTGTATCTGTTAAACTCATTGACTGTGACTACTGCCTTCATATGAAGCAAAATTTCAGCTTTATGAGCTTTAGCTTGTGTGAAGCCCAGCAATAACGTCATCAGAGCCCTGTGGGCATGGCAGGGAGGACGGACAAGGATGACACGCCGTAGACTCTGTGGGACCAGGTCCAACAGGGCTACGCACTCCATCTAGAACACTGCTGTGTCTCAGAGCGATCCAAAATACCATTCGTGTTACAGTATTTTGAGCTGCCAACCACTTTCAAATTTATGGACTGTCAGGCTAAAAAAATACAGAGAAGTCAGCCATTTATTTTATTATATTTTTAGATGTCCATTACGATGGTAAAATATAGTAGGAGAAAAAATACTTTCCCTCCTCTCTTGAGGGATATTTTCAGATTACTGGAATGGCTTGATTGCTCTTATTTGGATAATTTTTGTAGTGCACGTGGAGCCATACAGATGTCATGTATGAAAACACAGTATGGATTTATGGATTTTTGAATAGGAGATCTGCTTCAAACATTTCCCTCAGCCTTCACACAAAAATACAGAGAAGAGAAATGAATTGTTGCGCTTTTAGTGCCCTAAGCATAACAGATAACCAGTTAAGGCATAATTACACAATCATACTAAGAAAAAAAGGTCATCCTCTGAGAGTCCAGTTTTAATTATGTTTCAACTACTGACTGTTTTCAGCACTGACTTCAACTGGAGAAAAGCACATGACTTACAAACTGCATTACCCGTACAGATTTAGGAACCAAGATGGAACCTGGAGTGTAGTTAAATTCTAAATTGGAGTGTAGTTTATTCTTCCAATTAATTCGTGGTTGTGAACACTAACCTGAGGGGAGATCAGATAGGTTCTTTCTAAATGGTATTTGGGCTTTTTCACTATTTCCGTGAATGAAATTCCAGCAATAAAAGTGATTGTCATCTTAAAAATTTTGTGGAGAGGATGCACTGCTTGGCATATCAAATTGTAAAATCTCTAATTATATGTTGCAATAAGCAGCCAAATGCTGCTGTAGCAACACACCACTAAACACGGTCTCCTTTTTGAAAGGTGTAAATATAAACAACAGACTTTTGCCACAGCTGTACTGGCTGATTGCTGGCTGATCGTAAGTAAACAATGCTTTTTTTTTCCCCCCCTCTAAATCTGTTCACCCAGAGGGCCCAGTTCTCCAGTGATTGACACCACTGTAATTTAACTGGCTTCAACAGTTCAAGTTCCCTTATCCACAAATGAGAGCAGAATCCAATCGATGGAGGGGGTAGGGGTTTCCACACAGAAGAACATATCTCTCCCTCAGCATATCGGGAGAAGTTTCAGTAGATTTCTTTCTCCCAGACTTTAACTAAGCTTAATCTGCTTCCAATGTAATTTTTCTGCTTGGCCAGAAAGCTGTCCAGTTTACGAAGGCCAACAAGGTCAATCAAAGCCATTGCTTTTTTGTGTGCTGGAAGCAGGAAATCAGAATCCTGAGCTTTAAAACTATATTCAGGGAAGAATAAATTTCATAGATGAGCAAATTCACACGCTTCCTTTCACTGTCTTCAGCTTTTCTGAAAGTCTATTTCCATGCAGAGTTGTGCTGCATGTTTTACAATATTTATATTTCATTCTATTTCTTGATTGTGAAAAAGACAACAAAAGGGTGGGAATGCCTTCTTTGAAAAGTTGCTATTGTTGTTTACGGAAAAACAAAAAGTGAGCACATCTTCATGGTATGTAGGAAGATGAATGCAGAAGTCTGTGCTAATCAAGGGCTCTAGTTTCCTACTCCGGGGGCTTCTGGAAGATGGTTCTTATACACCAGAAGTGGTTGAAGGGAAAATCTGGATTTAAGACAACCCCAAGCTGTAGAAAACACCTCCCATCTTGGGGTCAGCCAAGAAACAGATCTATAAGGCACCTTTGAGAAAACGTGACGGCTACCATGAGGCTATTTCTCCTTCAGGGTTGGGCTACATGGAGCTAAATTTTCCAAAGATTTCTCTTTCCTTTTTGGCATCAATTTCTCTTTCCTTTTTGGCATCATAAGAACTGAATTTTCAAATGTTTATCAAACCATGTGTTGTCCCTCTGGCTGTTGAACTTTCCAGACTCAGCGCTTAAAAATGCCCTCCAGAATCCTGCATGTAGCCCTGGGCCTTTTATCTGTTTTCTTGCTTTTGCTTTTCCTCTCCTTGTTCAATGTCCCACGTAGTTTCACATTTGTGACATCTGGGCTTTTCTGGGGAGCCTTGTAATCATATCCATATTGTGCAAGTAAAGAAGTCACCTATGAGGAAAAGAGACAGAAATATCTGTACAAATCCTGCAAGTTATCCACAGAATCTAGATGAAAATTTGGCCCCACGACTCTTTTGACTGCCCTCATGGCTGCAGGTCTGTTTCCTCCTGGGGCTGAAAATCAAATTGCAAAGAGGTGCTGACTGAACTGACAGTCCCTTCCCTGCAGTATGATGTTAGCTAATACATGGTGCTCAAACCCAAATAATATTACCTATATATCTTATTGATTAATATTTAAAATATCACAGATGCTTAAATACTGACTGTTGAATTTTCAGTAATTTAGACACATTTTCAAGCTTGTAGTTAGAAAAGGTTTTACTCTGTTTTGATCTGAAAAGCTAGAAGCACTATAGCAACTGTTAAATCTCTCTAAGATGCGCACTTGTCTGTTTTCTTTGTAACAGTTACATTCTCTATTCTAAATTGTAAAATCCAAAGCAAAGGAAATACATTGCTTAAGCAGACAAATGCACATATTTTGAGCTCTCAGCCTTCAGACATTCAGCTCTTGACTTGGGCTGGACAGAGATAAGGAAGTACTAAATGTGTACCTAGAAAATGTATCTATCTATTCCCTTGTTTAAGAGAATATTCTAAGGTGTTTTTCAGGAATGTTTCTGCATTTTATATGTGTTACTATACCACTGGATTTGGTATACTTCATGCAGGATCACTCAGGATCACTGCAAGTTTTGCCAGCAGTTAAGGTAATCCTGCAGGTACAGAGCTCATGAAAAATATGGTAAGAGGTAACAGTGGAAAATGGATTTCTTGACCTGTCACAAAAGAAGACAGAAAGAAACAGCACTAGAGTGTCTGCCTCAGAACATGGTCTGAAATGTTTATCTTTGACAACAAAAGTGTAATTTGGTTTCATACTCATTTGTTTTGGGTCATTTAGGGACATCTCCTGAGGTTGTCCCTCAGAACGCTTCGTTCATTTCCAAGAAAGAGCAACAGAGAAAATAAATGTCCTGAAACGTGTTATTACACGCATCTGAAACTGGCTCCAAAGCCATTAGCTAAAGGACTCAGGACTCTGCAAACTCATTTCTTATGAAGCAACCAGTATGTCCCACAACAGTTACACACTGAAGGAAAAAAAGGAACTGAAATTATCGCCTAACAAGGGAAGCCTCAAAACATAAACAGGACCTGTACAATGGAGCATTCTGCTATAGAGAAAAAGAATCAGCAATTTCTGAATTTAACAAAACTCATTTCATTAGTCTTGTTTTCCCCTTATACTTTCTCATTCCCACTCACCCTGACTAACTCAAGCATTTCTCTCGTCAGAAGAAAGAAATCATACAATCATAGAATTACCTAGGTTGGAAGGGACCTTTAAGATCATCGAGTTTAACCATGTAAGAATGAATACATGCATTTGAAAATCTTTAGAAGACATGCTATAGTAAAGTATCAATCAGAAAGTTTGGCGGAGAAGTTAATCTCTCTTGAGCAAGGCAGGCACTAGTTTACCATAAACTGAGGTTGTCAAACAATCCGTAAGGCCACTTCGATACCAGATTCTCTGCAATTACGCTGGTAAAGGATAAAAGTTAAATAATCTAGAATTGAAAAGCTCAATATCCCATTATGAAACCCTTTAGCCAGCTAACACCCTATGACATGGAATTATCCTAAATTTATCAGCAAATAAATTGCCACCTTTGCCTGAAAATACTAAAAAGCAAGGAACACAAAAGATATTTAGAACAGCAGAATCAGATGGTAAGTCTCAAACATGACTGGCTTCATAGCATTTTGTTAAGGACCTGAAAATCTTTCTTTGTCTTTTAAAGCAAACCCCATTTGAATACACATAGCAGTTAAACTGCCTAACAAGATTTATGATCAAAGCAAACGTGAAATAATTGCTAGTGGTTTGTGCAGCAAAATGCCTCATACAAATAGAGGCAACAATATCAATAGAAACTAATTTGGTTCAAAATGTAAGGAAACAGACCTCACAGGGGGGGAAATAAAAAATGTATACATTCGTGTTATCAATTCACAGTTGTTTTTAAACTTCCCTTGTGAAGTGACAGCACCAGCAGAAATGAGTTTTCCTGAACAGTATACTGTTTGTAAGTCCAGGTAATAAGGATTTCAGATTCTGTCATCTTTCAGACCTCAGACATCAAAAAGGATCAGGTTCTTCCCTTGACCAAAATTCTTGCCCTCCAACAAATTCCATGTAAAGAGTGGTAAAAGTCAACGTTACTCCATCTACAGGATGGGGGTGAAGGAAATTGTGATTTGTTGTCACTGACCACTGAACAATCACAGTTTGGCTAATAAAAAGATGGTTCCTTGTTACTGATCATGTACTTTTTGGTTCTCTGCTACCCTATGTAGGAAAAAGGATGGCCACTGAAATGCTGACAGTACTTAAAACACCTGACAGACAAAAAGAAGCATAGCAGATTTTTAAAAGCCTGTTTCATACCCAAAGAGAACACGTTAGCTTTGCTGCACTGAAAAGTTCATACTTGCTGGCAAACAATCTCCATTCTATACACATTCACTGAAATTTATGGTATTACCAAATTCCACAGCATTAATTCACCATAAGAAGGTCTAGCTCTAAGGTTTAACTCAATCTATGCATTTCCTAACCTGCGAAAGACAGCTTGGAATAACTCCAAACCACATATTTCAACCCTTGAGAAACCACTTCTGGACACCAGCTCTCTCCCCTCCAACCTGCCCTACCATTCCTGAGTAAGCTCGTAGCATAACTAAACAAAGGCCAACTACAACCTCATCTAATTGATGCTCATATTCTAAACTTGGAACAGTCTGAAATCATGCCAGAACACAGAATGGAGCCTTTTTAGCAGCACAGATGATCCTCTATCCACAGAGGGAACACAGAAGATGGTTTCTCATCTGGGGCTTATCTGCAGCATTTGACTGTGAGTTACATGGTCTTATGGAGATTACAAGACATTTGCTAAAAGACATGACAGGAGCAAAAGGTAATTTACTAAAATGTTTTGAGTCTTTCTGGAGTGTTTCCACCAAAACCTGATGGGGAAACCTCACTTTCATCTGGCATCTATTATTTTGGTGTACCATATGATGAGTTTTTCTTTACTACCTATTATATGGACTATTTAGATGATAATAATGTAAACGCCAATAACCTGTAATGACACAGAGAGCTATCTTTCACACATAAAGTCATGCCCTTTTGTATACAGCAAGGTGAAGTGCTTCATGGGTGAAGCACGTAGCTGAACAAATATAGGTGGGATTCATCTGTCTTAACGTAGGCACAGGAATGACAGATGTTTAAGGAAGAGAGTGTCACTCTGGGTTCCCGTTATACAATCAATAGTGAGAGATGCTCACCTCCTGAGAGCAATTCATTTCATCTACGGGTCAGACAAATCACTGTGTAGAGGTGTCTATGTCTCTTCACAGATGAATATAAAAAGAACCTAAATGATCAGCTCAGGCTAAGACTTACAACATTTAGACATCTATGTTTAAGTCATTTGGGATTTCTCACTAATACTGAAGACTGCGGTAATGCCATGCTCAAACAAGACTGTTGTATCAGGTTGGCAAGAAAACTCTAGCTCTTTCTAGCAGATGAGACAATTGCAGTAACTCAGTATTTCTCAGTTACAGCAATACACAATATATCCCAGAATAAAACACCAGCACCTATGGAAATCCATCTAAAACAAACCGCTGGAACATGTCTTCGACCACTTATGCTACCACAAACACACAAAACTTTATCTCCTCTGTCTATCTTAGCTTCCCAGAATAGCTGGAATCACAGCTATCTTTATGGTTGTCATTGTAAGGATTCTCCAGCTTGCAGATAACCAGAAAAAAATCACCTGAAGTTTCAGGATAATGATTTAACATTTGCTTTTTTGCCATAGAAGAACTATCTGTAGCAGAGGCACACAAGTCCAGATTTTTGCCACTGGTTAAGTTTTCAGCAGATCTTTCCATGATCCCACATATTTGATTGATAGTTTCATGCTCCTGTGGCACAGCCTGTATTGCTCACCATTCCACTGGTCACTGGCAAGAACTACTCCCCTGTTTCCAGAGAAAAGTGCTGTCTCTGTAAAGGTGGAAGCAATCCATTAGTTCCTGCTCTGTGACTCTTGTGAAAATTACTAAGCAGACCCCTATAAAAACCAATGAACCTCAGAAAGTAACCAATTATTTGTAAAAATAAATTTAGTAGCTGTGTTCTACAAGGAGGGCAAAGATCATTTCAGGAGCTGATCTACAGTTGTGGAGTGGATTCCTAAGAAACTAAGAACATTCACAACCTTCAGCGCCTCCCGAATGCAAGGCACATTTCTTTGACCTTGCCCTCACTAACAGTAATGCATAGCATATGTGTTAAAAAACACCAGAAACTTTACCACAAGTGCTTCTCTGCCCCACCCAAGGAGTAGATGAGCGTGTGACAGATGTTAGTCATGTTCTTTAAAATGCTACTGGGAAGTACTCACATACTATAGTAATGAGTATGGTATAGGAGTCTTACTCAGAATGACAAAGCTACACCAATTTCAATGCACATTTTCCACAGCAAAGAGCTTTCTACTGCTAACTTGTCATGTCTTGTGATGAGGGAGTAACAGTAAGAAAGGTTCTCAAAGCATCGTTGGGTTTAGGGAGCAACAGGTGAAGTAGAAGGAGTAAGGTTCTTAAAGAAAGGCCAAGACCTGCATCATCCCTTGAGGTTTTCTCTTAAGATACATGAATCACAATGGTAAATTGATTATTCATTTTGTTGCAAGAAGCAGCAGATCCATGCCTACTCCCCAGATGCCCTTCTCCTCCAGAAAAGAATGAATTTCAGGTGAGAATATGCAATGAGATAACTACTAGGTTTTCCATATCCTCCACTCTCAGACCACGAGAAAGGATCCAGGCTTAGAGAGCAGACACAAATTAATATAAGGCTAAGCTGAGGAACAGCACATAGAAATTATGCCATTTACAGATGTCTTATCAGTACTACATGCTGGGGAAAAAAGTAACCGAAATAAAGTTTTAGCACCGCTAGGGATGAATTTGACAAAGGTAATGCTGAACTCTCCAGGAAGAAAAAAAGGAAGTCCTGAAGACAATACTGACAGTGCTTCAAAGAGGGAGTGGGACCAGATAATCGCCAGAGATTGCTTTCAATCTGAACGATTCCATGATTTTACATGAAAAACTACAGGAGGGTCCCAACTAAAGTGAAGGTTATGTTCTTGGTGACAAGGGACTTCTGGAAAACCACATATAAACCTCTAACTTCATTTTTGTTGATTCAGAGTCTGACTGGTTTTCAGACCCTCCTCACACTATCATCTTTTTTTTTAACGAGAACTTACGTTTCCCTAAATTAAGAATAGCCTGGACATTCATTTGAGTTGTCAGGGAACTGCACACCTCCATACAATCTGCAAGTGTGTCTGTGCATTCACATTAGGACAGTCTAAGCAGTTTTACTGTCCTGGAGTTCTGCATATTTGAATATCTGTATTTTTACAATGAACTGAAGCAATTCCCCAAAACACAGCGCAACATAACTCAATGTAACATTTTGTTTCCTTTCTCTCATGAGAAAAGGCCCACATTCCAGTGCTGCAGAACCCAAAGGCACCGAGACAGTCTCTCCACCCAAAGCAATGTTTGAAAAGCAGGTTGCCTGTTGGTTAAAAGCTTTGTTAAGCTGACCTGTTGCACTGTCATGTATTGTAGATTTGATAGCACTTATGTGTAATTTTAGAAGCATCTACTGATTTTAGGGTATTGTGCTTTTCCTCTCCACTCAATACTACTGTAAAAACGTGCTAGCAAAGTGCTGCTTTTTGCATTGCCGTAATGGAACTTCTTTTTTTATCACTAAGCTACTATGTCGAGGCAAGGTCCTGTGAAAAATGGCTACAATAGCTTAAAAAAATCTGACATCCGAACTTGTAGTGGCAGTTTCTAGTGAATAGATAAGATTTCTCTTCATCTTGGCCTCCAAGGGCTCAGAAATATTTATCTTTGGACCTGCTAGCCTTAACGTTAAAATTTGGACAAAGGGACTGGAATGGTTTTTAATTGGTGTGACTTAGATCATTGCATTTTCTAAGCTTTCTGTTCCAAACAACAATCTGTCTTCTCCTTGAAAGGACTTCAGCACAGCTGTGTTATATGCACATAAATTTTCCCTGTCTGGATCTCTGTAAAAGCATTATCAGTAATAATAGACTCTTCTCTATTTAGAGGACTGATTTAAGGCATAGTTAATTTCAGATTTTTGCCTTCACTTCCTTGCTTGCCTCTAGTAACGAGATTGTTTCTAAACAAAGTAGGCTGCAGTCTCAAAGGCATTAGTAAAAAAAGTAGTTATCTATGTTTTCTAACACTTAATGCAAGTAAACTGAAATTCTGTATGGTGATTATTTTTCAGACCCAGAGGTTATTGATCCACAACAACCCAGGCCTCTAGAACAGTGTATGTTTGCTGCTTCCCTGTAGAATCACAAACCAGACATCTTTACTTTAGGGTTTTTTACCTCGAACCCTAAGAAGCCTCGAATCTGTGATTTTTGTATGTAACCAGCACTTGCCACAGATTCAAAAATCAGCTGTATAGACACACGTCTCCTCTTTTGCAGAATTTTTATGCTGGTCTACCTCAGCTCAGCTACAGACCTGTTAATGAATCCAGCAATAAACAAACACAGTAATAAGCCAAGATCTTTTTAAGTGCTTCTGAACCAGTATACTGAGAACTGTCTCTATGAAGCCTGTTATCTTATACATATCACTGCAGACTGATCAATGAAATACATTTTGGCCTGTAGTTTTTAAAGTACTGCAAAATGTTTAAAACTGAGATAATGCTTAGCGCTTTGCAAAGAGCATTACACAAGACGGTAATACTTTGAGTCCCTTCACATTGCAATTTACAAAACTTTTCAGAAACTGGAATTTAACATCAGCCGTAATTTGTTTCCTTCTATTTCATATAAGCATCAGAGTAGTTATGTATCTGGGTGAGAGTTGGCTTGAAAAGCTTCCATTTGCTTGCAAAGATAGTTCTTTTACTCACATCCCTGACATGAAGCCTCTGGTTATTTGGCTTTCTGTGATTTCTGGAAAGTACATTCACTGTTATGTTTTTCCCTTTCTTTGACATAGTTTTTCTGTTTATTTGGCTTTTAGTTTCTTCCAAAGCAGTCTGGTGGGAGTTTTTATTCCCTAATACAAGAAGGTGCTTTGCTGTCCCCCAGATATTTTCAGATTTGCTTTAATCAACTGTGCCACTGAATACTTGGCTTTTTATCAGGAAACAAACACAATTATTTTTTCAGGCAGCAATTTTATCTTCTTTTTGATCCTAGAAGTAAAAAGTTATCTTTTTTCTAGTGTGTAGGTAGAGAGCTCCATGGTTGTGTCAGTCTGGAGCATTTCAGAGGAGAGAAAGAGAAGCGCATAAACAGCAGTAAGATGCCACGCTGAGATGCACACACAGTCTCTCTGTTTCCCCCTCCAGTACCTGGGCATTTATATATAAACATATATCTACATATATATGCATATGTGTCTACATATGTATATATGCATATTTGCATGTAGTCTGCCTAAATGCTCTGGGGACAATTTTAGTACAGGCAGATTCAATCATGAGGTATCCATCTTCCAGCGCACTGGTTACACAAGCACGTGTTATTAGCTGAAGATATGTGGTCATTTGCAGTGAAACTTCTGGCATTTAGCTGTCTCACTCCCAAACCACCGAGGAATAGAAATGCTGTGACAATTCTTTTTTGATCTGAAGAACGGAGACAGGCTTCATGTCACCCATCACCAGTGACATCTGCTGATCACTCAGAAGCACAATAACAGAAGGGAGACATGCAACTAAACATTCTGTGCAATTGCCATCCTCATCCACATCATCACAAGCAAATCTGTGCTTTCGTCTCTATTTAATTCCTCTTTGCTCTCATGTAAATTTATTCCAGAAGCAGCTCCAATGTATTTTCCACAAAATGACACTGTAAGGCTGCCAGATTTCTTCCTGCTGTCACAGTGCCTAATATAGATCTCTAGGCCTGCCATTAACATTTAGGAGAGCTCTAGAGAAGGAGGTCAGCATTGTAGAAAGCCATTTGTTTATGATTGCAATTACGGCTTTACCAGGATTTCCTATAAACCTCTGTTTTGGGGGAGGGCAACTCAATAGGAAATCTAAACAAGTACATGAGCTGTTTTTAGACACTTTTCTGAGCTGAAATCAAGTATTTTTGACCAAATCTTTCACTATGGCTAAGGAGCACGTAATATAGCTCGGGACATAGATGTGCCAAGTTTTCCACAGTTGGATTCTGCATAAAAAATGTTGGACCACACTTCCTACGCAAGCAGCATGGGGGAGGAGCGGTTGGAGGTAATACGATGCACCGTGGCTGGCTGCTTTGTGCTGGCCATTTGATGCAGAGTCATTTGCCCTGCAGCATACGATTGGGCTCCATTATTATGAAATGCTTATATGCCCCAGGAGACCAGAATGGAGTGTTTTAGTCAATAATGCATGCCTCAGCCCTGTCTGCACTTGGAAACAGCCCCATTTCAGCAACTGGCTTAGCTGAACTGAAAGGAGGAAGACATAAGGGGTTTCATTATACAAATGTATACAAGCAGAGGGGTATATTTATATATGTATCTGTAAGTGTTGTTCTATATATATACACCTATCACTTTGCTCTGTACTTTTCATCGGAACTGTGCAAGGTGGTTTGTTTTTTTTCACATCTCTGAAGCCAAGACTGTACTATCTTTTGTATTGCCACTGACTAGGTCTTTTCTGTCATTATAAAGCAGAATGAACTTTTGTCAGACATTTACTTCATTAGGGGCAACTGTCACGTGGAGCAGGGGTTAACTCCAATCAGCGGTAGTAGGAATGGCGACTGGAATTTTTATCAGCATTTAAAGATAACCCACTGTCAGCACCAGCCTGGACTTTTAACTACAATGGCTGGAATGATGGGACTTCTAACCCTAGATCATGTCTGTGCATAGGCCATTTGAAAACAAACAAAAAAGTGTATGAACTTCTCTTCAAGTAGGTACACAACTTGAATCAAAATTTCAAGAGAATTGCTTATTTTGTCTTCATTTGCATTTCCACCACATCACATTTGCACCATGGCTTAAAACACAACCTTCCATTAAGGCAAGAGCCATCACGTACAATTTCCAAAAAAGAACTAATTATTTCCCAAAGTGTGTTTAATTATTTAAACACACAGTAGTTCTGCTCTCTATTGAATTCATCCACTGCCTCACAGAAATTTAGCAGCACAAATTCTGCAAATTAGCCGCCTTCAATGCCTGTCCCTTTTCCCTCCAGACTGTTGATGGATGAACTCCAGTACTGACGACTCAACTCTGTTGCACCAACACTTCCTGCTGCGGGCATGATGATATCACAGAAAACGACCTTGTCTTTTTTGCTATTGCATACACAGTTAATACTGTTACTTTCCATCACATCACAGCAAGTCAACATGACATCATTTAAGCATTTACTTATCAGACAGCATGTCAACAGTTTAAAGGAAACATTTCTCTCCGCTTGCCTATCTACTATCTGAACCAAACTGTGGTAGGCTGGTGGTGGATCATGCATATCTACAGAAGCAAGTAATTGAAATGATCCATGGGTCAATACCCAGACGTCTGTAATTTGAAATTGCGGTGGCTTGTGCCGCACATGTTTTATAGATCAGCTTTTTTTTTCCACCTTTGCGTGATAAGATTATTATCAAGATGCAGCAGCAGTGTCGACATAGCTAAGGATATCCCTGGAGCTTTTTATTTCAGATTGAAAGTAGCTTTTGAAGTTTATTAATATCTCAAGTGGAAGATAGGAAGACCACATTTTGAAGATAACACAATGTCAGTGCTAATGTTAAGCCCCATTCTTGTCTAGTGCTATACCACTAAGTCAGGCAGTCTGTGAAAGTCTGTGTGCAGAAGGGTGTTAGGAGAAATGTGAGAGAATACTCTCTCATAAAACTCCAAGTACAGAGTGAACAAAAAAGGGAGCTGTAAGTTTAGACGGGTGAATGTAACAGCTGAACTCCAGTCAAGATAACTCTCTCTTCCTAAATACAGAAATTCTCCTGCTTCTGCAGTTATGAGAAATAACAAAAGAACCCTTTACCTCCATTCATTTTGTTTATAACTCCACTGGGGAGAAACAACTCTGGAAATAATATCCATACAAGAAGAAAAACCTATGTCTTTTTTTTTTCCCTGACTACATTGTCTCATTTAGGAGAAGGGAGCCAAGAGGGGTTCAGTCGTCTATGTTACGCATATTTCCAAGTATGTGTGTACATTTGCTTTATACTTTCGGAGAATTCCAGAAAAGTGTAAATTTTGGCCATAAGCCTGCAAGCAAATCCTAGCATTTTCTCTGTCCAAACTGCTGTCACTGAAATTCTTGCAGACATGCTCTAACCTAATTTTAAATTAAGTCTTTTAGCTTTTTTAGTCAAGACAGAGATGACTTTTTAGTTGCTCAGCTATTCACCCAGTTTCACAGATGGATTTGCAGCCCAAGATATATCACGCAGAACAGGTCTATTAGCATTTGCCCAGCTTACTGGGAAAGGACCACTGCAGAAAGAAAATCATTAGCTGAGTTTCCCAGGCATTAAGCCATAGCTTGGTACTCTATCTGTGGCTTGTAAGTTACATGACACCAACCAGGAAAATCCATCTTGTTTGCAATTCTCTTCCACAAACATACCTGCCCAGGTTTCCTTTGGGAAATGAATGGCAATCCCTTCCACAGTGTTCTATGGTTCTCCCCCACTGTACTTTCATTGATGGTCCTTCTCTGATCCCAAGCAAATGAACAGCAAAGAAAAAGCACAATTCACTGTTCTCATGACAACCACTCTGCCTTTCCTTCCCCTTTTTGAGAGAACAGACATGAACCGGTAGACATACATATCAGTCTGGTTATATAGAATCACAGAATTGTAGAACCGTATGGAGGGGAAGAAGCTGCTCATAAAGCTGTGCCCACCATTGCAGTGAACTGTGTGCTGTAAAGGCAACACCATGCAAGTATCCCTGCTTCTTCCAGTCACTGGGGCTAGCAAAGAGTGCCTTGGCATTTGGGGACAGCTGAAAAGGATGGATGCAATCATAACGCTTGCATGGAAGGCATGTTTCTAACCATGTGGAGCTATACTCTCTGTAGACCTCTCCTGCTACGCCCACACATCCCAGTTCCTAAACTTTTCTGCTCCATTTCTAAACTAACTCTGGATTCTTGCTTGCAGGAGCATGAGAACTTGCGTGCCAAGAGCATTTTCCCACAGGAGACTTACAGCCAGGTACAACCCATTTTGTGCCAACAAAGCTCTTCTTCTCTAGACTTTCTAAGGGACTCTGAATTTGTGACAATTGGTTGTGATTTGGTCATCAGTTGTGATTAGCTCATCAATTACTTCCCATTATGTATCTGTGATTTAATTTCATCGTCTTAAACAGAGCATTGGGGACTTTTCCTTACCAAATTCCATTGCAATGATTTGGGCCATCTCTCCTATTTTCCAAACATGGTTTGAATTCTGATCTTTCCTCTAAACTTATAATTTACCCTAACAAGTTTCCACATTTTAAATAAGTGAATTGTTCCATCACACATGTTATTAATGAACTTCTATTTAAAAGAATGAAGTCCAGAGCAAACCCTGGCAAGACCTCAATTGAAGCATCGTCCCAAATTTGCAATGAAACGTTGATAACCCTGCAGTAAGGCTTTTCCAGCTTAGGCTGTCTCTTCAAGATTAAATTTTATGAAATCACTTACAAAAAATTCCAAGCTGGATAGTATCAATAGTCTTACTGAAGACATGTACCAAAAAGACCTATTGAGGAATGAAACCAGATTCAAGACATGTTCAGAATAGTGTCCTGAATACGTTAAAAATCAGCTCTCCGTGACGATAGTCACTTGCCTTGCCAAAAATAGCAATCTTTACCTTTCCTCAGTTTCCTGTCTTATTCATAACACACTATCTAATACTTGCAACAAATGGGACACTGGTCCAACAGCTAAAAGTGTCCTTCAACTCCTCCCTGCTCTTGCTCTGATCTCTCAGTCTCTTCTGCTTTCTCTCAATGTTCCTCACACCTCTGACTTCATGATAGGTTACCTGGGTATCCTTACCTGATTTCAGTACATAAGCTATCTGTAATAGCAACTAACAGGATGACACCAAAAGGCTTTGTTGTTCTTATCAGGGCTGAAAGGAAGCACTTTTTCTTTTTCCTAATTCATTCAGTTTCAGTTGTTGCCAAAGTCTGGATCTTACACTGAATGGATCGTTAGGATCATTAATCCATCTAATGCCGCATGGGGGATCTGTTGTTTCCCAGCTGTCTTTAGCTATGCCCATTTCTCCACTCTGCTCTTGCAAATAAATGAACTGCACTGAGCAAGACAAGAACTAGCACTGCAAGCCCTGTATCAATATATTGAGATGAGAATATAGTCAAAGATGAGACTAAATAAAGTACTGACAAGTACAATGCAAATTGTTTAAGCTACACTCAAAACAATATGAAATTTTGTGGAAAGTGTGGCAGAAAAAGACTTAACTTGGTTTATACCACAGGGCAACGTACAAATTACAGTATTGGTTCCCATAAATCCCCACTTATAAATGATGTTTGCTTTGTAAGAATGACAAATACAGACCCCACATACACGCACACAAACACACACACGTCCAGGTCGTCTAACGTCATTCTGAAGACTGAAAAATCAACAGTTAAAAAAGAAGATAAATACACGGAAATAAGTTGGTCCAAATATATACATAATGCATTTGCTATACTCTGAGGGAAAAAACCTTCCCAAATCAGTTTTGAAAGCCAGGTCTAAACAATACAAAAGCCTCCAGCAAAGGGGCATTCATCCAAAATCAATCAAATCAAAACAAAATCAGTTCAAAAACATAAGTTAAGAGTTAGTCTATCCCAAGATTATCTTATTGCGTGGTTCCTTAAAGAAAACTCATCATTAAATCCATCAAAAGAGCGCTTCGGATTTCATTGTGTTTCCCCGTCTCCACACATTTCCTTGTTACAACGTAAATTCCTTCTCACAGCAAAATCTCCAAGGTACAAAGCAACCTCACAACTCAATTTCCAGATGAGTCAGTTCAGACAGAAACATTCTAAGTTAAAAACAAACAATCCAACACAGGAAAATAAAAAAAGGTGTTAGGACTCAAAACTCTCCTGCTGCTGAAAGAGATCTTTTTTTTTTTCCCAAAGCAATAAACAGTCTCAGCTCAAACAAACTATTAATTCATAGAGCTATTTAATGCTCTCCAGTGTTAGAAGATTAATCAGTCTCTCTGCACATTTATTCTGAAGCCAGTTCTCCAAGTTTGAATATCTTCCAAAAACAGTTCCGTACTTGAGCTGTACTTGCAATAAACATTTCCCCTTCCAGTGTGCACTTTACAACAGATTACTAGGAAATAATCACTCCAGCAGCTTTAACGCAGTGGAGACCAAATGGATCTCGTACAAACTCACCAACTCACTGGTGTGAAGCCCTAGGTAATTCAGAAGCAGCATAATGATCCCTGTATAGTGTGTGCAGTTACTGGTAAATTGCTGTAGCTCAAATTCCTGCATGGAATAAGGACGGACACATCGCTGCCAGGCCAGTATAGCCTTTATCTACTCAGCACGTAAGAGCTGATCACAGTGGTGGTGTCCATGCAGATTAAAACCAGCTCATGATCTAGAAAATACGTCATGTCTCCTAACACTTTTTAACTGATCCCTGATTTAGGAACTACCTGCGTGTCAATGGGTAAATGGTAAATATGTTAAGCTACCTTTCTTTTTATTTCCTACAGTAAACATTTCTGTGTACCAGCAGAACTCCACCCCAGCCATATTCTTGGGCATGAGAGTTTTGCACACACCTTTTAAGACTAAAATAAGCTAAAATTCATGTCAATTATAGTTAATATCAATATACCCTTTCTAATATACGTAATAGAGACACACAAAAATGGAGCTTCAACAGTTAAAGCCTAAGCAGCCTAGCTAGCCAGCTGGCAAATTGTTAATGATTCTGTCCATTTGTAAACACCTTTATGCTTTGATGAGGTGACACGAAATGGTAGCCAGTTTGCGTTTGTCAGGAGGAACCATACCAGATTAAATTAATTAATTTCCTTAAGACCAAAAATAGATTTGTGTCCTCTTTCTCTTCTCACAGGAATTCATTCCCACTCATTTAGTAGCGTGATGGAAACCAAATGAATACTTAGGTGAATTCATGGTGCAATTAGAAAGCAAGGGGACTACTTTCCCCATTGAAATCTCTATACCAGGAGTCCGGCTTATAGGAGTGGACCCTTAAAGGACTGGGACTGTGAGGGATTTAATGGGTCAGAGTGGACAGACTCCTCTTTGCTAACCACACAACATATTGTTATATTGTTATATCCAAGGGCATTTCCTATGGCAGCGTATGCAGTGACCACAGCTGTGCACAGCTGGGATAACCACAGGAAACTCACTGGCAAGTGTCAGCCCACGTTTCCTCCATCAGACAGAAATACCCAGCTCTGCCACAGCACAAGAGCATGGACTGCGTGGCTCAGGAGGAAGCTTTTCCAAATCAGATGATTCTCTGATTATTTCTAAAAATACCTCAAGCAGTAGTCAAAACATTTCAAGGAATTCCATCACGATATTTCATGTAATACTCCTTTTCCCTTGAGTAAATCTGAATATTTGTATACCAACAGAACATTCAGTGTACAATACTCCAGTGAGCAAATAATTAAAAATCCTGAACTTGAATACTCACAATAAAGGTGTTGCAAAGAAAATAAACATTCTTATCCTTGTTAGGATATAAGTATCCTTCAGGAATGTTTCAATACTGTGAAGTTTTCAGTCTTAGGAAAATGAAAATGGGCCTATTTTCCTAAACTGTTTCCTATAATTCCATGTAGACTCATCACAGAATAAAGTATCCTCAGGTCTGGATATCAAAGTCCAGATCCGCATTTCAATTTTAATCTTCTCTCACCAAAACCTAAACTTTTGGCTGATGTTTAAAGAAAAGATAGGGTTCCTTTTTTTTTTTTTTACTGACAGAACTATTAAAAGAGAGAGCACTGTACAAAAGGGGAATTTTGCTGACCTATATTATAAGTATCTCTAAAATATCTATATTTAAAATATCTACCTGTCTGTTTTGTGTTGGTACATCTACCTAATTATTGCTACCGATCTCTGACATACTACCACTTCCTTAGGGCAAGTCCAATACTGGACGAATGGGATTAAACAAGAAGAAACACATTGTAAGGCAACACATATCAACTGAATACATGAGATGAAAAAGGAAATTGAATTTTCATATTGTCAAAATCACCCCCCTTCTGCACTCAAGAGAATACATCCACCTGACAGGGAAAACTGTCCCCAGGTCAGCACATTGCTAAGACAATGCAGACGAGCCCTTCATTGTCCTGCAGCAAAATACAGGACCTTCTTGTCCACTTAGCCAGTTCATCTTTCACCAGTTTGTCAAGGTGGATGCTATGGTAGACCATGTCACAGGCTTTGCTAAAGGCAAAGTTCATATTTGTTCAGTTTGTTTTGGTTTGGTATTTTTAAGAAATAAATTTGCCCTAGCAGATTAATGACGGATCAGATGTCTTTTGCCTTCTCTGAGTCAGAATAAAGCCTAACTGTGGCATAAACACCATGTTGCTTGTGTTGGATAATTTAGCAAAAGTATGATGGTGTGCTCATACCTCATCGAGATTAATTTATATTTGTTGTCTAGTCTGACAGCGCACAGATCCAGGATTAATGTACCTGGAGCTGTGATCTAAATTAAACAAGCTTATTCTCCACAGTTCTGCAGACTCCTAACTCTCAAAGAAGCAACCTCATGTATTACTGTGAATAAACATGGGAGGCAACAGTTCAGACAGAGAAAAATGTTTGACCATGAAAATGTAAAATTTATTTCCTCATCTTTTTCCTTATAATAAGAGGGTTTTAATATTTTAATGAGAGAACAAATTGGATGTGATTTGACAACTTGTGTAATTAAAAGGTGATAAGTGGGCCACTGCAAAAAGAAAACTTTCAGGTAAAATAATGTTGTTAGAAAGCATTTTCATTCCATCATGCAATGCAAAGGAGACTTACAACTTTTTGTACAGAAGCAAGAAAGGCAAGCTCAGAATAATGAGAAGTAAAGAACCATAAGTTTTCATAGTACATATAAGTGCGACAGCCATCAAGCTATCAGCTATTCCAGTTGCTTTTGTTATGACCAACTATCCATCCTGCAAAAAAAAGAAACCAACATTTTCACGAAGACCAATATACTTCCAGGAAATGGTGCACTTTCTTCCAATTGCATTACTGGACAGAACATCATTCACAACTGATGATATTTTGTTCTTTGCTGACTATTTATGTCAAGCCCTGGGAACCACGATATCCTGGAAATAGCTCTTCTTCTGTATGCTACAGCTGTAGCATTCTGCATGCCATGGGATCCCGGTCTTTATAGTGACTGGGTTAAATGTGACATCAGATTTTTCTCTAATGTAACATAGCCTCCTTTAACAGAATTCTGTTCTGTGAAACTGAATGGGTCTGAGGTCAGAACCCCTACATACGGCTGCTTATTTGTTTAAAGATTTTTTTTCTCTCCCCTGATAAACAGGGGAAGAGTTTTCAGCATAATTTAGATGCTGTTTCATTGACAGCGACACATAAAATCCTTTCTTAATGCCAGCCTCGCCCACAGTGCTTTGTGTGACGTGACTTGACGCTCTAGCAGGTTCTTTAGGATCTCATTTTTTCTTCAGTTTTTCCTTTACTGTGGCATGTCTAAATCTATTTCAGTAGGCTTTCTCATTTAGTGATTTTTTTCATTCGCAATACAGCACATTACCAACCTTTTTTTAATTGTTTGTTTCTTTTTTTTATTCTTCGGGCTTCACGGACACTATTTTTATTCAGCTTTACAGGTAATTTTACTTTGTGTTTTGGGCTTAAAAATGAACAGGGAGAGATAGAGAAAAAATCTCTCATCTCTTTTTCAGTTGGCATGCCCAAGAAACTAAAGCTTCTAAGACTGCCAGTAGCACTAACATCATAAAAGTATTTAATTTTTTTACTAACAATTTATCATGTTCTGCCTTAAGAGAGTTCAAACATTCACTAAGCCACAGTTTAGTAAGATTGTTCCCAAAGCTTCTGGGTAGAAAAAAATGTTTATCATAATTACATGACTGTAATGTGTAAAAAGGCTACATAAAGTTGCACAAAATGTTAAATGTGTTAACATCTTTACACTAAGACATTAACATCTGTACGTTCATATGTTGACATATTGCTTTGTGTCAAAAGATGCAAAGTTTGTAAAGTCTCAGACTTTAACCTAGGTCCTGCGGCAGAGTCTTGTAGATCTTCTTTAAGTACCAATCAAAAAAATGTCACCAAAAAAACATTCTGTTTCTAGAACTGGACTGGATAGCCCATTACAGAGTACAAGTAATGACAATGCTATCTCTATTTACATTTTCATATGCATTTTCCTAACCTACACATTCAAATGATTTGCTTTGATCTGGTTTTCTGTCTTTCTAACAGATGCGTACACCGCTGCTCACTCTCTCTTCAGGCAGGTGAGGAAGCGCTTTGGAAGTGCCACTGCCGAGGAGAACCGCACTACAAATCCCATGGCTTGCAGTTGCGGGTCAGAATTTTACCCTAATGAAAACTGCCATGTTCGCCCCTCTGTGCTTGCTTTCCCTTCCTCTTCCAGGCTGTCTGGGGCTTTTTTTGGGCAGCAGGCCTGCCAACAGAGCTGGCTCCATGGCAGGGATGACCTCACCCGCACCTCGCACAGCTGCCAAAGCAAGCTGTGCGCCCTGCGCTCCAAACAGCAGATTTCTGGGGAATTTATTTGTTCACACATGAACAGTAAATCAGCGTTCAACACTTCTAAGATACAGAGGGTTCTTGCTTTGTGGGAAATGCCTAAGTACGAGGTTTGTATTTCACTGTTAGGAATGAGAAATAAAATGCGTAATCCATCTAACAAAGACATGTTATAAACAGCTTAAAGAAACCTAGAAAATCCTGGAATATAAACAGCTCAGCCTGGAGAGTCAGATACTCTGCACAGCAGATCATGTGCCAGACCTACACATTACAGTTAAAGGGCCAAATTTCAGTTCACATAAATAAATGATTTTACTAAAATTACTAAATAAGCTGTTACATATCAAAAGCCTTCTGAGACTTGCTATTTGCTCTTTCTATCTGCTACTGTAAGCCTACCACTAAATCACCTACAGGAGACAACCACGTCTGCCCACCTGCATGCTTTCCATAATGTTCTGGGGGGCATCACCAGCCTTCCTGGGGCTCCCCCCACCCTGCCCAGGGCCCAGCACCCCATGTCACCCCCCCAGGGCTGTCAGTCCCTGCCCCAGCAATGCTGCAGCAGGCCCAGTCTCCAGCTCCCCACAGCCCTGCCCTGCCCAGCCATGGGCCCCCTGAACTGGACCCATGTCCCAGCCTCGGTCCATCCCTGTCCCCAGGGAGGTGCCTGATGCCCGGGGCCGGGGCTGCCCCGCGCCTGGCTGGGGGTGGGACGGGCCTTGGCTGCCAGGCCCTGCCATCATGCACCATGGGGAGTCCCCAACACTCCTGCATGGTGCCTTGCTGGTTTTGTTATAAGGACACGTTTGGGCAGGTCCATGCTACAATCTGAAGGTGCGACTGAAGATTGCGCACATGGATGCGAAGTGATGGCGAATTAGAGAGTACAGCTACGGGTGGGTGTCCGCTGCCAAAATTTTTCCTAGGATTAAAGGCAGCTGCGTGTTTCAGAGACTGTGTAGTCCTCCTAGTCAGCTTAGAGATCGGTCACCCAGGTCTCCACAGCGGCTATGAGCGATCTGGGCTTTGAGATGGGTGCCAGAGCTGACGGCGGGGCCGGGGCACATATTGAGTGCCCCTAATGGGAGCTCCTACAGACCCATGCACCCGTCCCTCTGGTCTGACACGGCAGCTTCAGCACACGCAGGCAGCACAAAGCAGCTTCAGAAAACACTTTTTCTGAAGAAATCTTCAAATGGAGTAGGACTGACAGCCATTTCTTGGTTCTCTGCATATCAGACATGTCTTGAGAGGAAAAAGCTGTTGTAACTTGGCTTGTGTGGAAGTGAAAAAAAAAATCTTCCCCTTCAGAAAATGGCCCCATGGCAGAATTGCAGTGCACAACAGTGAACAAACTACAGTTGTCCCCATTATCTGGAGCCAGTCCATCCTCCTGCTGCATGTTAGCCTTTACACAGTGATTTATCAACCTCTCTTCTATGTTTGTGATTGAAGTTTGCTCTCACTGGAGTACAAGGTTTGGGATCCAGACTGGCACTTCAAGTCTCTGTTTGTGATGAGATTCTAGAGAGGTGAAAATAAGTATTTTCCTGCTGAAATCAGGGAACTGACACCGCTTTACAGTGAGGTGGTCTTGGGTCTTTCACATCACGAACCTGTACTGAATCATCTCTTGTGGAGTTTAATGCATATACGAAGAAGCCCTTTTCTTGCCTTTTTTCATTTCTCCTCTGATCCAAAGCAATTAGCTGTCAACTGAGGCCATTCTGCTTAGGTCTTGTTCAATCAGAGCATCTTACCAAGGGGCAAGATGTAGGGCAAAACAGAGGTAAGCAGGTCCTTGTCACTGCAGATTCGCTGATGGCTCCAGCCCCTGCACCGCTTAAAACTGCTTCTGATTGCAAAATGTCTCTGCTGCACGGCACACCCATGCAGGGACCTGTCCCAGAACTGCACTTGCTCTGACGAACCATTGAGCTGCAATATTTATACCTGCTGTGTAGAAATGCGGAGCTGGGCTTCCAGCACCTCTAACCTCTGCTATTGCCCCTGTCGCTGTAACAGCCCTCCGCAAGCCCCACGTTGGGAGGTGGAAAGGAGCAGGGAAGTGGTCCTTGAGCTACAAAGAAAGTTTCCTGTGTTTCAAGCACTGACGGGAAATGGACCTCTAATATAACCTCAAGAGGCTGCCCAGGGAAGTGGTGGAATCGCCATCCCTGGAGGTATTTAAAAGATGGGTGGGTGTGGTGCTGAGGGACATGGTTTAGTGGTGGTTTTGGCAGTGTTAGGTTGATGGTTTGACTCGATGATCTTAAAGGTCTCTTCCAACCTAGGTGATTCTATGATGCTATGATTTTGGAGGCACCATCCCAGCCTTGCTGATATTATGAAACACGTGGGGAAATTTGCCAAGAAATAGCAGAGTTCACAGTGGGCAGTATGCAAAACCCAATGCCTCAGGAAGGTAGAGGAAAACCTAAACAAATTGATGGAAATAAGTTTCTCCCACAGAGTTTTCTCTGACTCTGTCACTTGATGTAAGGTATAGAGAAAAGGTACCTCAGTGTGATGGAGGTAAGACAGATGACTGGCAATCGTGAAAACTTTGAAAATCAATGTGTAAGAAGTGTGGGGTAGCTGTGGAAATGACACAGTGCAAAGGGAAAGATATGTGAAGCAGAGTAGTCAGACACAGACCTACAAATATCATGGATATTTTTAGTTGATGGCAATTCTGAAAAATCCACTGGGGGAGGAGAAGGGAATGAGGACAGAAAAAGCAGTTGTCACTGAACTGAAAATCCTGTCAGTGTTGCACACATCATTTCATTTTGAGCTTTTTTTTAATGAAAGCAGAGTTCTAGGCAGGAAATCCATTTGAAATAAAAAAATTGAAAGTTTCATTTTGAAAGTTGAGGCAAAATATTCGGATTATTTTGGCATGTGTTGGATTTTTTTCAACATGAAATTTAACAAAGTCTCGCAAGTCCATAGACTATTTTCATGCCACTGAATCTGCAACTTTCCATGGAAAATGTTTTAAATATTTATCCAAACCTCATCAGTCAGAGAGATGTTTTGTCATGACAGGAATTACAGTAGAAAATGTTTAGTATTCTTAGCGTCCACCCTTCACAGCATATTTTGCATAATACGTATTTTCTTCTGCTATATACCACTAGAGTACCATGTGTCTTCACCACAATATGACAAATTTCAAAGTTAAGATTACTAGGCTGTATCTAACACAGCGTTATATTATTTTTTAGCATTCTAGATAAATCAATAGAGAGGACTTAAAATACTGTGTAGAAAGCATTTTTAAATAAAAGGTTAGAGTCCCTCTGGAGATGCATGCAACTCCAACTGCATCCCAATAGCAACGCTGCATTTTTAAACAAAGGATAATACTAACCCATTTTATTTTAACCACATACTTCCTAACTATGCATACTGCTGCAGCAATTAATAAATATGTTGTATATTTCACAGTATCTAAAGCAGCAACGGGAATACAGCTAAATCTCACTGAAATTGTAATGGATTTTTCCAGCTTCACCTGCTCTGAATAAACACTGTTTCTCACAGGAGAGCAGAAAACCAGGGGTGCAATGCAGCCAGCGCAGCCCAGTGAGAGGCCTTTGGTCTCGCTGCAGGCAAGGACTAGGGGCAAGAAAAAACTCTCTCATTCAGCCATTGAAAAATAACATCCCAATGTGTCCTGGCATTACCTAGAAGCCTAGCAAGGTGTTTGACATGAAAGAATCATGGCCTGCCCTTTGACACTCTGAAACAGGGTCCTGCCACTTGGGAGCGCAGGTCACGGGCTGCCTTGGACCCACATCAAGACCCTGCCACAGGCAAGCACTAGCAAAAGGTGCCTGTCTAGCCACAGCCTTACGTGGACACACACCAGATTAATAGTGCATCTTTACTGATAGCATTGTGCCCTACACAACACCCACCCACACCTCACTACACATGTATACACAGAATCATAGAATCACAGAATGGTTTAGATTGGAAGGGAACTTAAAGATCATCTAGTTCCAACCCTGCTGCCATGGCCAGGGACACCTCCCACTACACCAGGTTGCTCAAAGCCCCACCCAGCTGGCCTTGAACACTTCCAGCCTTGAACACTTCCAGGTGCCTCACCACCCACACAGTAAAGAATTTCTTCCTGAGATCTAATCTAAATCTCCCCTCTTCCAGTTTGAAGCCACTACCCCTCATCCTATCACTACGTGCCCTTGTAAAAAGTCCCTCTCCAGCTTTCTTGTAGGCCCCCTTCAGATACTGGAAGGCTGCTATAAGGTCTCCCTGGAGCCTTCTCTTCTCCAGGCTGAACAACCCCAACTCTCTCAGCTTGTCTTCGTATGGGAGGTGCTCTAACCCTCTGATCATCTTCATAGCCCTCCTCTGGGCCTGCTCCAACAGGTCTATGTCCTTCTTGTGCTGAGGCCTCCAAAGCTGGACACAGTACTCCAGGTGGGATCTCACGAGAGGGGAGTAGAGGGGCAGAATCACCTCCCTCGACCTGCTGGCCACGCTTCTTTTGATGCAGCCCAGGATACGGTTGGCTTTCTGGGCTGATCTTCTGGGCTGAGACATCTTCCAGCCCTCACTACAAATCAAGGTTAAAGGAGATAGATAGGCAGACCAGAGGGAAACCTGCCTCTAGTGAGAAATCTCGCATTGAGGAACACGCTCAGATCATGCATATGCATGCACACACACACACACACACATGCACACCCATTCTTGGTTCCTCCAGCCTTTCCCCTTCCCTAACAGAAATTTGCAAAAGCCAAGCTCCTGGGCCCACTCAGGGCTGACACTGCTAATTTCAAAAGGGTCCAAAGCAGGTTGGAGAACAGTCTTTCCGAAAGGCTTCCTGTTGAATTTAATGAACAATCATCTTCATCTCCCCTTGATTCCCAACCCAAAAGGAAGGAAGCAAGGATCTGGCATGTGGATAACCCTCTACACATACACACGTGCACCCGCACACCCCTCATATACACACATGCATGAGGGGATTCTTTGGAAGTCTTTCCAACGAGGTTTCTCCCCCCGAAAAGTGGGGCAAAAGGACAACAGTTATATGGGGTTTTTACCTCTTAATCTCAATCATCTTCTTCCTTCAGCTTGCATTTAATATGCAAGCTGAAAATGTCGATCCACTGGCATTAAACAGTGCCTATGCTAGGCTTCTTCATCGCATTTGTGCTGCTGGCATAGACATACTGCCAGCATTGACTACTGTAGTGATTTTTTAATCACTAAATTTAGTGATTAAAAAATGTAGTGATTTTTTTAATCAGCCTGCCTCAGCCTACATAAGCCACTCTACCACCCCCAGTGACAAAGCAGCATCAATACTGGCAAAAACATGAAGTTTCTTCAGGAAAAAAAAAAAGAAAGGGAAAAAAAAAAAAAGCACAGACATAATCCTTATCTTCATCACCTCTTATTAATGGTTTTAATATGCCGTTGTATGGATGCTCACTGGCCAGCGTTCAACTCTGCTGAGCTGAGTGATTTAAACAATGCAGCAAAGTCACTGATCATAATTCACTACACCGCGGTCTTTTCTGCCAATTGCCAGCTGTCACCCAACTTGCAGGATAAAGTGCATAGCAGGGACCAACCCCTGGAGGACTCCACTTCAGCCCACAGCACCTCTAGCACCTGAGGAGAAGCCATTGTGTGCTAAATACAACAGAGAACACTGCCACCACAGCCACAACCCGGAAGATCAACCTGCAAATCTGTGGGCGCAGGATGATCAGGAGGCAGCAATGGGTCGGTGAGAGTGACCTGCTCCCGACGGCACAACAGCAGCACATTGTGTTGCTCTACTTCCACTTCCACTCACGTAAGTCTCCCCTTTACAGGCTTCTTCTCAGATCTGTCAGTGGAACCATATTTAACCTACCTTGTATCTGACCTGTTGATGCTTTGCGGAAAACGAAGCAATGGCCTTGTGTCTTCCCTCCAAACCAGCCTTGCAGCACACCGAGTGCTGGATGACTATGGGAAAAAAATCACCCTTCTGTCAACTTAATCTCATGAGCACTAAGCATAAAGAAGAAAAAACATAGTGTCATTCAAAATACTGCCTCTTTACAAGCATACCAAATCCTCTGTGGAGTAAAATTACCAAATTGGTTTATTCTTTCAGAGGGCCATTATGCATACAGAAATGTAAAAAATGTGTGTGTGTGTGTGCTTTTTTCTGCATTCTTCTTTCAAAGCTGCTGATTGTTCATGTGTGTGTGTAAATAAAGCTTTCACATTCATAATCAACCACCTCCTCTTCGTTCCCTCCCCTCCTGCCTTATTCTTTTCATACTGCTACAATCCTTTGTTAGCAGCAGTAATCACACAATGAGATTTGCCTGAGAAATTTCAGGAGAATCAAAATGAAAAAAAAAAAAAATCTTTTCTTCACATTTTCATGAAAGCATGACATTTCAAGCTTTTTTTCCTCTATGACTAAACACAAATTCATGCTTCTGAAAAATATACCTTTAAAATTTTGGGGCAAAGGAAACTGAAATGTTTTTCCCCAGCAATGTGAAAATTATAGTGATATTGCAAAGAACCGGCTGTAAAAACTTCCAAAAGAGATAGTATAGTGATGAAACACTTCCTTTTTATCCCAGAAAAGATCAGGGTAATGAACAATTGGAATACAGAAAATAGTCAAGGTCAATTATTTAAAAATATGCGTATCTGTTTAAACCTCACATGCTTTCTTTTTAATCAGGAAAGGTGGTTTAAGAATGGAAAGAGTCCCCAGGTCACCCAGTTCTCAGCTGGTGGAGTTCACTGCAGGAATGGCTTGACTGTTCTTTCCCCTTGTCTGTTCACCCTCCATCTACTCACACTATATTGTATCTACTAATACTAGATAAACTAACAGATAATCTTTTACTGGTCTTGATTCAGGTCAGAGAGGAAGAAGGATATACTTCTTTTTACATAAAAAGCAGGTTTTTTCACTTTCGGTGAAGGAAAGTGGAAATGGGAAACAGGAAAGGGAAATGGGAAGGAGAAGAGAGAAAGGAAAAAAAATGGAAAGAAGAGAGAAAATGAGGACTTCCCTTTTTTGATTCAGTGATTCTTCAGATTGGCTTTAAAGAGGACAGCAGATAAGGCAAAGCTACCTTATAAATCGTAAGTCTTTTCATTAAGCTTTTGCAATGTCTTTCAAACTCTAAATTGTATTACAGTCCTCATCGCCCATAGTAATTTATGTTCGTAAGGTATTTTTCATGAAATATGTAATTTTAGCCTAGTTTAAGACTCAACAGACTGCAAGTATATAATTGTTCTTTAGCTGCCCATCAAAGCTGATGCTGAATCAACAATTTTTTAGGCTAACTTGATTTGTTTTCACAGGCTGGCTAATAAACGTTGACTTAAACTGTGGCATGTAGTACATTAAGCATCCTGAGACCTAGAAAATTCTCTATGACAAACCTTTTAGATATAATCAATGCACTGGTTAGAAGTAATTCAGCTTGATTTGAACTAAAGACTAAGACAAAGAATAGGATGGCATTTTTACACAAAAGAAAAATGTAGCACATTTTCTCCCAAATCATACAAAACTATTTAGATTCATCAATCCCAAATTCATGAGGAATCCTAGAAACTATGGTTTGGGCAAAAATATAGTAGCATTCAATGTTGACTAGTGAAAGATAATGTGAATTAAAAGAAATAAAGTCTTCAGAACGATGACTGGATTACATACTAAATATAACACAAAAAAATCTAGATGTCATTGACCTGCACAACTCATTATTAACAGTTGCACACAACTGAAATACGTTTGTGAAGTTTTCCTGGTAGAATAATGTGTTTGTGTTTATTATTATAACAGCTTGTCATCATTATCTGTTAGGCATTTTTATCTGTGTATTTTCCAAACTGCTTTATAATGTAAAAAATCAAAAATATATCTTTCCCTTGTAATGCTTTCATAACTACTGCAAGATTTGTACATCACCTTAACTTGAAAGTGCAACAGATGGATTGCCAGCAGGAAACCATGAAATTGTCAGAAAGACAGTAAGAAAAGGAGAAAAAGCAAAAATTGCAAGAGTTCCTATATATAGTCTCTGTTTGATCTACTATACTACTCCTCTGTCATCCTTGTGAATGCTTATTCTCCTGGAAAAGTATATTCTTATCCCAGCAGGAAAGTACAAGGGCCCACAGGGCTTCCCAAATTATGAATGAGGGACCTGCAGCAATGCACTGGCTGTGATGTGCTCAAATTTTTATCATAGTGCATTAATGTTAACGGAGATACATCATATGACCATAGTAAAAGACAAACAAGGTAATATTTCTGTACTAATTTTTTATTTCCTATTTTTCCATCTTTAGATATGTAGGAAAATGTCTGTATGTGCCATGATACAAGTATGTAGTATTTTTCCCAAAGTATATCCAAGGACTTCTGATCAACTTTTGAGCCCTAGATTTATTCTTTTTATACAACTTAATCATTTAGTTGACGGTACTTACTCTGTGGAAAACAACATCCTGGCTAAAATTTTTTTAAAACCCTTCACGCGTATACTGTTATAAAATAGTAAGAAGTTATTATTCTCACCAAGCATCAAAACAGGGTACAGAGAATACCGTTCATTAAGAAAAAGCCCAGACGTATAGGGAGACCATATAAGGTAACAGTGAGTAGCTGAAAGATGAATCTTTAAAAAACCATGAGAGAGAGATGACAGGAAGAATTTACAGAAAGAACAGGATACTATTTACACAATTATATTCACAGGTGGAGACAGAGAATTTATTTTTAATTACTAGAAATGTAAGGGGAGGGGTTTTTTAAGAGAATGAATGGTTTGCATGTTTGATACTGATGGCAAAACATTTTTGTGCACCATAAAAATCTTTTAACTGTTTTGGACGCCCGGTGTTCACATCAGCAATACTATAGGCTTATATATCAGGTTATGAACAGCTTCTTCTCTCCCAGCATTAAACATTAAACATGCTTTGCAGGTATAAAAACATACGGTACATGTGACAGCAGCTACCACAATTGGGCAATTTGGGCAAAATCTCCTCCAGGGTTCCTCACCCTCCCTGGCTATGTTCAGGAGGGAAGCTGAGGTGGAGCAGAGGCCCTGGGAGACAGAGGGAAGAAAGGTCAGAAGCAGGCAAACACCATGATGGTGTTGAGCATGAGCAGAACAACTTGCAGAAAGTCAGGGCTGATGTGTACTGGCAGAGCCTCCTGACTGCGACAGGAGCTGCGGGAGAAAGCCGTGAGCCTGCACGGTGCTTTATGAAACACACAAATGACAAAATCTCTGTTCCAAAGAGGGCTCGATCTCCTCGTTTCCACCGAGCCAGCCAACCCTACCTCCTGGAGCCAGATCAGACACCATCCCTCATCTCACTGCACCACCTCAGTGTGCCATTTTCCAAGAGGTAATCTATTTGCCAACTTCTATTTTTGTCAGATCAACCTGTTCCCTGAAGCATAATGAAAACTCCTTGCCAGATCAATTTGTTTCTGAAGTTTCCTGGTTGCCAGCTCCACTCTGAGTTATTTCGTTTTGTCTGCATGTCAGAACCATTAGGCTGGCAACTGCTTAAATCTTTCGTTATTGTCACAGGTTGGGGCGGGGGAGGGGGGATGCTGGATAATCACAAAGTGAAGCAAAATGCCTGCCCTGCAGAGATGGCGCTCCAAGTAATGTGGAAGCAAAATAAAGTACTAGCAGTGGGCGTTGCCACCACATAGCAGGAGAGATGAAGGGGTTTGGGGGCTTTTACGTCCAGCTGTGCAGGTGGTACAATGCTGCAGGAAGCAGGACGGTGCTTTTAGCACAGGTTGAAGCACCATTCAGCAAGCAGCCCTCTTGCAGGGCCGGGGGGAGACATGACCGGGAGGTACCAGCTCCTGGTGTGGCTGAAACCTGCTGCTCAGTTAGCACTGCAATCAGCTGAGTAATCCTACAACATTAATGTCCTTGAGTGGAAATTTTTTGTTTTTTTGGACCCAGCGTGATATTTTGTACCGTCAGGAAGTGAGTGGCAAAGGCCAGTGTCCAAGAAGAGATGAGTCAGGTTATGTGGGCAGACAAAGGAAGCAGATCTGCAGTCCTGCAAGAGGACTGTGAGGCTGTCTGCGCGTTAAGAGAGAGGTACAGGGTTTTTATGAAAGGCAGTGCTGAGTCATGAATGACAGCAAGGAGACAAAGGGAGATTGAAGGTGAAACAGAGTATACACGGAGAGGACTACCAGGAAAAAGCCTGCGTTTTATATTATCCTTTCCATTCTTTAGGGCTTCACAGGAAATTATGTGCCTTGGTTTTTGAAAACAGTGTGTTGCAGAAGCTCTGTGTGCTCTGCTCTTGGTTCATTCTGCATGCTTTGCTGTGAACTAGGACACTGCTGATTAGAGTTCGACAGCTCATAACCCTATTCAGGATTTTTCCCCTTAGGAGGAAAAAAAAAAAAAAAAAAAAAAAGCTGATGTAATTCCCCAGAGCTCCTTTGGCTTTGCTATTGCATAGCTACACAGTCTCCCAGAGTCATTGTCTTGAACAACATCCCAGCCCCCCTCTAGACTGCAGGACCTTCTGGCTGCTTTTCCTTGCGTGTGTTTTCTGCTTTATGTAAGGAACGAAATGGGGAGCGTGAAATCAGAAGAGCAAAAAAGGTGATGAAATTTTCAGTTCAGACACAGAAGGTACATTCAGTACTGGATGTCAGAGGGAAATCTGAGAAAGTAGCTTTTGCGTTCCAGACTCTGACTTCTCTACTGATGGGGTGAAACTGAAGTGGGAGGCGGCGAGTGACAGGCTGCCGATCCTCTGCAGCAGAGACCCTTTCCAAACGGTATCAGCCGCACAGAGACTCTGTTCAGATCCTCTGCCTCCCTCTCCAGCACACCACACCATCATTTAATTGATTCTGAAAACCTGCTTCTTGATCACACCCACAGGTCTCATAAATGCACTACGGTTAAATTCGTCTTGGTCTGAAGGCTGAAGGATTACATATGTATCTGAGTCCTTGTCTGAACCCCCAAAATACAACTCCCAAAAAACAACAACAAATCTGTTTTCAAATAAGCAGAAAAAAACCAGACATGCTAAAGATTTGTTTTAAAGGAGGAAATGCTGCGTTACCCGAAATCTGTGACCACTCACTTTAAAAAGTAACATCTGAGGAATCAAAGGAGATACTCTCAGATTTGGAAGGCCAATCATATTTGAATGTAAATAACATTTTATGTACTTGTGGAGGGAAATAATTTTACAGTGTATTACAAAACAGCTTGCTGCCTCTGTGTCTTTTTTCCACCTGAAAAGTAGGTCAACAATCCTTATGGTTTTGAAAAGAAGGAATAAGGAATGCTTGTTGAAAACAAGCAGGGTTTAATTTCAGTCGTAAACAGAAAGAAATACTAGTTTTACCTTTTGTATGTGAGATTTCAGTATATAGTTAGAAGTCAGGCACCACTGCACGTTATCCAGTGTTCACACCAAGAGCCAGCTGCGCCCCAACTTTTCAATACTCCGCTTCAGTGACAATACAAGCAGATGAGTTGCAATATACAGCCTGCGGTGAAATAAAATCAAAACCTCTCACACAGAGTAAGGGGAAAAAGGGAGAGATAGGCTAGGACAGCATTAAAACCAAGGAGCTATTTGGGAACAGGAAGATGGCAAGGTGGCCAAAGGATCTGATGATTCAGCATATCCCACCGTAACTACCCAGAATATTACAGAATAAGTGGTATCTTAAACTATTTATGTATGCTCACATCATCACAACAAAACCCAAAGGGAAAATGATAATTACATTTCTTGCCTTCCCTTGGAATAAACATCCACCAAGGGGGGCACAAAGGATTTTATGGTCCCAAGCCCAGCAAATCTGCAAGAATTGGTATTTTCCCTGTGACAAAAACATTTAAAAGGATTAGCAACTGACATATTTTTAAAAGCAGTGACCAGCTACTGGGAAGGCTTCTGTTTTCTGCTGTCAGGCAACTTCCAGTACCAGATATGAAGCTCTTGCCTGTTACAGTGTAACAGGAAAGCTCTTTACAGAACTAAACATGTTAACACTTAGGCCAGTACGTGCTTACATACACATGCATACAAACACAATTTGATCTACAACCATGACTGATGCAGTTGCATATTTTTCTTTTTAGTCTTCCTGATAGCCTACCGAGAGTACTTTATTTTACTTAAACAGGGAGAGAACGCCTAGGACCCTGTGGTTCTGGCCACCCCACTTCATTCCATTATACAGTAACCGCTCAAAAAAAAAATCCTGGGCAAAAACTGAATCTTATTGATATCCTAGCTTAGATAAACAAGAATGCATATGCATTAGTGAGGCAAGCTGAATAATAAAATCCTAAACAATGCAGGATGGCATAATTGTATTTTGTTTAGCTATACAATGAATTGTCAATAGCCCTTTAAAAAAAGTATTTTATGACTTGGGTTGAGATTGCAAGCATTAGTGGCGTTTGTAATGTGTCCAGTAATTCTGGTGGATCCTTGTCAAATTGCAGCAGGCTTTCCATTTGGATTTTCTCCATCATTAGGTCTTATTTTCCTGTCAGTTTGCCCATTTTGTCATGAGTTTCTTTCAGACAACAGACTGGGCAACATACCTCCAGCAGCAAAAGAAATCAAACAGTCTTCAAAAATAAAAATATGTTTTAATAATTATTTCCACAAAAGATGGTTCATCAGAATGTATAATATGAATGCTAGACTCATGATAGCCATTTCAGTCTTCTCAAGCACACGAAAAAGCTTTGCTTTTCCTTATTTTCTTCTTAAAAACAGCTGATACACTAGAATTATATTTAGGACTCTTGGAATGTGTTAAAACAGCCCAACAAAAGCTAACTTGTCAAATTCAGCTGTGATGTGAGTTGGGGTTTAAGCTACATAGCAAGTTTAAATTAGCAAGAAAAGGGGTGGATGCTAACATTTTTCCACTGGTGCCACTCCAACACTCAAAGCTAATTCCAAAAGCTTTTAAATCACACTGATAAGTTCTCACAGTCTGAACTGATCCGATGTTAATTATGGACATGATTACTGTTTTAAGTAAACAGCAGTTTACATCAAGCCTGAACTTTACAGTTCCCTTTACTCGCTTTTGCTGAAATACTGCTCTCATGGTTCCAGGATCAGAGTCACTTCTTGTATTAAATCAGTGCAATTTTCTGAGATTACTGGAATGGCATTAGATAGGTCAGCAAAGAAATTGGCCCAATGCGTGTATCCTAATTTTACATCCCCATGAAATACCACATCACTCACATCAGTCTGGCTTTTACCCTTGGAATGAGTTTCACAGCACACTCTTGCAGCACAGCTTCATACCGCCATTGACTTCAATCTGTTCATTCTAGGCAGCATTTGACAGACTTTCTTTTTCTTTTTTTTAGTTTAGTGAGCATTTAGGAAAAATTTCAGGAAAGACAAGAGGTGATGCACTGGTATCACCAAGAAATTATATTCCTTTTTTTTGTTGTTTTGACAGGTTGCAGAAGACTGCAGCTGCATCACCCCCAGGAGGTCCCATGATGATGGGCAGCTCAGCACACTGCTTCTTCTGCCAGCTCCTTCTGGGCTGACATGGAAGATCATGGTGCAGACAAGCTGGAGTGGGGTTCGCAGATTTTGGTACTGCGCAGGTCAGCCGGCATAAGGAGGGTGAGATTGCTGTTTCACAGCTATGCATCAGAGGAGTCATCTGAGAGGACACTGAGCTACAGTCCTTGCCGTGACCTGGTGAGAGAAGCCTGGGAAACTCCACTGGTCCAAACGCTTTAAAGCTCCCACTGCCTAAAATCCCCAAATAATTCAGGTGAAGCTGTCCTGTGAGGGATTTTCCCTGTTCTCACTGCACAACTGCAGTACTTACACACCGTCGCCATCCGGACTGGAGGAACATCCATGGGTTGCCTCCCAAACCTTAAATCAAGGCTTCTACAGTACCTTCCCTTACCCCCACCCTCCATATTCTGCATGAAAATTTAGAAGGAAACACTGTAACATATAAGCAGCATTTTGTGAATGTAAACATAACTTACTGAACGCTTAGCTTTCTTGGCTTCAAAACCCATACTTTGGGGCATTTTTGCAGCACCCACAGCCTAAGCGGCAAGTTACAGGGACGCAGGAAGAGCTGCTAGTTGCAGAAACGCGCGTTATCTTCTGTTTGGCTTTGGTTTCCAACCAAAGCAGGGAGGTTCGCAGGGATGCTCCCGCACACTAACTACCCCTCAGCGCAGATTGCCTGGACGTTTCAGAGGAAAACCTGAGCAAGGGCTCGACC
>VYXH01005912.1:164647-225281 GCA_013397275.1 Burhinus bistriatus
ACGGGGCTGGCGCCGGGCCTGGGGCAGGCCTGAGCAGGGGCCTGCGGCGGGACTTGGGCCTGGGCGAGCGTAGCCCCTGCGGCCTGCCCCTCACATTGCTCGGGCTGCCCCTCATGCAGGCCTGCGGCGCTGCCCGTCCCCGACGGGAGAGCCAGCCCACACACCACACCGGGTTATGGGTACATCTTGCACCCGCAAATAGCCCTGGCAGACTTTGGGCCCTTTCTGTGCATGGGAGCCCCCCACCCCCCAGGCCGCATCAGCTACCATGTGGTGCCTCCATTTTGTCCACCCTTGCCAGCGCCAGGGAAGGTGCGTGGAAGGCACCGTGTCCATGAGGCAGCCACGGCGGGTTCGGCCTTACCCGTGTAAGGGGTTGCCATCACGGCAACCCCTTGGGGTGGGCAGGGACAGCCGTCGTTGGGGGGGTTGCCCCCTTTTCAGAGCAGCCTTCCTCCTCTTCAGGGGTTTGCAGCTCCACCAAGAGCTGAAACGGAGCGTGCTTCAAAACATAAACAGAGCACAGGATTATTTCTGGCTTCCGTAGGGGAATGCAAATCTGAAGAAATCCCCTCTCCCCTGCCTCCTGGAGAGCAGCAAGGAGTCAGATGTAATCTCTTGAAGCATTGCTAACATTTGCCCCACTGAAACTAGCGGAGAAAAAAATACTATTATATCAGCATCGATACACAAAGTGCCCTAATCCCCATTACTTTCTTTGCCTGCAGGAAAACTTTCTTCGATTTTTCTCTCCTTCCCAGGCTTAATGATCAATTAAATAAATACCAGCTTCAAGTCACCTTTCCTACACTTCCTTTCCTTTCCCTCCCCCAGCCCTCGCATTGCAGACATCTGTTTCTGGCTGCCTGGGTTAAACTCTTCCCTTTGAGCCTGGGTGTGCTCAGGGGCCAGGGCAGGGAGAGGCTGGGGGAGGGGAGCTTCGTTCTTGTCCTTTGACCTCTGTTGGGATAAGAAAAGCAGGTTAAAAGGTCAAGGAAAACAATTGCAAGGCCCCTTTTGCTTGAATAGCATGCCAAATAAACTTATCCCGGGGATTTGGAATGATCCTTTTATGGGAATTTCTACCTCCCTCGGGATTGTGCAGGCTGACTTTATGGGAGCTGAGGGCATGCTCAATTATTTTGGGGGGAGGGGGCAGCACTGCTTGAGCTCTTCTCAGCACCCTTGTTTCAGGACACAGAAATACAAGGGATGAGAAGGAGGGCTTTGCTCCCTGATCTAACTCTTGTGAGCTTCCCTGAAATTTGTCAGCTAATATATTGACTTCTTCATTTTTTAATCATTTCTAATCCATAATGGTGGTGTTTAAAATCAAGGAGAAAGAATATGGGTCTGGCTCACCTTTTACACAAAGTGCACCACTGTGACTCCATTTACTAATGAAGTTACTGTTGTATATGAGAGCAATCATTTCCCTAACTCTAGAAAACAATATTTTTTTATCGATAGCTGCTTGGTAGTCATAAGTGCTAGAAATTTCTTTGAACGGCTTCTCTATAAGTACATTTTGTTGGTCCTACATTGTTCAAATTTCAGCAGTGTAAACTGGCAAGCCAGCACCATCTTAGAGGAATGAGTCTCTTGGAATAAAGTCTTCCATGTGGCTAAAAATTCATCAAAGCTTTTTAAAGAAAAAGATGGATTGCTTTTTAATGAAATTTTTAATTCCACAAAATATTTCTTGTGCTTAATTTTTTAGATATTTGAAATAAAGGGCATTTTTAAAAAATCTTCAGTTTCTGACAGCAGAAAATCATCATTTTTTTACAATCAGTTTTTCATCTAAACCTTTGTTCTTTTCCTTGTTGGTAAGAAATTCCGGACAAACCCCCAAACGTTTGCAAAACTGCACTAAGGAAAGCACTCGGCATTGTCAGGCAGTTCTGAGAGGCACCGGCCTTTGATGTTGGACCTTTCCCGCTGGGGATGCACGCTGGCCAGAACAACAGGGGCAGTGCTGGTGGAAGGGCTGGTGGGAGGGAAACCCCCAGAGCACAGGAGACTCTTAGTTCTTTGCCATCTCCTTTGCACTTGGGTCAGGGCCTGTTCTACCAGTTGTACCAGTTAGCATGATGGGAAAAAAAACAACCTGCGTGTAGGCATAGTTACAGCCCATAGTCAAAATAAGGTAGTATACGGCATTCTGGCACACCGAATGTACCGTGCACATACTGGGACCAACGATTTCCTACATTTGGATGTGTAAGAATTCATACTGGGGTTGTGAGCACAGTTCTGAAGTGCTGGTAACCTCAACTTAAAAAGTCCCTTTGATGTAGGGAATTGGTTGAAAGTATTCAATGAGGGAAGAGCTGCAAAAAATGATACATCAAGTATGCAGAAACTGTGCTTAGTTAATTAAAAAGTTGATTAAATCATTGATCTTTTTGGATAACGGAAAGTGAAGTAGAAAATATTTCATTGCGTTAGATCACTGAAGACACCTCTAATGCCTGAGTTTAGATGCAGCACATAGAGATCACATAAATTGTAATATGTACATTTGTATTTTTACTAGATTTTCCTCTTAAGAAGGGAGTAGTTTGTTTACATGTACTGGGAGATCCTGAAATAATAGAGGCCACTCTTCTGAAACACTTTCTTGTACACGAATTGCTGGTTCTCTGTTTTTTGTTGTTACGACTTGTCTGCATTAGAAAGTATTGGTACACTCATGCATAAAAGCCTGTTGTAAATAAAAACTTTCATGATACCCAGAGAAGTGTGCTAATCACAGGACTGTTCTGACAACTTTTGCTGGTTCTGTGATTAGCCATTATATTCCTGAAGGCAACTACAAAAGATCGGGTAGGCTTATCTCAAGCTAAGGAGGTCCAAGTAGCCCATTTCACTTCATTTCGTAGCCTGGCCTGTCATCTCTGTTTCTGTATAAAAGAGTAAATCTGCGCACCGGGAATCCTCTGGAAATCGCCCACTGCTGATGGCAGCAGCAACAAGAGGGCTGGAGGGTACCCCAGAGTCCCTGCAGAGACACGAGGTCCCTTGGAAATATTCCAAGGGCTGGAAGCAAAACTGGGGCTTGTGGGCGGGTGGACCCCACCTGCTTAGGTGTGGATTTGAAGGAGTTTCCATGAGGAGGTGGTCACCAAGCCTCATTGCTGCCCTTATTTGCAGTCTGGGATGTGCATGCATGCAGGCTATTGTTTGATCGTTCTTATTTCTAAGGATAAAAAGAGCTTCTTTGCCCTCCTTAGAGGGGAAATAATATAGTAATTCTAACAGAAAAGGCAGTCATCTCTTTTGGGGGGCCAGTGAAAATATTGCCCTTCTGTGTGAAACTGCAAAACAGAGTAGACCTGCCCGGTGCAGGAAGGTCCCATCTACCACATTTGTTGTGTTGTTGCTGTTCGCCCAGGGCTGGGAGAAAAATAGTCCCCTCTCCTTGCTGTTGCTATGGGAACTTTTTTGGAGTTCTCGCCACTCTTCTTTCAGGGCTGTTGGAACAATGAAGAATATTGAGCAAAGAGTATCAACCGTTATCCAAAGCATTTTAATAAATACCAAGTTTTATTTAAAACTGCACCATCATAAGCTCTTGCCAGCTCTCATCTAATTACTGTTGCAGCAAATACAGTGGCTTTCCAAGAACTCTGCTGAAGATCCCCACAGCTCTGTTGCTCATCCATTTGGTCACCTACCGAGTTACATTCTGCCTTGCGGTAAAGCAAATTCCATGTGTGTTTCCTCATGATGATGCAATTAATTTATTTACTCAAGCAATTCACTGAAACATTAGAATAGAAAGGCATATGGTGTGGACTACTTGCACAAGTCAAAGTCAATTTGTTACTTTCAGCACTGGTAACTTATTATATTTGATACCTCTCAATTGATTTGCTTTTGTGCCCAACTCTGATCTTGAATGCATTAACCTTAAGAAACTTGGACTTCAAGCATATGCATGTATTCTCTAATGGCGCAATTGATTTCTTGGTGCAGTTATTCCTTCACCTTAATTCTTTATACTAGGTGGCCACATTTTCAACAGCCTACATCCAGGAAGCTACTGCAGCACAAGTCATGACATCCCTGTGGACAAAGTTGCTTATTTTCCAAATATGAATCAGTCACAGGTTTAAATGAGGTCAGTTTTTGGTTTTCACTCAAGGGGAAATCGAAATTTTTTTAAATTATTTTTCTGGGATCCACCCTGTATGACAAATCTCTGACAATTTTATAGCTGTTTCTTTTTAGGGTTAGAATTAGTAAAGTATATAATTTTATGCAATATCATGAGCATGCATAGTGACATCATCACAGTACTGACCTGTTGCACTAAACCAGAATAAATTCTCACTATTAGATTTGGCCAGTAGGAAAGAGGATGGGAGTTTTTTGGTTTTAATTTTAAGCTCTCCTTAAGAATGCTTTCTTCTCTTAGAAATGGAGAAAAAAGGACTAATTCATTATACAGATGGTAAAAGGAAACCATAAGAGAGTAGTATTGAATGTGAAATCACGCTGTTGCTAACCGCAGTTTCAGAGGTGCGGGTGTGAAAAAAGAATTCACATTACCAGAATCAAAATGTATGTGATTCTTCTTTAAAAAATGAGTAAAAATGGAAAGCTCTGTATTAGTACCATCTCTGTGAGTTTCAGCTTAAATGTAAAGTGCGTGGTTTTATGCTGGTGAGTATTTGAGAAAACACTGTTACCAGCTGCCAGGCTACACTCCCATGGGCTCATGTGAAGGGCTGCTCTGAAGATTAGAAAATTATATCCCTCAGCTGCAGTTTGCATAGGTGCACACACCGTGCTATTCCTTGGCTTTCTGCCATTCTTAAATGCAGGCAGGGAATGAAAAACACGAGACTTCGCTCCTGTTGTTTCAGAGGAAAAAGAGTCCTTACCCTCGCCACGTCTGCCTGCTCTGGAGCGGGGAGCTGAATGCCTGCTTGCATCGCAGTGGCATAATCCTGCTCGGAGGGAAATTAAAGCTGAAGTTCACGAGGAGATCATAGAATAGTTTGGGTTGGGAGGGACCTTTAAAGGTCATCTAGTCCAACCCCCCTGTAACGAGCAGGGACATCTTCAACTAGATCATGTTGATCAGAGCCCCGTCCAACCTGACCTTGAATGGTTCCAGGGATGCGGCATCTACCACCTCTTTGGGCAACCTGTGCCAGTGTTTCACCACCCTCATTCTAAAAAATTTCTTCCTTGTATCTAGTCTAAATCTTCCCTCTTTTAATTTAAAGCCATTGCCCCTTGTCCTGTTGCAAGAGAGATCTGCTAGAGATGAATTGACCAAGGGTTGCTGTGGTGTGGAGAGCAGGGCTGGGTGGTATTCTGCTTCAGAGAGCTCCCATGATCTGGGAAACTATGTTTATTGCCCCAACTGTTCAAGGTGGCCAAGTTACTGCCCTGCCACCCCATGCAGCTGATGAACGTTTCAATCAAGCCCTTCTACAGTGTGCAGTAACTTAATCAAGGATTTCATTCAGTGCTCCTGCGTTTTGTGAGTCCTCATCTCTGGCACCCCCCGTTGTTTTCCCACACTGAGGGCTGTGCTGAGCAGTAACTACACACACTAGTGATTATACACGGGAATGTGATGAAGTAAGCAGTCTGGATGCACTTGGTTTGGAAGAGAAGGGTTTGGTGGGAAAGTCAAAATCCTAATAGTACCCCATTGCCACCAAAAAAAAAAAAAAAAACTATATGGTTGTAAACCTGCCCACATCTCTGCCACCATGCCTCCCTCAACAGCCCTCCTCTCCTCTCTTCCACTGAGACAGCAGATGTCTCAAGCAACTGGGAGGAGTTGCACCTCAGCTGGACAACCACATGTCCGAAGAGAGGAGAAAGCAGAGACTGCCTGGCACCCTGAGGGAATGGGGTCAGGTCAGAACTAGCTTAGAGGGGCAGAGCAAAGCGAAAATGAAACTCGATTCACAGTTTCAGCTCAGCTGCACACGTTTTGTTCTGTCAAAGATGAACAACTCTCTTCCGGCCCAGAGTCTCAGCCCGTCGGGCTCTGCTCACAGGATTTAGCTGAAACAAAATTCAACGCATCTGCTGGAGGGGCAGAGAGTGAATGAACCGTGAAGCCAAGTTCTAAAAAAAACCCCGCTCTTGCATCAGCATGGTTGCTGCTGCAAGGTCACACAGCAAAGAAACGTTTTCCATCCTGAAGTTTTTATTCTAAAGATGGTACGGATATTTTCCAGGATCAAGGAGCAGGAGAGGTAGGGGTAATTTCAGGGCGGTGTTTTCAGAAGCATGGCTTTGGCTAACCTCACCAGCAAAAGTCCCATCCACTGCAGCAGAAAGTAAATTAAACCGATGCCAAGTGCCACTGAAAATCCCACTTAGGCTGGCATTTCATTTCTATCAGTGTTGATAACAGCTGCTTGCATATTTATTTTTTATTGCAAAATTGTCATTTGGTCTCTGTGCATACTGCTTTTTTTTACCAGCAGTAAGAGCTCCCTACCCCATCTAATCCCATTCCTCACCCCTTCAAACTTACACAGCAATGTATTCTACTTAGAGAAGCTCAGTGCATTTTTCAGAGTTCATCTATATTTATTGTTACTAGACTTTTTTTTCATCTCTGTTAAAACAAAATTTTTAAGTACATTGAAAATTCAATTGGAAAACGTGTTGGAAAGTGTAGGCACGCTCCCAGAATGGCATTTAAAAATGCAGTAACTTACAGAAATGTTTTTATAAATTCTAGGGAAATGAAAAAATATGGATTTTCCATGAATTTCAGACTAACCACGTTGTGATCTGCAGTTGTTGAACACATACCTAACATCCCTACAGGCAATTATTTTTCATACTGTAACTCTGTTTTCAGCAGTAGTGGACAGCAAATTCAAAGTTCACATTTTTTCCAAGCTGGAGGACCTTCTTGCTGTAAGGGTCTGGAGTCCCAGAATAGCTCAAATTACTTGTATTTCTTTTGCTGCTCTCTGTTAGTACTTTGAGTCAGCAAAACAGGAAATGTCGAGGGATTGTTGAGGTATGCTCCAGGTATAATAAATGGGTAGAAACAAGTTCTCATCTGTTCTGTGTATTAAGAAATCTCTGCTGGATTCAAGATACACTGCTAAAACTGAAGGACATTTCAGGTATTCTCCAGATAAAAGAGGGATTATGGTTCAGAGAGCAAACTAATTCAAGGGCAGACAGATGTGTTCTAAAAGTAAAATACACAGAGGAAAATTGTCCTTCAACTACCAGACTATGCATTAGCTAGACTTAGGTTTGCAAAGAGCAGTTTTTTATGATGATCTAAATGCACAAGAGATCATGAGGCAAAGCAACTTTTCCAGGTGAATCTGTACTTGGGGGTTATGCGGTACTGTAGGTATCACAGAAAGGGCTTAAATTGTAGTTCTGGCTCAGATTCACTCATATACTTATCTTAAAATTAACATGAAGTCTGTCTACCAGAGGCAAATAAAGCAGACTTACACTGGACTGAGATCATAATTTGGCTTGTGGTCTCCAATTTAGAATAGCCTTGAGGTTTGCTTTGAATAAGAAGAACTGAGAAGTTATTAAGGAGAACAAAAACATGATCAGTAACAACCCTGATAAAAATTACAGTGTTTTCAGGAAACAGATAAGTTTACAGTGTCCACAATCCCGGAGTTTAAATGATGAAGTTATAATCTGCATGTGAATAAGATTTTACAAAAAAATAAATAGTATCCACACTGTTTGTGGGAAAATAACGGAAGATTGGCGAGGAAGGTTATAGACACTCTCAAGTGACCTGCAGTTGAGGTGTAGAAAAACACATATATCGTACTAATTGTTGTTTAGCCTTGTGTGTTGGACAAGTAGACCATCTGTGTTTCACTAACATAGGCCTGTGACAGAGGCACCCTTTCGAATGTGCTTCAGATTCCTGCCCTGCTGTGGGAAAGATCAAAGCACAGTGGTAAACTACACCTGTGTGAATCCCTGAAATACAGGTGAAAACAGCAGGTTCGGTGATCCTCTAGCATGGACCAAGCTTCACAGTGCCTGCATCCCCACTTGTGTGCCTGTGCCCAGGTGCTGCTTGTGGATCCCCTGGCTGGCGAGGTAATGAAAATATATTTACTCTTTGCACTTCATCCGTGGTTTTGTGCTTGTTCCTATGTCCTGCCTGTGCTAGCTCACACCCTGCTCTATCGGTCATCTGGGCTATGGATCAGCTATCCGTAGTCTGTACCTGATACCATTTCTTAAGCAGTTTTGTATTTGAGGAAATTGCAGTATCTCAGCTAGGCCAAAGGCAAAACTCTAAAGATCTGAACTTGTAGTGGTTATTAAAAATGCATAAAAACAAAAGGTTGTTTTAATGTTTTCATTTACAAATAAACATTTACTTAACATTTGCTGGTCAATTCAAGTGCAGATGAAGATGCACCTTCGTTAAAAACCTTTAATTTTTGTTACATGAATTTGGTACTATCGTCATTTTTGGTCTGGCTAGTAATCACTGCAAGAGATGTCTTCTCTTTTGTGGATGTTCTCTTGCAGCCATAAAATTGATCATTGACAGTTCTAAAGTTGCTATAGGCAAATTATGATATTGCTTTTTTTCCCCCTTTTCTGTATAGGAGCCTCCAGAAACAGATGGCAACACTAAGGAGCTGAGGACAAGGTAGCCAGTTCTGTGTTCCCATGGCCATCCCATTAGCTCAGTTAAGATGCTCCCCTGCATTCACAGAAGACAGATTCAAGGACTTCCTGTGCCACTCATCACCTGTGAGACCTGTAAAGCATTTAAGCTCAGCTTCCAGAACTCATTAGGCATCTACATTTTGTTTCTTTCCGGGCATGTGTTAAAATAGAAGAACAGACTAGAAATTCCTTCCCAAAGGGCCATTCAGACACCAAGGCACAGGCTGTGAACACTAAAGCTACACTGGCACCTAACTCAGACCTATGCAGAGGTGTTTAAACTTGGAGAGACACAGGACTTACAGTATGTCCTGTTGGACAGCTTAAGCATCCCCGCATCTACCATGTTGTCTGGGTGACTCTCACTCCCAGGCCCTTAGCCATTCATAAGTACTGTGAAACTTGGGTGTAAAATTTTGCCTTCTTATTTAGATTCTAAGAGTCACCTGAGAATTGTCATGATTAAGCCCCTTTGAGAACTGAGTTGAAGCATCTCTAAGATACACCTAAACTCTAGAGGAGATACATGCCATATGATATGGCCCACGGTCCTTCCCTGCAAAGCATCCAGACCAGTGAATCTGTTAGAGTACTCCATGTCTGTCTCCCCAGCCAAGCACTCAGATCTTTTTCCAGTTGGATATGTGGTTGGGGGAAGGGAGAATACTATGCATTCAGGTCTCATGGCAGTATGCTTTTGGGAGGCATCTGAATGCAAAAACTGAGAAGCTCTTCTAGGTATTTAGATGTGCATCCTATCTTTATTCTCTATTGCTGAAATGAAGAAAATAGCAACTTTCAGTATATTCAAACAGAAAATTATCATATTTGTGACATGAGGATAATTCCAATGAATACTGCAAGGAATTCAAGTGCTATGAGGTTGGCCTCTATGACTTAGCCTTGAGTGCCATATCCAGCTTTAACAGCTTAAATGTGAAATGAATGGCCTCTTGTCCTGCTTTTTTCCCACCTGCTGATCTAAGATAAAGCTACCACAGAGCCCTGGAGAGACCCATATGCAAAGGCAAAGGAAAGGCCTATAAATCCACATGTTTCTTTCAGATCTTATATCTAGTTATTTGGGAGTTACTCTAGCTGATCAGTTAAATTTGGTTCTACTATCCATGTGTAGCATTCAGCACAGGAGTGACAGAATAGGAGTGGGAGACACATCCTCTTGTTGGTGGAATTATGTCTTTGTTTATCATTATACCTTTTGATTCTGATTTACTATCAAGATATTGTCCACTCAAGGGTCAGGAAGCTCTGCATCCCAGTTTAGGCCCATGGGATCCCACCTGTAGTGTCAGCTGTGGCTTGGCCCTGAGGACCAAGTCAGTCTGCAAAGCTACACCTGAGCTGCACCACAGGTACTTTCTACTGTGTATCCGCAGTCCCAGATCATGCCATCTGGAGAACCTGCCAGAGCATGCACAGCTGATTTTAAATACAGAAGGGGAGAACTGGGAAGCAGAATGGGATGGTGAGCATGCCTGTCTCTCCCAGCATGCCCACAGGATGCAGCTGGAGGATATCCGAGCAGTTGGGATGTTTTTACGAGTTCCATAGTTTGGTTGCAGCCTAAATGTCTCAACATAGGAGAGTTTCCTGTCAAGGCCTTGGTATTCTTTGTCCTTCTCCTACACGTTAAGTTATCCTATCTGAAGTAATAAGGTCAGGAAAAACCTGTAGAGTGACATATGTGAGACAATGGAGAACCGAGTGTCACTAGAAGTGCTCATTCTCTCAGTCTTACCTTTGGTGGCCCTCTTGTTTCCTGTTTCCTTTCTTGTAGGCGGGAGCTGCTCTCTGTCATTGTCTCTACCCTCTGCCATCAACAGTAGCACAGAGGTGTCTGCCCCTGCATGATAATACCTTTGTGAATCTTCCTGAGGTTCTGCAGCCTAAGTGTGGGATTGAGGGTTCCTAGCACAAGCATAGAGAAATACAGCTGAAGTGATGAAATTCACACACCTATGGCAATTCTGCCCAAAATAAAAATTTTAAATGTGCTTATTCAAAAGGCTGTCACTTCACAGAATCACAGAATGTTAGGGGTTGGAAGGGACCTTTGGAGATCATCTAGCCCAACCCCCACTGCCAAAGCAGGTTCACCTAGAGCAGGTTGGACAGAAATGCAGGACAAAACCCGCATCCAGGTGGTTTTTTAGTATCTCCAGAGAAGGAGAGTCCACAACCTCTCTGGACAGCCTGTTCCAGTGCTCTGTCACCCTAACCATAAAGAAGGTTTTCCTCATGTTGAGATGGAATTTCCTGTGTTCCAGCTTGTGCCCGTTGCCCCTTGTCCTGTTGCTGGGCACCACTGAAAAGAGTCTGACCCCATCCTCTTGACACCCACCCTTTAGATATTTAAAGCATCAGTGAGATCCTTTCTCAGTCTTCTCTTCTCCAGGCTAAAAAGACCCAGGTCTCTCAGCCTCTCCTCACTTGAAGACCTAGTAAGGTAAAAGCTTGCTTCCTTCTTCAAAAACGTCTGTATTTGCAGCTGTTTTCTTCAAACAGCTCAGACCAGTCAGATTGTCTTTACTCCATCTCAACAAAACGCTGCAGATTGATTATAACATTTCTTTAGGAAAGGAAGGGCAGTCGCTCCCCAAAATATCTACCTTAATTACATGGTTTCTGAGCTGCAACACTACGGCTTATAGTTCAACGGTTGCATAAACTCCCCAGTGAGAAATCGGAACAATATTTAATTAGCCCAGTCCTGCTGTGTGATACTCCAAACACCCTGTTTACCCAATTAAGACAAAGGTTGCGTGATCTTGCAGTTAGTAAGTGTCTCTATATATTACACATTGCAGCTGGAAACTGGAAATGTAAAACATCTCTCTTTGTACCTCTTAATTGTGCTATGTCTAAGTAACACAAAGCAGATACAAAATAAGAGAGTAAGGAATCCTTTTCAAAACACCTGGTTAAAACAACTGCATAATGCAAAGGAGGCTCAGCTAGCAACAGGATTCACATCCATGGCATGTTCTATCACAACAAAATAAGACAAAGGACATTTCAGGTGACAGTTTAGATCTCTAATAATATGCCCAAGAAATGGGTCTTCAAAGTAAATACACTCTCTACCACAATGAACATGAGAGCTACTGTATGTGAAATGTACCTGAGATGCACATTGTACTAGGAGACAGAAAGGAAGGAAGGAACTGCTTAGTGTTTATGCAGCTCTTCTCTGTTTGTTCCAATAAAATGTTTTTGTCTTGAATTGAATAAGAACGTAAAGAATATTCAAATGACATGATGCAGCTTTTGCAAAAACTTTGATTTTATTAGAGTTGAAATAATTGTCTCACTTATCCATGAGATAAGTCTTGAAATGTCTCTTTCACCCCGGAGATCTTCCCATCCAGAAGGGAGACTGCGGAACGTTGCACTGGTTCAAGGAGCACCACAAGCTGCAGACCTGCTCTTCTGACTCTAGTAGAGTCTACTGCAGTTTACTTTCCTTTTGCCAAGGGAGGGTTTTGGGTTCAGCCTCCATTTTGATACTGTTTTCCCAAATGAGCTCCTGATACTCTCACAAAAACCTAATAGTAATCTTCTCTAATTGTTAAAGTATGAGATATTTAAGGCCTGTTTCAGTGTTTATATGAGTAAAGTACAGTCTTGATTTTCTTACACTGCTCTGAAAAGAAGTTGAGACTGGGAAATTTGGGGGGAAAAACCTGGAAAATTTGGGTCCTTTTGATTTTCCAATGAAAAATCAGATTAAAAAAAAATTACCAAAATTTAAAATTTTACTATACATCAAAAAGCTATTTCCAGGCAATCCTAATAGTAACATACACACCAGAAAACAACAGCATGAGATTTTCTTCAGATCACACAGAATCACGTTGCATCAACATTTACATGGAAATCTCAAAGGAAAATCCTGGTACTTTCAATAACATCCAAGAGATTTTATCCCTGCATATTTAAAAGGGAAATATGTGGGATGTTTTCAAAATAATATTACGACTAAATAATATTTCAAAACCTGTAGGCTTTACTTTTTACTTATTTACTCCAGAAAATGTTGGTGATATTAATCTTTGCTTTCCAAGAGTTTTCTTAATGTAGATGTGTGTTGTTAGTTGTGTTTCATCTTAGAAGTCACTCTTTTCCAGCGATGGGGAGCAGATAGGTTCGTGTGTGTGTGCATGTGTATGTGAGCGTGAACGTAGAGTCAGTCATCTGCTGCCCGGTCACACTAGTTGAAGTCACTTTTAGTAGGTGGCAAGGCAGCTAAAACTTAGGTGTTGCCATGCCCATAAGCGACACATGTATAGCTCTAGTCCTTCCTGTGTTAGGCAAGTTTCTTTGATCATACCGATATCTCTCTTCAGAATTACTCTTATATGAAGCCAGAAGCAGTCCAGCAGCATTGAAAAGGTTGGGAGAAACAGCTGAGGCGGGGAGGGGGCTCATTGTCACCAGCATTTGTAGTCTCCAAAAATTGTTTGGCTGATATTTACATTTTTATGAGAGACACCTAAAACTGTCCCCACTAGGTGGGTGTAACATTAGTGATGTGCATAAGGATTGATGACTAACACTAGGAGGATACAGTAATCCCTAATTTTCAGCAAGTCCCTGAAGTGAAGAAGAGCTAACCAGATTATAAAATCTTGTCCCTTCTAAGAATCCACATGTAAGTACTTTTTAAAGATTTCATTATGCCTTGCTTTCTGTAATTGCCTGTCTAGCACTTAATTGTCTAATGTATATGGGAAAAAAGGTATTAAAAAGATGATTGAAAGATAGCCATTAATGTTAGAAGTAAAGCGATCAGCAGATCTCAGATAGTAGGAGGCAAACCAAAATCACACTGGCAATAACTTGTACAACCTCAAGCAAGAACCTGTCCAAAAAACTTGTAGGACCGATATCCGCTACTCAGCCGTTTGGAGCTAAATTTGAGAAGTGCTGTTAAGCAACTGGTTTCCCTTTTAGACATCTAAGGCTGATATTTAGGTAAAGCTGGCAGTTAAAAATGCCAGGCTCAACTGGTGTCTGAATCACCTTGACATGGCTCTATCCATAATAATAGCTTCAGCTGTGCCAGGGAAAGTTTCCAGGCACTGGAACTCAAATCTTCTATTCTCTTACACGGTCAGAGTGGTCTTTGGCTTTTTCTGGGTCTGGATCCACTATCCATCACCATCCCAAACATTTCCCTAGCGTAGTTCAGGACTTTGCACAAACCAGAGACTGTCTCCACATGACAGCATTGGTGTGGATACCCTCCTTGGAGGCAAAAAGAGCCTAATTATATGGATTTAGGTATGGCCTCAGGGTCAAAGGATGGTTCAGGGAACATTTGACTTACTTTTATAGACATGGCCTAGGTATATGGAAGGAAAATTCCAATGGAAGTATCCCATCAGTTTCTGCTTTGAGCCATGCATAAATTTGCACCCAGTTCCGGGCCGTGTTCAGAAACTGGTGGATTGATCTGGTGAAGAGAAGCACCCCCCCAGCCCTAGATGAAGTATTTTTCCAGGAAGGGAAGAGACTTGAGTCCTTGTGCCCTGTAATGCACAGACCTTGTTCCAAAGGTTTGGGCTATCTCAGGGAACTGATTGTTCGTTGAAGGGACATCGGGCCTCAGACTAGCTGGCTTATTATCATAGCACAAAGCATGGAAGTTAAAAAATAAGACTGTTTTCAATTAGATTTCATTTTCAAATTCAAAATGGATATTGAAACCTTTTGATACTCAAAAATAATTTTTGCTCCATTTTTATCTTGGTATATATAGCCAAGGCAAAAGAAGGACATCTTTCAGACAGCTCAGAAGATCCACACACACAGAGCCTTTCTCCTCTTTAAAAAAAAAAAAAAAAAAAAGTGGTCTTTTGCTTGCATTTTGGCTTCTGAGACCACATTTAGTTACAAAAATAAATTGTCTTGCTTTCAAAAATGTTGAGTGCTCTTGAATCCTACTGCAGTCATGTTCCCACATATTAAAAATGCTAGGCTGGAAGAATTTCTAAGCACTGTTTAGGAGACAAAAGCCTAAAGGTTTTGTTTACAGACTTTCTCACAGAAGAATAATCAAACTCTGTAGAGAGCTGCTGCTCCACTTACTTGCTAGCCTTATTTTGACAGCCTTTGCTAGTCTGCCCCACTTTGAAAAGGGTGGGTTGATGTGGAAGCCAAAAAAGTGAAATCACATTTAGTGTCAAAAAAATACGTGTGTTTTAAGCTTTCATCTGCCACTAGCAAGTCATCAAAGATGGCAGCGGTAGCAGCCCTTGTAGTTAACCCAGTGCGTGTTCATTAAACAGCAGGGGGTACCCGGAGTGTTTATTTCAGTAAAAACAATTAAGCGTATATATTTTTTTTTTTTCAGTGTTAATGATTCCCTGTTGACAGAGCTGAAAAGGGAGTGCTTCTTGAGTTTCCAAGAGTGATTATTAAAGAGAAATGACTGTCAGTCTTCTAATTTGGGCGAATGCCAAGCAGACCAAAGGTGACAAAATAGGGGGAAAGAGAAAAGAAAGAATATTCATGGCTCGTTATCAGCACACTCTGTCTTTTTTATTTTTTTGCATTGTCACAAATGAGCTTCACAGCTTTCCCTTCGTTATCAAACCACCGGCCATAATACAGTTCGTTTTCCGTTACATCATGGTGTTGTTCCGCGTATGCCTGAGATGATTTCTGTTTCCTAATTTCTTTCTTGGAATCATTCATCATTTTCTTTATAAAATATTACCTCTCGTACTGCTGTTTCTCAAGCTCTCAAGCTTGTCCCCCATCTGTGGAGGATTTTGCTTGCACTCCAGCTAGCTGTTTCAGGGGGAAAAAAAAAAAAAAAAAAAAAGGAATTTTCAGGCTCTCCAAGGCTGTAGAGAAAAAAAAAAACCTATCATGGTGCCAGCACACTATATTCTCTGGAAACTGTGGTTGTTAGCACCCAGACTAGGAATTGGGTGCACAAAAGATGAGAAGAAGGAGGCCATGCTCTTAGCATTGTGTTATAAAGGAAAAATATTTGAAATTCAAGGACCTACAAAGGTGTGGTGCACTTACAGGTTGGCTCATCCTGTTATTCAGAGTTAGTAAATGTTCATACGCCGAGTCTTTCGTACTGCTGCAGACTAAGTTCTGCTGGCTCATCACGATTGTTATCTCTACTGGAAAGCAAGCAAACCTCTCATCTGTATGAGATTTGATGTGACATTCTGCGTTTTAGCCAATTCCAGCTGGCTGCTCCAAAAAGGCAGGCAATGTTTCATAGGTACCACAGCTATTTCTCTTTCTTCAATCCCCTGGAGCAGTAGCTGTGGGGCTGTACTTTAAGCTGTGAGGTAAGGAACTGTAAATTCATATTCTATATTCTATTATATAGAGATTTTTTACCACCTCTTTTGCCAGCTTTGTAGTAATCCAACTGCAGTAGATGATGTGACTAAATGACTCCTTCTCTCTCTCTCTCTCATCTCTTTTGACAGTGTGCCCTCTTTGATACATTCCTGACTGCATTGTATGTATTTCTCTGGACTTCATAGACTGTTTTACAGGCTCAATTACAAACCCCAGCCATGCAAACACCATTCCTCTCCGTCTTTTCATTTCTACCTTAAAAACAAGTTGAAGAAAGTTTGCATATGATCCTTTTAGGCAGAAGTGGGAAGGCAATGCAGAATAAAAATCCTCTGCTAGCATAAATTTCAACTGCAATCTGTTTATTTCAGTAGAATTATGGCTGAGGATCAGCTTCCTGGTGGATCATTTTCATTCAGCCTTTCAAGCAGATGTATAAGACATGAATCTTGCATGATCACCCCATCATGGAGTGACTATACCATAACCTTTACTAGAAACCAAAACAGATTCAGGAGTGTACTCTCCATTGACTCCTGTCAAAAAGAAAAGGTTGTGAAAATTTGAAGGCAAATGGACGTAAGCAGCTATCGTGAAGGGACAATATCAAAAAACCAGATTGTTTCCATAGTTTGGTTACATGCAGTCATCAGGTGAAAACTAGAAGATTTAGGATCTGAAATGGGTTACTAGCCTTTTTAATGGTGGATGAAAACTTCTGCCTGGCATGTAACATTTATTGTCTAGAACGTTAAAAAGATGGTTTATTTAATTTGTACAGTGTGAAGTGTATTTTAAGATGTAAAATGTTATAACCTCTACATTAATTTGCTTTCTTAATTCATAGAAATTATTCCAGTTCTTGCCATTGCCACACATTTTCTCTGTTGGTGGTAGTGTTGGCAAATTGTGGGTTCAAGGGGTATGCTTTGGTCATAGCAGTATGTGTGAGATCACATGGAAACAGGGACTGCCCTGTCCTCCAAAACACATGGTTTTGTACAATGAATCTAGCTGGGAATTTTGCTGTTACCAAGAGCTCAAAAGGCTCAGTTTGACGTTTTTTGGACCAGAAGTGACACGCTCAGCTGTTACGCAGCCGTTCTTCACTGAGGATCATCAGAGCAATAAATAATTCTGCCTCACTTGTCCTCCTGAATAGCAATCAGGCCCTTGCGAGGTTGCTGCAGCAACCAGTTGGGGCAGTGCAAACAGGTGAGCCAGGTGTCTGGGGACCTTTCTTCGTCACCATTTCCTGGCTTTCCTCCTCCTAAGCGCAAGCTGCGTCGCCATATGATTTTGTTTTGCTGAAAGGAAATCCGTCAAACCTACCCCACCTTAAGATAATAATTTCCTCACGGCTAGTCATCACCTCAAGGCTGACACAACTGAGATGTGGAAAGGCATCACCCTGTTGGTGAAAACAGCCTCATTGTGTGCAAATCCCCAGCTGAGCTGCAACTGAGCCGTAAAAAAGTGAGGGTTGTTCTGTGAATTGGCTGAGAAAAGAACCTGCTACTGCCTGGAACCACGCTAATAAGGTTTTTAGTGTCCTAATACGGTTATAATTCATTCCGATCTTTTCAGTCTGGAAATTGGAATCTGGGTTTTTACAACGTATCGATTCTTTGAATGCTCGTGCTATAGAATAGAGCTCCCTACACGTACACACTGGGCCAAATCCCAATGCCACACTGATGTAAATTCATAGCAAATCTATTTTTGTCAGTAGTGATTTCAGAGTATAGCAGCTTTATTATAGCTTCTGTATGCTGTAATGATATTTTGATTTAAAAAAATATTTCTGATCTGACAAGGTCAGAAATATATGGTGAGAGTAAAAATAGTGTACAAGTGATATAAATAAAAGGTAAACCCTATTTTATTAAAATTTGAAATATAATATGCTAGATACAATAGAAACTACTCCCGTTATTAAAAAAAAACCCAAACAACAAACGAACAGACCTGACCCTCACTCTTCCTTTTCATATTTAACGTTCTTCATGCAGTGAAAAACCCTAATAGTACTTAATCCAAAGTGTTTCCTTGTGAAACAGTAGTTACATATATATTTAACAGGTTCCATCTCTTTATATCTTATCTGCTGCACTGCCTTTTTAATATAGTTTACAAATGCACTAACTAAATTTAGTGGGTAAAGCAATAGTCAAAAATCATTATTAACAAAGAATGGCCTTTAGCTAAAGCCGGAATTCTTTGCACTGGTGAAACAGGATATATTAAATGCTGCAAATGAGGCAGGGTTGCTTTTTATTGTTATTATTGTTTACTTAGGGCTGTGAATAAAATTCCATATACCCTGAAGACAATGGGAGGTTTGCTCTTCTCTTTGATAATGTTAATATTGGATATTTGATTTCTGATTTAGGATATGGGGCGTTAGTCATATATCATGATTCAGCCTCTTGCTTAATGAATAAAATTTTGTCTTCTGTGCTTTACACTTTCCTGAGGTGCCCAGCTCTGCTGTCTAGAGCAGGTTCAGATGACACAGCTTTGGGCCAGTCTGCATTATGGCAGCCTGTGGGGATACACCAGAGAGAACAATCTTAGGTGGGATGTCTGCAGCACACACTGTTTGGAATCATAGAATAGAATCATAGAATAGTTTGGGTTGGGAGGGACCTTTAAAGGTTCATCTAGTCCAACCCCCCCTGCAATGAGCAGGGACATCTTCAACTAGATCAGGTTGCTCAGAGCCCCGTCCAACCTGACCTTGAATGGTTCCACGGATGGGGTGTCTACCACCTCTTTGGGCAACTTGTGCCAGTGTTTCATCAGCCTCATCGTAAAAAATTTCTTCCTTATATCTAGTCTATGTCTACCCTCTTTTAGTTTAAAACCATTACCTATCGCAACAGGCCCTGCTAAAGTGTTTGTCCCCATCTGTCTTATAACCCCCCCTTTAAGTACTGAAAGGCAGCAAGTCTTCAAAGTCTTTTAAGCTGTCATTCTTACACGCAAAGCTACCAGCTATGGTTTAGGAAGTTTCTGAGGTGCAGTTCTCCGTGCACTGAGAGTATTGGCATATTTTGGCCGTTCATGTGTTCTTCCCTAGGCACCTGCTGTAGGCTCCTGCCACTGGGCACAGTGACGTTTCCGTCTGCCCATTCCCATCTTCTCTCTCACCTTCTGCTTTTAAGCAAGAGGGAGTACCCGGCAATCCACCTTAGAGCGAGCCCTGTGGCGCCACTGCAGGGAGATAGTGCCCTTCCGGGGTGCTCATTCCTTGTGCTCACAAGAGGTGGATTGTTCACCTTACACAATGGGCTTGGGCTCCAATTATAACGCGCATCTATGCTTTGGTAGGGAATCACTCTTCATTTAGTCCAAGTTTTCCTTGGAACTTGTTCACAAGTTGTCAGACTACACGCAGTCCAAAACGGTAGTAAAGGGAGTCTCTGTTACCAAGAAACAGAGAAGATTTTGAATTTTCACAGTTTTTCACATCCCCCTCAGAGAGTCACAATTGAGGGAGAGGCATTTGCAGTGACATAACCATATTAATTAAATTATTATTGTGGTAACAAACTTTCAGAATGCTGGTTTGCACTGACCGATTGTGCAATTTTTAGCATTCTAGCTCTGTCCTCTACTTTTTATAGAAAGTAATGTTTTCTCACATTGCACAGGCCCTGCAATTAGGATTGATTTTAAGGAGATCGTTTCTTAGCTCCCAGCTGGGCCATGACATGTTGTTATTAGAAGGAAAACTATCTCTAGGTACTGCTCTTCTGGTCTAAGACACAACTCTGCACCAGTCCTTAAAGCACCTAGGTTGCCCTACTTTTTGACGGTTTGATTTACTAAGTCTCACACTTTCCTAAGTTTTTTCTCCCCCCCTTCCCTTGTTTGGGTCTTTATTCTTTCATATTGTGTCAATCATAGCACAGTGCCAAAACCTAACCTGAAGATTAAACAAACAGAGAAACTTCAAAACATGTTGAGTATGACTGTGGAGCCTCTCCTACACAGGGCTGGGTTGCAGCAAGGAAATTCTTCAAAGTGTGTTCTGTTTTCACTCTCTTCCAGTGCTGAGTGTTAAACATTTCTTTTTCTCTCTTTTTTTTTTTTTCCTTTCCCTATACTGTATCATTAGTGTTGTCTCTGTTTGATCCATGAGGAGAGCAAATTTCCTGCTTCTGCCTACAATGCACTTGAGAACCTTTTTGCTAGAGCCAGTAAGAATGCTCTTGCACTAAGAAGGAAAAAAAAAAAAAAAAAGAGAAAGAATGCGCTTTGTTTTCACTTAGTACTTTCATATACAAAATGTAGCAAGCCAAAATAGTAGACATACCATGAGATATCACAACAAGCTGCTCCCACTGTTTCCCCAGAGGTCACAACTCGGAGTTGAGAGCTATGCAGAACCAAATGCTCAAATTCTGCTGCTTCTCTGTGTGAACTGGTCTTAAAAGCTGGTCCCTCTGAAGTCGGGCCATCTATGACGATGATGTAAAAGATAGTTTGTTTTTTCTGTCTGTTGACAAGTATTGTTGATTTTACACAAAGAAGAGGGGACATTGGCATTGCAGATGTGCTCTTTGATTTCAGGATGTGATTCTTCATTCTTCAGCATTTTGGGGGCTCCTGTGAAGTGTATCCATGATATTGGAATGTTCAAAGATTGTAGCCGACTTCTGTTGCGCAACCGTGCCTCAGCATGGTTTCGTGATTCCTGTGTGTTTGCAGAGAGTAAAAGTCATCTTCCAGTTTGAATGGCTATATTGTGGACGGAAGGTGGGGTCTATCTCTTGTCACTTTAGTTTTCTGTATCTGAGCTAGCCACCATAAGCTTCCTTTAAAGTCAGTGATAAAATAGAGGCAGTTCTAGGCAGTGATGTTGATAACTACACTAGGATGAGGTGAGTCACACTCTAGAAATGATAATCTTTCTCACTAACCATAAAGGAAATCCATGCAGCGGCTCAGTCATAAATACCTGCATTTGATCGAATAAATCTCACCCGCAGTGTCCTGTTTCTGTACTGCATAATGTTCACACAGAAACAATTTATAGTTGAGCAAAAGCTTTTTGTTCTTCAGGACTCCTGACATCAGGAAACAAGGAGTGTAAGTCCAGGCAGAGACACGTGCTTTGGTGGCTGTTCTGCTTTTGCCACCCAAACCTTGTCTGAGCTATCTTCTACCTATATAGCACTGCACCGGGCAGCACCAGCGGGCCTTTTATTGCGGAACATGCATAGAAGTAATGCATCATTTCACGTGTTAAGATTTTATTTTCAGTTGTTAAAATTTTTGCCAAAAACAGTAGTTGAAGTAGTTGAAATTTTCTTGGAAAGTTTCACCTAACATAACTTCTCCTTTCCCAAGAATGAAACATGAAGTGATCTCTTTATTTTTTCCATATTAGATATGTTCTTATCTTGGTCTCATTGAAATGTGTTGCACTTCCATGCTGCAGAGAAGTGACTTAAAAATGTGTCATGGAGATGGGCCTGGGATATCTCTGATTATTCAAACAAAGTTGCTAATCCAGCTTGGCTACGTGAAAACTCAGACCTTCACTGTAGAATATGCATGTACAGAGGAGAGTAGCACAAGTACCTTCCCAGCAACTCATTTTTTGTAGCTGTCAGCAGCTACTACCACTACCGTGATGCTTAATGTTGAAACTAGGAGTAAGAGTTGTCTCTCATGCTTATCATACCTCTACGCTTCCGGCAACTAACTCGGTGGAGCAAAGTGGTAACTTGATTAAATGCAGAGGGTGAGAAAAACAGATAGTTAAGAACAAAGAAAAAGAAAGATGTGGGGCAAGAAGAGAAAAACTCTGAGGAGGCACCAGGAGCAGAAACAGGCAGATAGCAAGTAGAGATTTAACAGAAGGATAGGTAGCTGGATGCACAAACCAGGTCAAAATGGGCAAAAAAAGAGAAAAATGAAGGGCAGGTGTATGTAGTAGGCTGAGGCAGGAGGCAGAAAAGAAAAGAAAGCAGAGGGGCAGGGGCTAAGGAGAAGAGAGAGGAGCATCTGGGATTTCTAGAGCCACAGAACCTGAGCATGTCTCTGCCCACCAAGCATAAGCAGAACCCTAACAGTTTTCTAAGGGACGATTCAGGTCCGTAATAAGACTGCATCAATAAATACCATTTATTTAAACTTGGTTATTCAAGGGTAGCATTCCAATCTCAAGTTATTTCTGAATGTGCACTTCGTGTATAAATCTATTCCCTCAGATTTCCTTTTCCTGGTGTTTTATTTGATACAGAATAACTGCTGCAGAATGCAGTGACCAAAACCCTCATCAGCACGCAGAACAAGAGCAAACGGGTTTTGTCTGTGCGCGTAAAAACATAGAAGTGAGACAAATTCCATACATTAGATGGAAAAGAGGTGCAGAAACATGCAGATGGACACTAAGATTACATTAAAAATGCAAACCTATAGATTATTTTGTATTTTAAGAAGAAATAGAAGGGGTACATTAGCTTTCTCTTTCATTCTTTTCGTAAAGTTCCAGTGTAGCCCTTCACAAGTCTCACTTGAATATTTCGCTCAAGTGAAAGCAAAGTCAACTTTACTTCACCCAGCTATGTTGCCTTTGAAAACTGTCTCAATCTTTCCATCCTAAGACTACACTACCAACAGAGCCAAACTCTTAATCATGTATTGCATGACTCCAGACAAAGCATATGTCTTTGATCCAAAAAAATGTATAATGGCACTGGTTGAGCTCTTTACTCAGAAATAAAAAATACCATTTGGTTTCTTCTTGTGCAGTTTAATATTAGCCTGAATGTTTTCTTGCTTTAATACAGCTTCTTTCTTCTGTTTACTGGAATAAAATCTGAAAAAAAAAGCAACCTGCAGTTTTCCCTTTCTCCAGCATTCAAACAAAAACACTCCATAGCTCTCCTCTTACCCAGATGAAAGCTTAGCCACCTACTTTAGCACCTGTATTTCCATTTGCTTCTCCCACCATAAAAGACACCCCCTCTTGCCTTCTTCTCTATACACCTTGCAGCTGAGCTGTAAAGGAGCGCCAGATGCATGAGCTCAGTAACCTGTTTTTCCTAACCTGAGGGCTTCCTAGGAAAAACAGATTACATTTCCTAACTGAGCACCACAGTAGCCATTGTCTGGAGAGTTTCCTATTGCGAGAACAACTGCTGTGGAACTACTCCATTTTTACAGAAACCTGCTTGTAAGAAAACAGTATATCACTGGCTGGAACACTATCTTCAAGAGTCCAGCCTGCAGACACTCCTAAGGGGCTGGAAGCGTGCACGGTATATTGTGCAGAAGGGCAGAAGACACGGTATGTCTCAGCAAGGTCTAGAGAAACTGTTTGCAGTCTGGATCCAGACTGTTTTTTCCTAATTAAAGAGTAGCCACATGGTTGCATGCCCTAGCTAATAGAGCTGATGCTGGGCAGTCCACTATAGTATCTGAAGAGTCTTTGGAGATTTGTTGCTAGGGAGATGCCAGGAGTATAATTTAGTAGGCCCTTCTTCCACTGAAGTTACTATCAACCTTCAGTCCAGTCCTTCTGTGGGATGCCATGCAGTGCGTCCAGATTTCGGAGTTGAGAATATAATACCTTTAAATTAGTGCCTTTCGTCTTGAAAGTGCCTGGTGTGGAAATGACCCTAGCACCACGTAAGCTACTGGCAGAACTAGAGAGCACAGTGGCATGGGACGTGGCCTTTGCTGCACTTCTTCATGGCGCTGAGTCATGGGGCGCCTCAGGATGCTCACGAGTGGGGCTGAGACACAGGCTGGTTGAAATGGGGTTTGGGGCCGGGGGATGGCAGTGCTGTGTCCCGGCCACCTGGAAACTCCTGAGCCTGCAGCATCTGTCCACAGAGGGTGCCTGGGAAGAGGTTTATACCCTGGCGTCTGCGAGGGAAACATCCATTAAGAGGGAGTTGGGAAGGAGGGTCAAGAAGGGGGGGAAAAGGTCTTTATTTAAAAAATGTTCAGTACTGGTTTTCCTCTCTTCCCTCTTCCTCCTCAGTTGTTTGAGCTTTCTACTTTTTAAGGGGAATGTATTGCACAAATGTACAGTTTAGTCATGATCCTTCTCAAGTTGCCAAGGCGGAGGAGATAAAACCACAAGCTGTCCATGTTATTCATGGCATAAGTCTCAACTAAAATTTCACATCTATCACCGGTATTTGTAAATGAGGTAAATTTATGTTCAGTAGTAAAAATGGAAGCATGTCTACTTTGGTCTGAATGTGTTTGCCTTTGGGAGTAAAATATTTTTCAGGTAAAGGAGTAGTACGCAAATCCACTGAATTTTTGAGCAAAGTTTAAAGGGGCTGAGGAGGTGGATGTAGGAAGCCTTCAGCCTATTAACCTGCCCTCTGTCCTTCAGCAGGACTTAGAGGTGACCTTTCTTTCAGCAGACGAGCTGAGAAAACCAATATATAGCCAGATGCACATGCATTCCCACTTTAAACTCTTGAAGCTTACAGCTTTCTCTGCTTCCCTTGAAAGTTTTTCCTACATCTTAATAATCACAGAGGTGACAAAACTCTGCTTACTATCACCTTTGACTGACATGTATTAAGGGAAGTGTATTCAGTCCAGTTCACCTCTGGTCTACTGCAAGTCTTTATTTATTACCACTCTGTTTCCAAGCTAATAAGTCTGATAAACTAAATTTGATTTTTTAAATAACCTATGATTCTTAAGATTCAATTGGAAGCTTTTGAAGCTTTACAGCATATAACTGGAGCTGATCTCTTATTCTTTATTCTTTAACCTACAGGTCAAGCAATTATTTCTTTGTCTCTTACTCTAATTTTGTGCCAGTCTGGTTTAGCCTGCCAACTGTCATGTTGGTGGATTGAGCTTTTCTGTAGTTCTACGTAACACATTTCTAGTCCAAAGAGTAAAACATTTTTAAATTAAAATGTATGATCTGGTAAGAAAACTGTTAATACAAATATCAGTATTTTCCAACTAAACATAATAAAGCTGTAGTCCAGTCTGATGCTGTTTTCCACCATTCTGACTAGACCTAAAATTAAAGACACTGGTTTCTGTTGGCTTTAAAAGAAAGATCCAAAAATTAAATCCATTTTCTCTATAAACAGGTTGCACTTTTTTTTTTTCAAGACCAGGATAAAACATTACCTTTTCAGGATTAAATTATGTGATAGTTGTAAATGCGGTCAATTGCATGAAAACATGTGATTTAATATGTCTGGCAGTCAGAGAAATATGTTTCCGTGCTAAAGCTGCATGGACTTTTAGTAGGGGAAAGACTGGATTAACAGAGGTGAATTATGTTTATTGTTTCGTGATCTGCTTTTCTTGCCTGACTTTTTGGACAGCGGCTGGATTAGGATGTGGTGAGAAGTATCTGGCGAAGGTTGTGTCACCTGCTCTTTTTGTGTTATGGGCCCCCTCCCTTTACCCAGTGGGTGCCTTGTTGTGCTGGGCAGACGTCTCGCGTGCTGGGGACTGAAACAGAGTAGGTGTCTGGATCTCTTTGCGTCAGGTGCCTGACAGGTCTGGCTCCCAATCTGTGCCAAAAATCTTCATTTTGCAGCTTCCATCCTTCTTGTGTGTCTGTGTGTGTGTGTGCGCGCACGCATGCACATCTGTCTTTACATACATATGTGTATATGTATATATAAAACGTGCATATGTACACTGAACTTGTGTAGGGCTTGGAAAGCAGTATTGTACATTGCAAGAGCAGAACATAGAGGATGAAATGCTCATCCCTGAGATGTTTTGTGACCTGTATTAGTTAGAAAAGCAGCCTCACAGTGGGAGAGCCTCCGCTATGCATAGTAGAGAGGAAAGATCAGCAAAAACAAATGGGCTACTGGCGACAAGAAAAGTGAGATGGTATAATCACTAAGGAGGAATAGAAGGCAACATGGTATTACTTTTTGGCTTGTTCTCATTTGTACTGTAAATGCAAATTACACAGTGCCTGAAGGTATGCTGGCTACTCTGTAGACACTTTCCAGAAAGAGCGTACAAAATACATACAGACATTGCATAACCAACAGGATTTGCACTGAAGGGACGGTGAAGTAAAAATAATAACAGCAAGACCATGAGAATACTTAGGCTTCTTGTGATCGTGGCTCAAGGTTTTTGCTTGAGGCAAAATCCTTGCAGAGATAGTGCATGAAATACGGATGTTGAAGAGACAAATGGATGTGAAAGAGGAAGCGGAGTAGAAGTAAGGGATGAACAAAAGTGTCCAGGGCATAGAAAATCAAAATGGCGACAACAAGAAGACAGGCAACTGGAGCCTGGCTCTAGCTGGACGGGTTGACTAAGCCAATTCGTGGAGTTTTACTTATTTTTAAGACAAAGGAGGACATGGTGACCGTGGAGTCTGAGGCATGTCATAGTGAAGTGAACAAAAGGCAGGAAAGAAGAAGTTGCTAAAATTAGGAGATAAGTGGGAAGTAATTTTAAGTGATGAAACAGGCAGTGTATGGTCAAAAGGGAAGTATATGGGAGAATGTTTATAAAAATTTGAAGTCATGAGTTCAGTGGAGAAATTTTTATGTACACAATAAATGCATGCAGTGGGACAAAGAAAATAGGAGAAATGAAAGTATATGAATCCAGAGGGAATCTGAACATCACATCACATCTGATCAGACTTGATCAAACCATACCGAAGATACAAAACTTGGCAGCTAAATGTGAAGACTGCCATTTTCAGAGAGACAGAAGTAGATGGAAAGGGGGAGGGAGAAATAAACTTGCTTGTAAAGGGAATTTTGTAAATCGCTGTGGTACAAACAGCTCAGACTGTTTTAAAATATATTAGCCAGTTGCATGTGGCATTTCAGACTCTTTACATTGTCCTAGCTGTGTAAAAGGGTAAGAAGACAGACAGATCTTCCTAACAGATTTCCCATCCGAATGAGGACACTGCATTTACACAAGGCTAGTTATCCCATATTCACTAGCCTGGTGGAGACGAAGATGGGCATGAATAGGTACAGCCAAAGTACGTGGTACTTGATCTACTCCCAGCCACCTGATCATCCCCCAGGGACGATTTCAGCCCAGGTGCAAATTTGAGCCTCTGAAAAACAGGAGAATCCCCGAAGAGCAGGTGGGCTTTTTGTGTCCAGAAGGGCAAAAAAGGCTGTTGAAATAACACATCTGTGTTTCTATCAAACAGAAGACAATGAGGAAAGCCTTAATCTGCCTTTGAAAGGCAATCAGAATCAAGCCTTGGTAGAAGATCTAAGCAACTCCAGATATTCAAGTGCAGAAAGTAAACAGAGAAAGATTATATTTATCTGATTATTTGGAGGAAATAAAGTTGAAGATACTGATGAGATGTATTCAGTTTTCAGCAAATTTTACTTCCACTTGAATTACTGGGAGAGTCTTATTGCCTGAAGGGGATTTTAGAATATTAAAAAACAACAGTTAGATCATGAAGACATAAAAGTCACTGGCACAACTTTTGAAACGTAACATGAAATGTTAATCCTGGGAATTCAGGAGAGGTTTCTCTGACTTTGGTCCCAAAAAGCTGTTGTGGAGCCAATCCTGAAGTTGTATTTATCCAAATACTTTATTATCTAATTTTTCTGTAATCATCAGTCTCCTCAGAACTAAAGTAAAAGTCTTTTGCTAGAGCTTCCAGGACTGTTGTTAGATCTTTGTATCTGCCTGATCTCAACCGTGCTTTCTAAAACCACATAGCAGGTTTTTCTGGCCTTTTTTTGGCATGCAAGCTCTTTTCAGTACCAGTTCAACAGCAAATGTGAGCTAGGTGCTATTTCCAATATTGTAGTGCAAAACCATCAGCTCGATTGTACGATGCTTCTGTAAGAGAAGCTAAAACTTGAATAAATTTAAATACATTTGAAAATATTGTGGCCTCAGATTTTACTATCACACTGAGTCTTGGGGGTAAGCAAGGGCAACTGGTCTCTACGTATTCCTTTTACCTAATCTGCACGGAACACTGTCTAAAAGTGATAGGTACGTAATATTGTAAAGTCCTTGAAAAAAGATGAATGTTCAGTATTGTTAGAGGAAACAAGTAACTGTTGTATTTAGCTTTGGCAGAAACACAAATGCATTTTTAATATCTTTTTGTTTCATCTAAACCCATTAAGGGAGCTTTTCCTTTTCTGCCCGGTAAAAGTAGTCTGCATTTTTCATCATGATAACACAAATTCTACAGAAACTTTACAATTAGTGTAGCTTAGCGTTGCTGCAAAATCCTACAGGAGCTCACAATTCCGTTGCTTTGTGTTGATGGATGGCTAAGCAATTCAAAACAATGCGGCTTTTAAACCTAAAAATGAAACAGGCAATCAACATAAAACAAGGTTAGTGCCTTAAAATATAATGTAGCCAACCCTTCAACATTTTCACAATTTTTTTCTTGGTTTTGCGACGTAGCGAGGGACTGCCACCTGGCAGAAGCAGGCTGCAGAAGTCACCATTCGCACTTCACATTCCAGGTGCATGGGCTGCAGAAAGCTCCCTTTGTTCCTTCCTCCGATGTGAATTAACAGTAGCAGCTTTTATAGCTCTGACACTGAGTGTGAGCCATAACAAGAGAAAACATGAAATCCCCATGTACTCTGAGGTAAAATTATGCCTTGCAAGGAGATACATATTTTAAAAATATATATGCAATTTCAAAACAAAGCACAGAGATTTAACTAAAGAAGTCAAAGTGCCTGTAAACTCAGATTTGCCAGCTAAAGGGCAAGAAGTTTACAGATTGGGAAACAGTGAAGATAAGAGGGGACCGAAAAATAAAACAATCCTCTCTCTTTTTTAAAAATTGTACAGATACACTTTCTGCACTCCTGGATCTTTTAAGATGCTCAGCTTCTCAATTCGGATGATCATCAGCTCCTATCTCGTAGTCTAAACCAATTACATGCATTAAAAATGCAAGGCCAAATCCCACGCTCTGCTCGCTGGCACTGCTCGGTTGGCTCCAGTGGCACCGGGCCAACGACACCATCTGAAGGTCCAGCTGAGAGGCCGCGTGCAAGTGCATCGGCTGGAGGTTGGTACCACGCTGATGCGGCGACACGGCTTCTCTTCCCCGCAGAGCCAGCGCCAAGAAAGAGCATGGGGAAGCAGTAGCTTGAGCTGTCTTAAAGCCTTTGTCCAGCAACACACGTTTTTGGGTGCGTACTGTTGTTGTGGATGCTGGATAATATGTATATATGTATGTACGTGTGGCATACTGAGGTCTATTTATCTCTGGCCAAATAGTTTCCCCACATTTGCCAATGTGCTTTAAAGGAGCGACCAAATTATACAGCAATGCCTTTTTTCCGCTTTCACCAATCATTACTGAGTTTTAGTAAGCTGGATTATTATGTTGATCGAGTGTAAAAAGGCAAATATAAAAATAAAAAAATAATAATCACAAGCCAAGGACTCCACCGCTGAGCCTTCCTTTTGGACACTGCTGCAGGTTCATATACTCAGTGAATAAGGCAATAGGACTTCTGATGCAAAGCAGAATGAGTGCATCACACCCTTTTTAAAGAGGTCTGTCAGTAGGCGTGTCAAAGAGACCAAAGGTGTAAGTGTGGCTGACAGGGGCTAAGGATCAGCCAGGACCCGCAGTTGCCCTCCCCAGACCACAACCACTGCAGGTTTCTCACTCCTCTCTGCCTGAGTTACTATCAGAGCTTTCAGGAATCTGAAGAGTTGCAGAACTGATTCATCACAAACTTGATAATGAACTCACCCAAAGCTGGAAGGTAGAAACAGGGGTTAGCTAGAAACATCATCCATTACTGTGGCTTGTTGCGTGTGGCTCTAATGATCACTTTTTTTACCACTAGCTGACACCCACCCAGTCGTTCCGTAGGAATTCAGAGTCATCTACAGGGATGGCATTGCTCTGCTGGCTTTCACTAACGAACCCATGTGCGAGTCTAACATGGTAGTAGTAGTCACGTGCTTGCCCAGATACTAAGGCACCCATGCCAAGAATTTTTTTTTTATACATTTCAGATTTTTTAAGTGGCATATATACATTCCTGATTTCTCTTTCTGAACCTCAAAGCTTTTTGCACCTTTCCCTTCCCTTCCCTTCCCTTCCCTTCCCTTCCCTTCCCTTCCCTTCCCCTTTTCCATACCATTATTCTGTGTGTTGCCCTGAATATTGCTTTGCAGTTACAGAACCACCTCTGACTTCTGTTCCTAGAGCAGATTATATTTAATCATTAAGATTTTTAAAGAAACATTGACAGCATTTTCTTTTTTAAATTTTGCATTTCACTTGAAGTATGAGTGGCAGTGGATTTCTTCAATCTCTTTTTTTAATCAGAAGCCAAATAAACCAACGGCAATGCAGAACTCCTACACTGAGAGGAGGGGTGGGGGGAGAGAGGGAGAGAGGATGGAAAAGAATTTAGGAAAAGAATGAATTTTCTCTCCACAGTTTGAATCTCTGGCAAATAGTTTGTTGCAATTTTAATTTCAGCCCAATCTGATTCAAATTATATGTTTTTTCATTATATGACTGCCTCGCAATCAAGTGTTTATCTCTGTACCCCGATGTATTTTGTACACACACTGAAGATGAAGCTTTATTCCGTGCCTAGCCATTATTGGATTAAGAGCTGGGGGAAGGAAGGGTGAAGATGCTTACACTCAGTGTGTTTTGATGACTCATTTTACACTGAAAAGTTGCCAGATATGCATCATTTCCATTTGCTGGGAAATGCTGTTTCAGTCAACTGAAATTGTTTTTGATCTAGGGTGGGGGTCTTCAGCCTACAAGCAAATGGAGACCACATGGTAATTATCCTCATGTCGATGCCAAAGCCAAAAATGCTGCTGTTTTAAAAAAGCAGAACCAAAAGAAGAGAAGCTGTGCAGTGAGAATCTGTTTACATCTGGAGTATAATGAAAGAGATGGCGAAGACCACAAAGTAGGTGGGATGAAACGAGAAAAATTAACATCTATCTTCTTGAAGTGATCAAAACCAAAGTCAATGGCACTGAAGCACCTGAAGCACCACGCTGCCTTAAGTACAGTAATGCTAAATAAAACTTTGCAAAGGTAATTTAGGTAGCTGGGAAACCAGAGCACTTTCTGGTTTGGAAGGAATACATGGATTTTACATAACCTCTGTTCTTCCCACTATCTTAAGGATGAAGATTAGATACTTGTCAGAGATCTGATTTCAAAGAATTTCTGAGGCATTTTTATCGCACTACTTTTTAAAGAGGTGGAGCTGCTAGTGGTTTTATAAGGGAAACATTTGCTATTTACAGGCTTTAATTTAATTGCTTAATTGCTGCTTCTGAATGCAAAGGACTGGAACTTGAGCCAAGAGTCATTTTTCTCAAAGAAAATATTTATTAAAATAAAAGCAAACTTTCACCATATCATACAAGCTGCAAATTGAAGCAGAGATGGTTGAGAAAACCAAGTCAACTGCTCAGCCACACTGGAACACGAAAACAAAGAAGATGCTTCTCTGAGCTTCCTCCCTGCCCCCAACAGCCCATCCTTAGTTTTAGTGACTTTGTAGGAAGAAACCTCAACAGTTTTCTGCCTCTTCAGGAATGTCCATTAACACAGACCTTAAGTTCCTTGGGGGAAACGCACTTTCTCTTAATGGTTAAGAACAGGTCAGGGAAAGGATTTACAGTGTTGACTACATAAAGTACATGAGTGCTTAGTGAAATTCAGAAAGAAATCTAAATGGGTGCTGTGCCTAACTTCTTTTGACAGTATGATGTTACTGGGTGCCTTGCCTATCAAAAATACACACCTAAATACACATGCAAATTTGGCATGTGATTGCAGTAATATTCTGATGGTCATCAGCTAATAAAAAAAACATAGAAATCAGGTTTTCAATGCAGGAGAATAATTTCTAAGGCACAAATAGCATTGTCTAAATAAAGTCTTCTCTGTTTGGATTCCTAGTTTGACAGTTTACAGCTGCCTTTACATATTAGAGATAACAGGAGGAAAAAATAGATGTATGGAAATCAGACACATTGTAGAGGTAGAGCTATCTTATTTCACAGGGCTGCCTCGCTAGATGATCCTTTCTTGGCTCACATCTCATATGACACACGTGCATGTGAACATCTAGCCATAATGGACTTGTTTTTTAATTTCTCACATCCTCAGCTGGCACTGAGCTGAAGAATACAGGTGATTCCAAACAGGTTGTTCATTGCTTCTCTTCTGTGGAGAGCTTGATTTTCAAAAATTTGTGGAGGGTTTCTCTTCAAGCATGGGAAGCAGAGGTAGTGTGCCTGCTGATTATTAAAGAAGTATTTAACACACCAATACAAAGTGTTATGATAATACATTAAGGACTATCCTGTACATCTTTGCTCAAATGGATTCTAGGAATGAACAAATTGACATTCGAAGAGCCTAGTGGGTCATCTAACCCATCCGTGGAATATGCGGAATTAATAACTATGGGCCCTTGGATATTATCCCGAGAATAAGCTCAGGAACAATAAATAATTTATACTCCATTTGTTGTTGCAAGTCTTTCATTCTTAGAGATACATTTGGAACAGGAGCCAAATTTAATAGTGCAAGAAGCACAATAAGAACAGTGGCAAAAAGCTCCTCTTCAGTGTTATCTTTGGACACAATTGTCTGTGCCGAGCTCTGCATAACTCGGCCAATTCTCACTCTTGCACATTCAGGCATGAAGTTTAAATTCTCAATAGACCATTATAAGCTCTGACTGAAGTTGGTGTAAATCCAGTGTAGCTCCAATGATGTCAGTGAATAAAGTTACTCTGAATTTAGTGCTGCGTAACTGGGAGTGGATTCTGATCTCATCCGCTTAATCCTGTCTGTAAATTACTAGCCCAAATCCTGATGGCCTCACATAGCCAAAAACTCCTGTTTGTCATCAGCAGAAATTCTGACTGAGCAAACAGTCCTAGGTTGCCCTTTAATCTCTTCTTATTTTTGTAGCTTAGCCATGCACTTCTAACAACTCCCTATATCAGCTCATCACTCTTTCTGGAGACTGTGGCAACGAGGACTGAGGATGTAGACACTGGAGATTATTAAAGTAATTTTCAAGAGCAGAGGTGCTTGATAGGCCAGTGCTTGCTATGTCACCATCCCATACCTCCCCTAGAGAGCTGGGAAATTTTCTGTTTGATATCAGATCTATCCCCACCTCAGAAAAATTCACCCTTCATTTCTGCTTCTCCATTTTTCTTCATCGCTCAAAATGTTATCCGGGTGTGCTACATTACTACTGCTGTGGCAGAGCAATGCAAAGACTGGCAACCTAAAATGCAATTTTTCCAACAGAGCTTATCTGCAGCAAGCTGACAGACAGCTGAACTCCAGCGTGCAACCTGACCCCTTGGCATCCGTGAGTAACATGTGCCCTAACTGCATCCCTCAACAGCCTTTTCCTCTTGGAAGCAAGCTTTAGCTTGCTGTGCATCTGAAATGAAATAGTAAACTCTTTGGGCTTGTATTCTGAAGTACTATTTCAATTGTAGGTGCTGCAAAATAGATGTTTTATACAGTAAAATAATTCTTTTCATGAGGGTTTTATGTTAATTTCTTCCACTTCATTGCTATCTGCAGGGGGATCTTTTTTCATTAATTTTATAACAATAGCCTTATTGCTCCATGTTTTTATTAGATCTAAAATCAGTATAAAATGAAATATGTTTACAGTTTTGCCATACAGAAAATGGAAAGAAGGACTTGAAATGAATACAAAGAAATTATAGAAAACTATCTAATTACTATCTGTAAAACATGTGGGTTTGCAACAAGAAAGTAGTGCAGGAAATAGTGAATCATAAAGGAGGGGGAACAGCTAGATACAACACTCTGCATGCAGCATTATAACTATCTGAAAAACAGAAGAATGAAGGAAACTAACAATTTGCCGCAATGATGTGTCTTTCTAATGCACTGAAACCAAAATTTTACTTAAACAAAAAATTCTTCCCAAAGATGGGCCTGCAACTCTGTTCAGATTCTCACAGTACGCTTAAATGAATTGACTGGCCATAACCCAAACCACTGTGACTGGAGATTTAGGGAAACATGGCATAGTCACTCTTTTTCCTTGCCTAAATTGTGATAATTTGGTGTTGAAAAAATGCCTCTCACTGTGTCTTGAAGCCCATTGCTGTAATGATTGATGATTACAAAATTGTTGATTGCAACATCTTGAATGTTTTGTTCTGTTTCGTTTTAAATGTCTCTGAACTAAAGGGCAAAAGAAAGTTTTCTATCATCTCATGCACTCGAGCCTTAGATCTATGGTAAGATGGTCCCAAACTCTTACCCAAAAGAACATGCACAATGCTGAAGAAGACAGGGCAGACCAGAGAGGCAATCCCAGGTGTCAGGGTGCATCCAGGCTATCGAAAGCATGAGGCCTTTGCCAATGGGACCGTCACCAAAATGTTTGGAGTGATGCCATTTCTGTATAGACATCTGCGATTGTAGCAGGATCAAGCGGTGCTCGTAATTTTCTACACAGGGGTGGGCTACAGCATGACCGTGGCCACCCCCGTTCATTTTCAACTGCACCTGGGGCTGTAGCATCGTCATGCTGGCTGCGTTTCACCTAACCCTCTTGAGCAAGCAAACGCCTGCAGCCAGAGCTGCCTGCAAGGACCCCAAAGCATTGCAGTTCCCAACGGGGACAAAAGTACCTTCTAGGATCCCACCGGTGTTGTTTAAGCATTGCTTAATGAAAAAGAAACTATTCCTTACAGAAAATGTTGCCATTTTTTCTTCTCCCTTGAACCTTCAGCTGGAGGTGATTTTGTTCAACTATCTTCATCAATTAATCAGTGGTAGAGAGGGCAAGTAAGTCTTGAAGGGAATCGCTGAATTCTTTCTTTATCTTCCTACAGAGGAAAACCCTTTTCCAACGCAACACATGAAGGATTGCTGTGCTAGTTTAGGCTGTTTTGCAATGCCAGGCCTAAGCTGGTGTCAACAGCACATGACAAGAGCCATCCCGAAAAACTCTTGTATTTCCTTTGCAAAGTCTTCACTTCTGGAAGAAGATTTAAGATTTGCAATTCAGCTACGATATTACTTAATCTGACCAAGTGACTTTGCTGAAGTCAGAGGTGCTGCATTTACAATTGCAGCTTTGAAACAATTGGCTTTTGCAAAGCAGAGATAAAGAAGCTGATGCTTGTCTAAAAGTTTTGGATATTTTTTATTATTTTGCTCATGAATTTAATCATTTTTTATTAACACTGGATGACGGGAAAGACATAGCTGGCTTTTTAATGCCAACACTAGAAGAATATACTTTTAGGATGACAGTCTAATTTTATTTCTTGACATGCATTTTATTTAGGGAATGATATATATCTAGCCCACTCAGCACCTGCTGTCTTCAGATACACCAGCCATTTATGTCATTCATTTAGGGTTCCCCTTTAGGCTCTGAAGAGCAGGTCTTCCACTTCAGAATCCCCTTCTGCCCTCATTCAGTTTTTATCAGATTCTCATCTCAAACTCCTACCACAGCCAGTTGTGCAGGACAGATCAAGAAATAAGGAACAGGCTGCTTTCTGTGCTGGCGAGATGCCCCCAGGAGCTCTAGCTCTGGAAATGTGTCATTCCTTTCATTTCATCACATGTTCCTTTTTGTTTAATGCAGTGTTCAAAATCCATTTGCACCAGCACACCAACTGGCTTTGCCATAGTATAATCATTGTGAAGATCTACACAAACCTGCAACAAAGACTTCTGAAGTCATCTAAAACTATTTTTGACAAGTTGGTTCAAAACAAAACAAGGACCATAACTTTTTTCTTTATGGAATTTTAGGGGGAAATGCTTCCAATTATAAATTGAAAAACACGTCACACGAAACGTTTCAACTTAACAAACGAAAGCGCATTCTTAGCAACTGGTATTTAAATAAGAGTAGCTTTGACAAAGGGCTCTGGTGACACTAGCTGATTCATTGAGAGCTACAGGAATCGAGAATGTTTCCTGCTTTTCTGCCATAATGCTATCAGCTGCCAACTATACAAACTCACTGCGTGCTCGCTCTGGGGTACCGCAGCTATGGATTTGTTTTACATACTCTTCCTGTGGGCTCGTGCTGCAGACGTGCGATTTAGGGGACGAGTGCTCATAGTGGCCTCAGATTCTGGTCTTACTTTAGGGGGTCTTTAGTCCTAGCCCCAGTGATACATGCATGAGGTCAGTGGAGAACAGCAGTGGATATGCACGCTTTGGGGCACAGATTATTACCCTGAAGTGAGGTAGTAACACAACGTATTGGTGGTGTGACTACAAGTAATTTGAGTACATAATGTCAATTTTTTGACAAAGCAGTAAATACTGGGAGTTCTCTCTAAAATAAATCCTAAAAGTTATACAGTATTTCTCTGAAAATGGTTTCTTTATCACTATTGCCCTACTTGTAGAAAAAAATGGCTGTAATCTGCATCACAGAAGCGCTAAGGGCAGATCTTCATTAACTCCCTCTGACTGTTGTGCTCAGCAGGCATGTACAGCTGCTGGTCCTCAACTAGCTCTGGGTTCTTCTAGCATATTTTTGGATGAGCAGGATGCATAACTTTAAAAAGAAAACATTTGCCAGACCACACATCATTTCATTTTTGCAGGCCTTGTGTTTAATAAACTATTACTTCTTCCACAACACTGTAATATTTTCCACAACACTTCACTTTTCCAAAGCATTGTCCAAACCTCCTCTAGGCTCTGCAGCAGCCAGTACTGAAATTCTCACATGATTTATTTTCCCAGGCACCTTTAGTTCTCTCATGGATATTAAAAGAGCGAGAGTTTTAAATATACACATATATAAAAAAGAAAATATTTTTCGACAGTTACAGAAAAGTCTTACTATTTGTGTTTCATTCTTACATATGATTCACTGTCTTTATTTTAGTATGGAGTTAACTTAATATCCTGTGTATTTCCTCATGCAAGAATGTGTTCTGTTTTGCCTTTGATTTCCTACTTAATCCACTCTACAACTAGTGTTTTTTTAAACAATGATGATACAAAAAACCTGAATTTGATTGTGCTTCTTGGAAGATCTGCCCATCAAAGAATGACCGCATTGCATTGTTGTTCTTCTACTCTGTGAGTATAAGGATACACAAAGCAAAAATGGAAATACAGATGCTGAAAGTGCTATGCTGTGCCAGCTATTTAGACTGTAAAATTTCTTTTTTAAGTGTTTTCATAACTGTATTTATAGGCAGGAAAAGTTATTTATTGTTTTAAAAAAAACATTAAAAATAACTTTAATAAGAAAAACTTAAAAATAATGTCAAGTATGGCACTTCAAAGTAAACTTTTTAATAATTTTAATGTCCAGAATTAGACACATTAATTTATTTTTTTTTAAATCTCCATTTCCAGAGTTTATAAAAACCTGTATCCACCATTCATTTCAGGTATGTCTGAAATTTTCCAAGACTGTATGAGGAAGCTCCACATAAGTGTGGAGGAAACTGCCAACTTTTTGTCACCAAAATCTGAATTATGCTACTTGGGAATGTCGTGTAAAGTACTAATTATGTAAGACTAACTTCTACATATGGAGGTTGTAAGTTATAAGCAACAAAAACACACTTCAGTGACTATACTCAGATTTAGTGATTGGCCTGAGAATGTGTATATTTTATGTTTATATTTTAAGTCATACTGAGCAAGCAAACTCACAGATGCATAAAAATGTTGGTTGGAAGGGACCTCTGCAGGTCATCGAGTCCTCCCTCCCACTCAGAGCCAGCAAGTTGCTTCCTTATCGATGCCTATGTTTGATGACAATAATACAGCACTTCCTCTCAAAAGACATAAACTGGAACATCTGAAGTTTTGGCTGGGTTGCTTTTCCACACCACAGGCTGAGATCAGCCCCTTTGTGTGATTTCAGCAAGGCATCACAAACCAGGACACGAGATGAGGCTCCACCAAGCTAGACTGGGGGCATACACTGATTGCAGTGCTCAGACACTGGCCACGGTCCATGCGTTTGTCAGTGGCATTTCAAAGAATTATTTTGGACATTTTTAAGGCCAAAAGATCATCCCATAGAAAGATCATAGAAAGCATAGAATCATAGAATGGTTAGAGTTGGAAGGAACCATAAAGATCATCTAGTTCCAATCCCCTGCCATGGGCAGGGACACCTTCCACTACACCAGGCTACTCAAAGCTCCATCCAACCTGGCCTTGAACACTTCCAGGGAGGGGGCATCCACAACTTCCTTGGGCAACCTGTGCCAGTGCCTCACCACCCTCACAGTAAAGAATTTCTTCCTGAGATCTAATCTGAATCTACCCTCTTCCAGTTTGAAGCCATTACCCCTCGTCCTATCACTACACTCCCTGAAAAGAGTCCCCTCCTCATCTTTCCTGTAGGTCCTCTTTAGGTACTGGAAGGCTGCTGTAAGGTCTCCTCGGAGTCTTCTCTTCTCCAGGCTGAACAACCCCAACTCTCTCAGCCTGTCTTCATAGGAGAGGTGCTCCAGCCCTCTGATCTTCATGGCCCTCCTCTGGACTCACTCCAACAGGTCCACGTCCTTCTTATGTTGAGATCAGACACTCCCCATAGATTCTTACCATAAGCTCATAACCCTGAGCTAAACTAGGAAATATTGTGGAGAACACTGTACATCCTGATTAGAAATTTCAAGCTCTGAAGACTCAACTACACTTTATTAAGTAGTTTCAGTGGTTAATTAACCTCACTACACAAACTGTGCCTCTTATTTTAATTCTAAATTCTTCTAGCTCTAGCTCTCCAACACTGCATTTTGCTAAGAATGTGTTTGCTGAAGCAATTCATCATCTGAATTTCATGTTTCTGCCCTGATAGTACCAGATAGCAAGATAGCTTTTTACATGCCTGATTGTATAGTCACGGTCCTATTTAAAGCAGAGATTTGTCTGATTGTGGTTTGTTAGCTAAATACCCCCTATCAAAAATGTTAACACACAATTCCTTTACAATCACACACGCGTGTGCACATGCATACACACACACAGAGCGGTATTTAGTTTCTCTTTAACCATTCTTACCAAGCTAAATTAATCTAATGATTTATAACTTTCAAGGGCAGATTTTTATGTATTTTACTATGTCAAATTTCATATTTTATCATTCACAAAAACACAGACTATCAACCCACAATAACAGCAAACACAGCAATCAATCACACAGGAATGCTTTTATTTGAAAAATCATTTTTTATCTTTTTTGTCCCTGTGGACAATTATAGAACAGATGTCATGGTGCTGATTCAAGTAGTTTTCATCTTATAAGTCAGGTTAATACCCAGACAATTTAAATTAGTAATTTGCTGGAGGAAGAGTCAACCAACTCTCTCAGCCAACCAGCTCTCACTGAGGGTGCTCAACGGAGGTATTAGTTTCAAACCCAGGAATTCCAAATCTATGGGGATCTTACATCTCCCATCAGGAGCAGATATAGTAGGGATGCAGGGGACCTGGGTGACGAAGCAGGAGGTAACCCCACTGGAATCGCCAGTACAGCCAATTCTCTGTGTTATTATTGCTAAAGTTACTTCCTTCAGCAGCCTAGCTCCCAGCAGTGAATGAGATGCCGCATTGCCTTCATACCTTTTCTTTAGATGCATGCAGATGCTAAAGAATAAGTTGAATACTGTGACATACATGTTAACAACTTATTAACTAGTACCTACTGTATCAGCACATTTTTTGTAATGATTGTTCTGCTAAAAGGGTAAATGGCCTGCTATCTGGGTCATGCCATATAAAGAAAGTCTCATACACCTCCACAGAAGTTATCTGCAAAGGTTAATCCATCCTTAATGTATTTCTAGGGAGGTGGGGTTTTTTAGGAATCTTGACCCAAGATCTATTTCAACAGCAAGAAACAAAAACTCCTAACAATGTGGAAAGTTTTGTCTTCAGTAGTGCATATGGTGTTTACGAAACTCTCTCTATTTCCTTAAAATGTAAAAGACAAACAGATTTTATAGGCTGGTAAAAAAACAGTGGACATAATAAGCCTGGCATTCTGAAGTAAATAGTTGATGGATCCATTTGAGGTGTGAAATATGCTCTAACACAAAGCAAGCCAAAATACATCCAACCAGTTAATGTGGTTAGATATTTCTGTTCATTAAATGAGTATTTTAGTTTGGACCAGTAATGGATTTGTAATAGAATATTATTCTAGGATTTGTTTATGTTTACTTTTAGGGGGGTTTATGATTTAGAGAGTAATGCTTTGATTCTTTCAATTGTGTGGTCCTTTGCATTAACTGCTTGGCATGATCATTAACATAAAATTGACAAGTAGATAAGGACCAATACTGTTTAATTCATACAGAGGTAGTTCTTAGCTAGTTTTGTTGGCTTCTTTGTTTAATCAGAACATGCAGATTTTCTTCCATAAATTAAAGTCACATTTGAAATTGTGGCTGGACATAAATTTCTCATAATATGTTGAGGCACAAAACCATGATGGCAGAATGGAGCATCCAGTAGAAAGATGATACTGGGAGTTAATCATCTTAATTACATCTTATTCTGAAGTTCCATTTCTCAAACTCCACTTCTTGGTGATTAGATTTTATTATGCCTTTATGGAAAGGTCAAAAAGCTCACACCACCAAATAGCTGTTCAGTGTTTAAATGTCTATCCGTAGTGATCTTCTCTTCTAAACTTGTAAGTTTAATTCCTCGCATATAATCAGACTTGCCCAGTAGTTTTTATTTCATTGTACTGTATTTTTATCTTTTTCTCAAATTTCCAATTTCCTCCTGAAATGCAACTATCCCACTTGGACATAAAATTTTACACTCAGCGTTACATGTATGGGCACAGCCGTTTCTCTACCCGGTGCCCTGTTTTGTATCTCCAAGATCCAAGATATTCGCAGATGCCTGCGGGACATTTTGCTTTCTTGCCCATGGCGTTCCTCTGAGCATTCACCTCAAGGCAATTACCACAGATTACTAACTACATCCCTGTGTGACTGTTTGCCAAGACAGTCTCCCATCCTCAAACCAGAACTTGCAATTTTGCTCCATGTGTATTATCTTCTGTTTAGTTTTATTAAAATACATCCTGCTCATGGTGACAACTTAATTAAGCCATTCAGCTTGCACAGCACAGGTAACTTCTTTTCCTTATTTACTACCCTGCCAATTTCTCTGTCATCTGCACGTATTATTAGTACAGATGTGATGTCAGTGTCTAGAATGATCTTTCATCAGAGGAGGCCACTCTCTGGTGAGCCCACTAAAAAGGCCAGGCTTTTTGTATATGTTCCTAATAATAACAACTCCATTTTGTATCTATAAGTGACCCAGGTTTCAAGCCTTTCCATATTAATTCCATGTAGTACAAGCTTTTTAATGAAACTATGACATGGTTCCAAGTTAGTATTGCAATCTCAGATAAAACCCTGTCTTCTGGGAAATAAGTTTTCCTATAAATGCTGTGCAGGTGGGGACTGATGGGGATTGATATCACCTTACTCAGCTTCCTCCTTCACTCCGTGCTAGGGAGGTCCAGGAGGAGTGTCCTGGCTCAACAGCGGGTCAAGAGTTTCCCATATTCATCCCTTCATGCCACAGTCTGTGCCCTGTCTGTAGGGACCGACCTGAGAGTTAATGAGTTCAGAGGGTTGTCGATACCTGCTTCCTTAAATCGTTCTGTTCTGGCCGTGTTCAAAAACACATAGCTAGCTCCATTCATTTACTAGGATTTACTTTTACGGTCTGAATTAGATACTGGATTAAGATGTGGCTAGAAGTTTCGAATGCGCACACACTTGTATTGTACTGTTTTGAGTGGTGAAAACTGGGAAATACTGCAGCTGCAGAGCCAGGCCTCAGCACGCTAGGTGTTAATCAAATAAAAACAGAAGAAGTAGTCCTTGTCCAAAGGGACTTATATAGCCCCAAAGCCTAGGACTCTGTCTTTTTGTTCCACATGTGCTTTCTAGTACTCTCAGCTCTTCATAATATTTCTCATTAGTAGTCTCACACTTTAATGCATCAAGGTCATCACATGCAAAACCATCAAACAAAATGCAAGGCATCAACTTCATTTAAGATGAACATGAAAGGTCTGGTCTTCTACAGTGCAAAACGTGCTCTGGGCAATTCTGAAAGACTCAGAGGTACATTGTTTGCAGTGTCAACACAGGACTTCCAGCATCTCTGAAGAAGTACTTGAACCCTACCAGGTGGGGTTCAATAAATAGCTAGCAGTGTATTAATAAAATCACCCTGAGAGTGTAAAAGTCTTGGCACAACATAAGCAAAAAAGAGCCAAATACTCACCTAATGTAAATTGCTATATTCCCATCAAATATAGTTATGCTGATTTATACCATTTCCTGAATGTATGCATTTTCTGTTGGACTTTAAAAGCAGCCAATGGTTTATACATACTTACATTCACACTTTTCAAAAGACTGCATTTAACTTTATCAAGTATATTTTCCTGTTTCCATTACACATCTGAGTAAACTGCAGCCAAAGCAGGAAATGCCTACAGCCACTGAAAGGATGTCTGCAAATCAAAATTGTCCTAGAAAATTCTGCCAACTAATAGTCTCCCAGCCTTCTCATAATTATTGTTTGTACTTGTGACACATCCCACTTATCTTCCCTGTATTTTTTTGTCAGCTCCCTTTTGGAAAGAGCTAGTACCTTCTTTACTTTGTCTTATTTTTTCAAGTCATTCATATCCTGGCTACGAACCTGACTCCTGTCTCTTCACGCACCTTAAACCATCTTGATTTGAAAGCTAGCTATGCCCAACCTTCTGCTTATGTTTCATTTTCTCGGACCTCTTTCTCTTCCTTCCCTCTAGTCCTAGGCAAGTATTTCCAAAAGGCCAGCTCCAAAATGCACGCTGGAAATCCTGGGGGTCATATTATGGTTTTCATAAAAAATAAATCATCATTGTGGTCATCCCTGGGCTCTTTTTGATACTCTTAATCTACGATGATGTTAGGCCCAACCGAAGGAACTTCAGTAAATATTTTAAAAGCTTTATAATGGTCACGTTAGAGCCTTCCAACCTTTTTCCTCAAACTTGCCCTACATTTGTTAGCCTGAAGTTAAATTCCCATTTCTGATTTAAATGGGCACAAAGTGCCTGCCAAGAGAACATCTCGATGTATCTACCCTGAAGAGTGCAGAGTCAGACAAATACATCAAAGGCAGTTTGACTGCTGGAAGGAGTAGCAGCCGGTGTCCCCCCTCTGCAGCAGTTGCTGTCTCGCGCCTCTAGCCCTGTGAGAGTCTGCAGGGCACCCCCTCATGCCATGCAGGCACGCCCCTGGTCGTTGCTTTCGGGTATATTACTGTGATTTCCCAGAGTTTTTCAGGAAGATTTGGGAAACAGAGAAATAGCGTTTAAATGGCCACTCATACTATTTTTTCTGAATCATGTTAAGTGAATAGAGTTATGCTGTCATTAAAACAGTCCGAAGGTCTGCCAACTTTATAGAAACAATCCAGCTGAAGTACCTGAGTGCTGCCGCCTTCTTGGCCCAGTACGGCTATAAATACTTAATATTCATGGTGTGAGAAAGATCTTAATAAAAATATTTGGCTTGAAGTCTTGAATGTCAAGAGCTTTTCCTGAGGTCCTTATCTCCTTAAATGCAGTCAAACCTCATAGAGTAATTGGGAAAAAATGTAATGGAGCAGATAGTGTTATCTTAAAGCAACACCAGAGCAGGGAAATTGGAGATTTATGCTAGCCGTTACCTCCGACTTGGAGCCCAAATTAGGTGACCTAAGCTACGAGAACATCTATCAAAGGTAACTGTCAAGTGATCTTTTAAAGTACACACCTGCCCTGTTAAATAAAGGAATCTTTCATGTCTTGGTTAATATTGCTCGGCAACATGGATGAGAAAGAGATACTGACACCTTTAAAATTGTGCTGCTCTCTCGCTCTTTTAATGTATTTTTACACTGACCGCTCATGCAGTAGGGGTGGCACGGGTATGGACCTCAAAGTCAGCAGAGTCTGCTCCAAGGGCTAATGAGGCTGGTGGAGAATCCAGGCTTTGGGCTCACGTTCTAGAAATGTAGCACGATGACATGTATAATGTAATGTAAGGGCTTCGGTGGGTCGGGGAAATATGATCCATGATTAGTCTGACCTTCATTTACCTTGTTGAATCAAGCTCCTCATTCAGCGTGGGCTATAATCAGTCCTGCCGTCTGTGGTTCTTTGTTAAACCAGGGCTGTTTGTGTTTAGTCAGCTGTGAAAAGGGACCGAGAGAATAGTTTCTTCAGTGCAAGGTGTTAATGTCAGTCTCCCACACACATCCACTTAGAAACAGAACCAAATTTCCTTTTAGAGGCTCTTCAACTTAAAGGTGAACGATCTGAATCACTGTTCCACCCAGAGTAGGTGTAATTTCTTTTTACTTGCCTTACGTGACAGCAACCAAACTCAGACATCACTAGTATCTCCTTTCTCTTCTTTTTTATTCAAGTCTAAAAGTTTTATGGGGGCTTTGCTTTAAGATCAAAGTAAGAAGCTGATCTATGAAAGAATTTTGTTAGTTTACCTTCTACTGATCGAGCTCACAAAACCTGAATATAGATGCAGTTGTTCAAGCAAAATGTGTGCCTTTTATCAAAACAACTCAGTTTGGAGAGCTGGTTTAAATGTACTGGAAACAGAACCCTTTCTGTGGCACAAGGAACACCTCCAGCAATAGGGTTTGTCTTTTAAATTTCATAGGTGTGTCCATTCAGGTATAGACTAAGTTCTAGTAGCCATTAAGGTTTAATGATAAAATTAATAAACCCTAAATGATGAATAAATCCTATATGTGAATAAATCCTGAGTGTTCAAGCTTTCTTGGAGCGTGTCAATGTAAGCAGTAATCAAATGCTATAAAAAATTCATTTTATTGTGTTTCTATAGACAGCTAAAAAGGGAAAAGCAGTGATATAGACAAAGACAAAAGTTTAAAAGGTCAAGGTTTCAACTACTCTAAGTACCATAGCTCCATGGACTTCAGGGGATTCATAGCAATGCTCGCTTGTTGATAAGCTGGCCTTATTTTAAACTTACCGAATCCATTCAATGGGTACATCATGAGAGTCAAGATGCAGTGGTGTACAGGATGAGTCAACAGACTCCCTCTGTGTCTGATCTACCTTAGATCCCACCACTCCCCACATTTTGTTGTTGTTATAACTAAAAGAGGGCTTTTTTATCTTTTTTCTCACCGAGCCTCCCACCCTGAGTCAAACCCTCAAGGAAAAAAATCTTTCCTGGTTTTATCCCAAAATACTTGGGTAAAGTCACCTCTTCTTGTAAAGTTCAGTGCTGGCCTTGCTGAGGTACAGTGTAGTAAAAACTGGATTTGACACTAGTGGGATTTTACAGCAGGATAGTAATGCATTCTGATTCCCTTGCTTTAAAACAGCTATCTTTTTGGTAGTAAAGACATACCACAGTCTGTGTCCCAGCTGAGAGCAAATCCCGCAGCAAATGGGACCATTTGTTATGGCTTGTGGAAATGTACAGCACTCCCTAATGTGGGAAAAAGTAATAAAAAGATGGATGAATGCCCATCCAATTCTCTATTTGTTCAAAAAATCTAGATAAGAATGTTTTAAAAGATAAATTGTTAATCGTCATGTTTCTCAATTTATGAAGAAGGTTAAATGCATGATAAAAATGTATAAGAGGAAGGGATTTTCTTCTTGTTTTTTCACCTTTAAGCTACCAGGAAGGCTAATTCTCTTATAACTTTGCTCAAGGAGTCATCAGAGACCTCACATGTTCGCTTTGAACTTTTTCTGCCCCGAAGAAAGACAGAGAGATAAATTTTCTCCTGAGTGTTTTTCGGTACTTGAGTTAAAAGTCAAAGTCAAACAGTGTGAATAAAACTCACCTTCCCTCTCATTACTCAGGATTTATTTGCATAGATTTTTCTGCTGTCATAATTTTATCCTCCTCTTCTTTGTCCAGAAGTCTGGAGACTCCGAGGAGTCGCCTAGGAAAGGGTGATAAGAGATTAATTTCTACCATGACACAAATGTATAGATCCAGAGATACAGACATCATCTGATCTTTCTAATTAATGAGAAGGAAAAAGAACATAAACCCAGCCTTCCCCTCCTCCTTTCATAATCCATTATTAGTAACAGCACCTTTTTCTATAGGGTTCTCACGTGTCCTTCATTATTCTGAAAGAATAGCATAAGATTAGCTTGATTTATCATTGACATTGTTCCCTGACCTTAAAAAATGGCTGTCTTTTAATCCACCCCACAGAAAAAAAATGCTGAATGCATTTTTAAAAGGTGGGTGAAATAGTTGCCATAGCCTCAAGGCAGCAACAATGTAAATGCTAACAAGTTATTCTGGTTTTACATGTCTATTCACCTTTATATAGATTCTACCACCTCTGCGTTTCATACTGCATGTGTTAATGCTCAGAAAGTTCTTTTGGGCCCTATAAACAGTCCCATAATATACTTGAATGTAAACTGAAATAGTTTCCTCTAATCCTCTGTTGCCTGTTTAATAAGCATATTCTTGCTCTGCACATTTACCTAGCGCCTGGTTTTGCCACCCATACACAGTCTCCCATTTTATAAACCTTTTTTTTTTTTTTTCTTTTAAATTCAGCACAATAGCTTGGATTGTGACAATTGCTTATTCAGTTTCAGAGAAAGTAAAAAAATGCAATATTCTTCTGCAAGACCAGCCTGCATCTTGAATCCATATGTTTGAGTGTGTAGGAAAACTGGATCTGGTGCCCTCACCATGAGCAAATTAGGGCAGGAAAGGGTGACGATGGTGACAGGAAGAGCAAGGAGCAATCCATTCTATAACTGTACCCTTAAGAGTTGCTGAATGGATGCAAAACTCAGGGAAAAGATGCTGTGTTTTATTATGACCCGCTGTATAGCACATTTCCCTCTTGCCCAAGTCAGGAATTTCAAGTCAGAATATTCTTACTTAGGGCTGACAAATACATTTACAATTCAGGCCATTTGCTTCACAACCTGTTGGAGTAAGAAACCTCTCAGAAGTAAGAAAAACTTGCTGTGAGCTGAACTACGTTTTCACCGAAGCCTATGCAGATCTAGGCTGGCTCTTACCGAAGTCAAACCAATAACGTCCACTGGTGTCAGCAGCCAAACGTTTCACCCAGAAGTGAGAAGCCCAGTAGCAGCTGCTGGCCACAGCCAAATTCCTGCGTGCCCAACACCAGGGCACCCCGAGGGCTTCCCCTAGAGTTGCCCAGCACCCAGCAGGATCCTGGCGTTCAGGGCACCCACAGCAGCGCTACTGACTCTTACAGCTACAACATTAATCTAAGTAAACTCTAAGTGGTATCAGGAACAATACGACATGGTACTTTATTTTAATGGGGACATGCTGCTACAATTTAGGGAATAAATACACAAATATCAAGGCACTTTAGGAAGAACACAGGAGCAGGAAACATTATATTAGCAGTAGCAGAGAAAGACAAGAAGGAAAACGTAAGCCAGAACATGGATAGGAAGGGATAAGTAGGCAGCATAGCTCATACCATGCCTGACAAATTTTCTTTAACAGATAATGTCTAAAATTCAGTGAAAAAAAGTTCCAGAAGAAAAAAAAAAAATAATGTTGTTCCATGCTTGTTTCTTCAGAAACTGATTAAGTAATGAGCAGGCTATGCATTCAGCTGGTGTAAAGGGTTGCACAGAACAGCAATTGCAGAGCAAAATCAGGGTCTTACTGCCAGTCATGGTAGCTGTCTCCAAACTACTGGGGGATCTGAGCAGTTGCAGTTTGCACACAGGCGAGCGCAGGCTGGAAAGGGACGTTTAAAAAGTTTAAGCAAATAATATATTCGTCCAGGCAGCTGCAGCCGTGCTAGACCCAAATACCTCTGCGGGAACCCACCTGTTAATGATCCCACACTAGGTTTTAGCATGGAAGGGGGCAGATTGCAATTAGAAACATTGAACCTGTTCTTGATCTCTCTTACGCAAAGCAAATTAGCAGTTACAGGGCTGTAAAGGCTGGAAAGGGAGGAGCCAACAGTGTGAGAGGGAGGTGGTCGATCCCAACCCAGGTTTCACAGGCGCAGGAATGAAAAATAACAAGGGAAAGGGCAGGTTTCACATTAACAGAGCAGCTGAAATTCAAGCCTGAAAAATTTCAGGGCTTTTTTCCCCCCCTTCTATTTATATAAAATTTATAATGCAAATACAACTATATTTTTGTACTCTGTGCCTCTCAGCTCTATTTGTAATTTGACCATCATTTTCAAACCTGACTGATTAATATTAGGCCATTAAAATCATGCTCAGATTTCTAAGCAAACATTCTTCTTTTTTATTGTTGTTGGAAGTGTTGAACTCCTGCCTTCCCCTATGGCATGTGTAGGATGGTTTTGCCTTTCAGCAGACTCTTAGGGTGAAGTAAAACAAACACTTCGCCATCGCATAAGAGTCTCAGAAATTAGGCTCCTGAGGATATCCTGTTGTAACAGAGGTGCTGCTCTCACCCCAGTCCCCATGCCCCAGGAGAGTCAGCCTGTGAACTTGGAATCATGGACTCACACAAATTTGGATGAAAAGGGGGGTTGTCTGTCCCAGCCCCTGCCCAGCACAGGGCCAAATTCAGAGCTGGGGCACTGTTTTTCCCCTCCTCTTCCACCAGGTAGTTGCAGGGAGTCACGGGGCCCCCCCTTCTCCAAGCCAAACTAATGCCATGCCCCTGTCGTCTCCTCGAGCAAGGTGGGCTCCAGCCACCTGGGCGCTGCTGCCAGACCCACTCCTCTCTGTCATCGACCCTCTCGTGCCCCTCTGGTTTCTGCTGCAAGGGGCTTCATCCAGCCTCTCGCTTTGCCTCCGCTGAACGTCACATTCCTCCCGTTGGCCCAATTCTCCAATGTGCCCAGGTCCCCCTGAACCCCAGCCCTGCCCACCGGTGTATCAACCATCACCCCCACCCTACCCACTTCATCCCACACCAGCTCAATTTCTTTGCCTGTTCCACGTGCAGGTAGATAGGAAGCGCCACCAAAATCCAAATTATCTTTGCTGAGGGGTAAAAGGTCTCAGCCACATGAGTAAGCTGAGTCTATCCTTCTATAACTTGTTCCCAAATAGTCGTTCGTGCCATCTGCATCCACAGTAACTGCCTGCGGATTCACACCACATGTACCCCGCTTTAAACTTAATGGTTTGCCATCAAAATGTCCTGACCAAGATTGTATTGTAACTACAGTCAAAAACCCTATTGCTCTATGTGTTTGCCACTTTCTCTGTAAGATAATACCCTCACCTTATTTCACAGGGGATCAGGAGGATGAATGCATTATTAATATGGAAAGCATTCAGATTTGGGGGGGATGTGAAGCACCAGCACTTACCAATTATCTTATGAATACAATATAAATTATTCAGCAACTATATGTTCTTCTCACAAAGGAAATTATAGAGTTTCGTCCTACTGAGCTTACAGATTCCTAACTAGAGAGGAAAAAACAAAAATCTTAAAACATAATTGTAAATAAAAATGTAAATACAAACAAAAATACTTTTAAAAACCTCATCGACGAAGTTTGCTCATATGTCACATTTTACTTTAATAGTGTCTTTGTCCACCATTTTAGGAAAAAAAGCGCTCATTTCTTATGATATATGCTCATGCAACTCTCTTTTACTTTGGTAAGCTCATTTATTAATCTATTTTCTTTCTTTCTTTATTGCTTTTTTTCGTGGAATGAAATCTCATACATTCCCTAATGTGCCAACTTTCATTAATTAAAAAAAAAAAACACAAAAAAACAAAATTAACCCTTTAAGATTAAAAGTGTGTTGTTATGCCTATAGTAATTTTGCCTATGGCTATTTTACCATGGCTTTTAATAAAGCCAGCACTCCCCCAAAAAACTTTCAGAAACTAGGGGAATGTCTATAGGGAGAATTCGGAACCCACTGGACTTTACAGTGTTCTCCCTTTCAAGCTCACGCTCTTTCACAGCTGTAAAGGCTTTTGGTTTAAAACAGGCAGCTAGTGTGAGTAAGGTAGCTGAGGTCTTTCTGAACTTGGAATCGAAGATTTTTTTTTCTTTCCAAATCCTACACAAAGTATAGAAAAAAAAAAAAATTCCCAAAACATTTCTTTCTCATTGACTTTGTTAACTGCAGCCTCTCCCACTCATTGGTGTACTTCGGCAAGGAAATTGTTCTGCTAAATACAAGTAAAAGTACTGAAAGTACTTACTTAACTGATCTGTTGATGGGTCATGTAAATACGGTCTTTAAAGGAGTACTAATTTTAGAGATAATTACAAGCATTTTACGTGACTCCATTTTTTGTTGACAGCATTTCTCAAGTATTAGCAACCCATTTTAGGAATAATACAATCATGCCAACGAGATGCTTACATTCACTGCAAAAAAAGGGCAAAATTCAGTTTAGGGGAGAAAAAACCAATTTTTTTTTAAGGTATCACCTAATGAATGCCCTTTTCTCTCTTGGTCATTCTTTTGTACTCTGGGACCATCTCTAGGCAGTACCTCAAGCCTGCAACTTGTCCACCACTTCATAATAAATATCTAAAATCTGCTTTGCACGTTCTTCTGCAGAAAGAAATTAGGGATGAGCTGCTGTAAATGGAAAGAACTCCATTGGCTTTAATGGAGCTCTGCTGCATTGCCCTTCTTCTGGACATCCTCCCTGCATGTATATTGAAACATTTCTGACGCAGAGGAAAAGGGATGGGGTATTTTCCAGTAGCTGGAGAAGAGGGTCTGGGACACCATTTGGGTACCTGTTCTGTTTCCCGCCCCTGAGCAGTCACTTCAGTTTGATCCACATTAGGAAAAACATGGCTTTAATTACAGTCATAGGAATGTATATTTTTCAAACCACCATAAATTCTTGTTCCTTACTGAAATACAGTTTATTTTGCTCTCTTGTAGAAGGGAAGGCATACTGCTGCGACGACCTCCACACAGTGGAAGTTCCTCTTAAAACTAAACCTGTAACCATTCTAGTATAGGCAAGCCCCTGGTTTATTTTTTCTTCAGCGTACCTTTGAGGGATGAGTAGGGTAGTATTTCGTCTGAGAGGGATGTTGTATTGTTGCATGAACTCAGGTCTTCTGCAATTGCTGTTCACAAGTACCTGTACGAGACCTTACGCCGACCGACCGAGCGGGGCATGGGTGCAGCGCGGTGGCACAGCTTTCCACGCCGGTGACGCAGGCCTTCAGGAAACTCGTCCTGTCGTACTCACTCCAGCACATTTACCAAGTTAGAGGGTTTGCTCTACTATTTGATCCTCCATGAGAGGATCCTTGTGGAAACACATCTTTCTCTGAGGAAAATGTGTACGTACATCTCTACACACACACATGCGCACCACCCCCTCCATGGTCTTCTCCAGGTTCGGCAACTAAATGGTATGTTCAGCAATGCTAAAATACAGATTGGAGTGTGTGGCTACAGTTCGAAGTTGTGGGGGTTTGGTTTTTGTTTTTAAATAAAGTAAGCGGATGACTGTGGGGATTTTTAAAGTACAGTAAGCTGACGACAATGTGAAGGTTTTTTTCTTTAGTTTTAGAAATTAAAAGGGGAAATAGCTTCTCTACAATTCTGTCACTACAGCATCTTCCGAGAAAAAAGAAACCTCAAGATAAAATTTATTTGCTACCCTCACAATGAAGGAAAAGCATAAAGAACTGATCGTTGCTCTGTTCCTGGGTTTGGGTAGATCAGGGACTGAACACAGATTAATCCCAAGCTTCAGGCTCTGATTACTACTGGGAAGTAAAGAGTACGTGGTGATACTTGGATGGATGTTAATAAGCGTCTTAGTAGATCACTAAACAACAGCAATCTTGCAATGCAACTGGAACAACAAAGCCCTTCTCTCTGAACCATTGGGATGTAGTAAAGGACTGTTGGCACCTTGGTTCTGTTGATTTCAGCTGGACTCTGTGAGGGTAAAGGCTAACGTGTTAGCTCCAAGGTACGAAATGAAGCATGTTTGTATACCGCATCTATGTGTTTATTGATGTGCGCAAATACATATACATAAATATTCATTTATGGTTGTGAGCCCTCAAATAATACTGAAAAATAAGTAATTTCATGACTTTGTTTTGGTTGATACATCTGATGATTGCTTTGCTGTTTTACAGCAAGTTGTAGTCTTAGTAAAAGAAGATAACATGCAAAGTTAACATATACCCTACCAGAAAGATTCGGGCAATCTGTGCCTTTGCAAGCAATTGGGAAGCTTCTTCCATGGAAGCTCACCCTCATGGAAGGCAAGCTGGTTAGCTTCTCCTGGCACTGCGTGAAGGAAAGAGATAAAAAGTAATTATATTCTATTTAGTGACCACACTCCAGTTGCAAACGCTCACATGGCTGTAGCTTGCAGATAAATCTTTCTAGCTGGGCTACTCATTACTCTTACAACAGTAAATATAAACATTGATGAGTGCAAATGTAGACTGTTACGGAAATTGTGTGATATCTGAAAATCTTGCAGCTGCTCTTACTCGCAATTAAGTCCAAGTTCATCTGGAGAGACTGGGATTTATAGAACTGAGAGTCCGTAAGACAAAAAAAAAAAAACCAAACCACAGTCTTTTCTCTATCTGGAAAGTTTCAGAGCAATCAGCTTGAACAATAACACGGTCTCACCCTAATCTTGAAGCTGATTCTGTGAATGCTTAGTGCTGAAATTAGACACCATTTTAGTTGATATCTTTTTAAGCTGATAGTATCCCCGTGCTGCAAAAATCATTTGTATATTGCGTATTGGTTTATGTATTTTTGCCTCAGGGTAACTTCAGTATCAGGTCCCTTCAAGTTCTAATAGGGAAGCAAGTGAATAAACGTACAAATATGCCACAATAAGTATGCAAAGTATTCTTATCACAGAGGGCTCGATCTAAATTTGTTAACATATAGAAATGGAAAACACTGCAATTAGTGTTACACTAGAATTCATATAAAATGTTGACTTTCTATCTAAACTTTCTTTCAAAAGCATTTAATTTTTGATAATGTATACAATGGTTATTTTCAATTCAAAGTTTTCTTTTTTTAAAAAAAAAAAGAACCATAGTAAATTTAATCGGTATACACCCAGGGGTACTTTCAGTTCCCCTTTTGATATATTTATGAAAATTCTGGGCTTACCTTGCATATCTCAGTTATGTTTTCTCTGGTCTTTCATGGTTGACAGAGTTAGAGATGCGACTTAGTTAAATTAGTGAGCGTTAGACGGCTAGCATCCTTTACAAAAAACCAAAATGAAGAAACTTAGTGCTGATGAGCTAATTCTATTCTAAGGGCAAGTAAAGAAATAATTTTATCATGAGGAATTTTATGTAAATAATCAAAAATATTTCAAGTTGACTCAGATTTGCATCCTTCATCACAAAATTTTAATTTTATTTAAATGCTCTGTTTAAAGTCTTGAAAATAAAAGAACAAAAGAACTCGGTACAGAAAACACAAAACAATGTAATCTGTTACGTCCTCTTAATATTGCCGCTGTTTATCAAGAAAAAAAGAAAAAAGCCAGCAGCCTACACAGAGCCAATTACACAGAGGAATCATAAGCAACTGCAGCTTGTGAAAATATTGCCAGTCACCAATTTACCATGACACAATACAGAGGAAGCTGTAGTTTGAAGCCCAAGCTGCCAAGTCTGATTTTGGAAGTCTCAAAACGCATAGTTAAACTTAGCCATATTGGAAAGATATTCAAGGGAGATGGCTAGGGGGCATACGGGAACTACCTCATTCCTATTATCTTTCCTAACTTGTGTTTCTAATACCAACATTAAAGGAAATGCTGAAAGTAGTGAGAGAAAATCAGCACTGCAGGATTCAGCGAAAGGGAGGAACCGTAGCATTTGTGTGGGGCTGCAGCAACCATGGGCTACCTGGGGGGCTACTGCAATGAGAATTATGCTGTGACTTGGGGAGAGGGAGGGGAGGGGAGGGAGGAGAGGGAGGAAGGAAGGGAGGANTTCTCAGTTAGCAGCACTGACATGAAGTAGAAATACTTGATTTGAGAGTAAGGACAATAAAGAATTAAGGAATCATTTTGGTTGTAATGGAGATTTGTACTGATTTATTGAATCTGTTGCTCAGTCTTTCAAATGACTTACTGTGTTTTTTAGGAACTGCAATAGTACAAAAAAAGATTACTTACTAGAGGTGCATTCATCTCTGTTGTATCCACTGTTTTTCCAGTAGTTATAAGGTACTGAAACTGAAAGGCCTTATTATACTTCCATTGGAGTAGTGGCAAAACCACTGTTGATTTCAAAGGGAACATGACAGAGACTAAAAATAGATTTGGTACCTGAATGTCTTAATTTAAATACCTAGGTATTAAATACAGCTGGGCAAAGCATGGAATTAGGAAGTTTATTTTGAATCTTTAAATATTCATTTTTACTGCATTTTGAATACCATAATACTGTCTTTTAAACATTTACTAGTACTGTATTTTAAATTTAATCATAGAAAATGAACTGAACTTCTCCCTCTCATGCATTTTTATTCATGCCCATGTAGAGCACTGGATGCTGTGAATAGAGGCTGTAAACTGTATGAAGTCAACTACGGCCACATGAAAATTAAGGCTGAAAATCAGGTGTGACTCATTACCCTTGTAAGAGTTTGGTTTACTGCTAGAGCAAAGGTTTTGGACATTACACTTTTCTTTGTTTCTTCTATTTCTTGGAGAAGGTCCTAGAGAAAACTTTTAGAATATGAAAAAAAAAATATCCCAAAACTTCAGGGAAAATGTTTGTTTTATATAAAGCTACTCCTGTTAAAAACAGAAAGACGGTCACTTCGCACACACCTGTAGAAATAACGCATGTGCAAATTGGGAAGGCAAAGTAAAACTTCTCTGTTGTCAGGACATCAACAACATTTTTAATGAAAATCTGTATTAAATAGACTGATAGGTAAATAGTTAGCCAACAAGAGTTTTTGCTTCTCAAAAATACCTCTTCTCAGAAGTCTGTATGTGAAGATTTTAAGGCTAGAAAGCACCATTGTGATAGTTTACTATGAGCATATAATATCATAACATGGGCCATAGGACTTCTTAGTGCCTTTTGAAATTCAGTAGCAGTGCTTGATTTAAGATTCTAATTAAAGACTATCCACACCAGTTGTTTCACTGGTTAATTTTCTCTGTCCTTAAAAACCTGCTGCTTTGTCTGTAACTTCAAGCTGTAGATCTCCCTACGTTTGTGTGATAGATTGATGAGTCCTCTGCTAGCTCTTTTCCCACACGTTAGTTCTTCTAGAGGGTTGAGTTACTTCATTGGTAAGTTAAAGAGATCGCTATCTTTAAAAATAAGCCATTTTCTAATCCTTTCGTTATTACCAGTGCTCTTCTCTGTAGTCCCTCCAATTTATCATCATCCTTCTTGAAGTGCAGATAATTGAATGGGACTACTTTAGGAGTAGCCACACCACCAGTGCCAAGCAGAGAGGTAGTATAACCTCTGTTCTCCTTCTTTACATGTCCCTTTCTGTGTACCCAGTAATCACAGCAGCTCTTTCGGCCACGGCACCCACACAAGGCACTCTCAGTCAGGTTATTTTTCTGCCAGCATTAGCATCACATATATGAGTTTCTTTAGAAACCTTCACCCCATGATTCATTGTTCCCCAAAACGGCAGCTCGCATCTAGAAATGGTAGAGCATACCTTGCGCGCTTCAGTAGCCATAGAGATTGTGTAATGAAAAGCCATTTTAGAATTCTTGAACCAAAAATGTTGCATTTGGCAAGGGAAGCAATCCATATGTCTTGCATTTTCCAACAGTGATTCATGCTTTAAATCCTGAGTAATCCCACTGAATTAAGAGGAACCTTTCAAAGTGTAAAATACTATACAATGCAATGTCGACAGAAACAGGGAACTATTGCAGGCTGCATCTACACCAGTCTTAGCCTGAATCAGGAGTGCACTTCTGAGATGAATCTCCTGACTCTCTCCCTGTGCTGTGCTTTCGTACGCAGAGCAGAGCAGTTTCTGAGCATGAGAACTGCTTTCCCTTTGGGTGAAACTAACCCAGCTGCTGCACCTCAGGCACACGTCCAAGGTGCTCCAGCCGACCACTGCCAGGCAGTCTGCAGGACCAGCCTGGGGCCAGACACCCCCCAGCCCCAAGAGGCATCTGGAGGCTGATGTTGGTGCGATGCGCATGCTTGGTCCCTATAACCACTGTTTCATCCTACCCACCTGCACCGAGCTACTTGCTTATCTAGACAGAGCCATGTCTTTTTCCATGAAACTCTCGTTTGCTTGCTCTGCACGCGCACTCCTCGTGTGATGGACTGGGCTCTCCTTGAGGCTTTCCTGACAAAGTTCCCACTAGGCTCTTTCTATAATCTGTATTGACAGGAATTCTTCAGGAAGATTAGATCTTCTTCAGAGGTAGGCTTCTGGTTCCCACCTCACTTTAGCCACTTTGAGAAGTATAGTGGCAGGGCTGCTCCCGCTCCTGGTCTCAGAAAGTAAGATTGTCCTCACAGGACAAGGGGAGACATCTCACAGCACCGTCACAACACTCGGGACTCGTATACCTCCATAATACCTGAGCAACTAAAGGAGATGATGTATGGCTAACATCTCTCACATCCATAGCACAACCTCTGTGTAAGTCTGGCTTCTCCACAGGAGATCGGATCCTGCTAATTCTCTAGGTGTTTCACTCTCTGCAGTCAGCTCCTAGGTAGAACCACTTTATTTTCTAAAATCTTTCATGGGACGAAAAAAGGTTGAAATAATAAACTGTCCCAGGCATTAATTCAGCACAGCTGGGGAGACGCAACACTGCATGGATGAGGGAAGACAAGGAAAGAGATGGTCACCTCCCTCTTCTTTCTATCCCAGACTGGCAGGAGGCCAAACTGTCTCTAAAAGTAAATTAGAGCAACATAAAAAAAAAAATCTCTGTTCCATCTGAGGATCCTAAGGGACCCATATAGCTAGCTCAGCCCTTCGTGTCAGCCCACTAAATAGATCAGAGGGGTGTAGATCACATACATCAAAGTTTCTGATGTATTTTACCTTAAGTAATAACAATTACACATGTTCCACATACTACACAATATCTTCCACATAGTAAATAGGAGTGTTTCCCTAACTTATTTAGATTTTTGCAACTGCACTTTGGAAGAATCTCTGAATACATTCCTATCATCTCATATGAAGAAGCAAAAATACACTCGGCGTAACGCTTCCCTAATATGCAGTGTCCCTGAGCCGCGGAAGATGTGCATTGATTGTATAATGGCACAGGGAAGAAATGATGAATAGTTCATCCCAGTTTGCAACCTCTGCAACAGTGTAACAGCATCAAAATTCTTATCAGAAATGATTAGATTCCTATTAGATTAGACTTCCTGGTACAGCCCAAGGAATCTAGATCTTCTCATCTCAAAAAGGTGGATGAAAAAACATGACTAGAAAGTGCAGGTATTACAAGCCACGTGAAGCAAACTATGGAGAGAAAAAGGGTAGAGAGGATAGAAAAAGGATCAGACCATGCTTGCTTTGCAAAATCAAAACATTTTTGACAGTTCTGCTTTCCAAAAACTTTGAGATGAGGTGTCCCACTTTGCTTTTTGATTTTTTGATAATATTGTTTTACTCAAGAGATCTACTTGCACAAGTGCTCGTGAATTAAGCAAAAGCTTTCAGTCTAGTCCAAAGATATCAATGAAGTAATATGTGAAGAAAAAAAATACCAGTGATGGTCTCGATTCTTGAAAATATCTTAATCAACCAGAATTTCCTTTTAAAATTGAAACTCTTGGTATTAACAAGTGGCTAAATGAGAAACCTTTTGACACTGCGGAGCAGTTGCTCACATGAGTGACTCTATGAGAACATTTATTGAAAAAATATCAAATACTGTGAAGATGCTTACAAAATAGAAATCAAAGCTTGCTGCTGTAGATGTGCTTAATAATAATAATAATAATAATAATAATAATAATAATGTGCTAAAAGTCTTTACTTTCTCACCACGAATTCTCTGGCGGGACAACTCATAACAGGAAAGTTAGGCATTTGTGTTTAACATCTCTCTAAGTGTTGCAGAACTAGTGCCTACCATGTCACATTTCAGTTTATAGAATATCTATGTATCGCAACATAAGAATTGCATACTACAGCTGTATCCAAATAGTCTTGAGGCATCAAGTTGAAACACCAGTTCAGTTTTCACTATTGTATCAAAGTTTGTATATTAATTGTCTTAAAAACTTAATTAGCAGATTAGCAGATCCACATTTTTTACAGTTCATAACAGGAGTAAATAATTAATCCATATTTCAGACTTCTTTTGTGAGGAGAATTATTTAACTACAGCTAGGTAAAAGTAGGACCAATTATTTATTTTTGAATGATTCACTTGTTCAAGAGAACTTACTTTTATCTGCATACGCAGAGAACAGAAAAACATGGTGTGAGGGAAAAACACAGTTAGAAACAGTTACCAACACAATACACAATGATGAAGCACTAGAAAAATGACAACGGCTTTCATCTTTTAAAATGCAAAATATTTTGTCTTATGATCCCATTATCTCCACAGTAGGCCAACCCTGCTAGCCCTTGACTTTGATTGTTTCAGGTTTGGGTTTCCATTTTAATGAGGGAAAGAAACCACAGCTCTGGCTTCCTTCGTTTGGAGCTGCAGGGCCACAGCACTGCTGCCGATCTCCGTCGCTGTGTCACGAGTTATGAAACTGAAAAAAACAAGACTCTTCTTAAAAACCTGGTGATTTCTTTTATATGTGGTCGCTTTGGCGTCTTCTGTTACACAAAAGCCAAAATTATTGTAATGGCCAGAGCAGCGAGTCACTCTTCTATCTTTTACTCTACCATCACTTCATAGTTGTTGGTGTTTTTTTTCATTGAAAAACCCCCAAGTCTTTCTCATGGGTTGTGTGCGGCTCCCTTTAGCCAAGCATAGCTTGAAAAAACCGCCTTCCTTGATAGATTTCATTTTAAGTTCTCGGCAAGCATTACAGCAATATTTAACCTCGTCTCCCTAGGGGCTAGCTGCAGCCTGCCGGGCTTCCCGGCGGGGCTGAGACCCTGTCTGCCGTTGCTGCTGCTCAGACACAGCTACACGCAGACGTTCAGACTGGCCGTAGGCTCAGAAAGCGAGGAGAGGTAGGCAGCCGTGGCTATTCCGACATGTCCTCTTCTGTTTGTCCTGCAGGACTTCCACCGCGTGGGTAACGGGCAGTGGTTGTGCCCGGTTAAAAGAGAGTGAAAGTCACCTCACGGCATCCGTATGAGGTTGCGACGTAATTTCCCTGCCATCACAATACCTTCAGTTCCCCACCACCCCGTCTTTCCTTGCCTAGCTCCATCTCACTGCCCACTCGGCAGAAGAGCACGCGTGGCCAGCCTCCGGGCAACCTGGGACAAGCTGGCCAGGTGCCCAGCGGGGAACCCGGTGGCTTTCAGAGCCGGAGGTTTGGACGCTGCGGTAGGTATACGGCCGGAGCATCCAGGCGTCGTCGGATGAGCACGTGCCGCTCCTCAGCAGTGAAAAACCAAAACACATGGCTTGGAAGGTTGCGCCAAGACAGACCTGTCGTGCTGCATCCCCCTCACCTGCTGCTGAGGACATCCCCCCCTGCCCCGCTGCTTTCCGGCCACGCAGCCCTCCTGTGCTGCAGCCGTGTGGCTCCCGGTGCGGAGCGAGCCTCGCCAGGCTGAGCGGCGAGGACCGGGCTGAGCGGAAGGAGGTGAGAGCTTGGCTTGGCTGTACCCAATCTTCATCGCTCCCTGCAGAAGACAGAAGGCGTGGGAATGGTCCCAGCCTCCTCGCTGGGTCACCAAGCCTCAGAAGCTGTGCAAGTCTTGACTCAGGACCATTTTCTGATGTGTTTGCCTCGTTTGTAAGCCCACAGGACTTTTTTAAAAAAAGCAAACAAATGAAGAGCACGGGAACTAAAAATTCAGTGCCAGCTCACCATAAATCTGGAGGGTTTTTTTTACGTTCGTTTACGTTGTTAAGTAATAAAAACCTAATGCAGGTTTTGCATTTGAAAAAAAAAGTAAGTCGACTGGGAGCTTATTTAGAACGGGAGACATTTGCTCGTATGTCTGTCGAAGCGCTGATGGTCTCGCGCCGCGATCTCCGGGCCCCGAATATGACATTGCATCGCATGAGCCCCCAATACGTTCCCCAGTGTTTTGGGAGTTCTCGTTTCAAACACAGACATGGATGTATGTAGCAATGGTCTTTGTTGTGCTGCCTGGGATGACATCACAAGTTTCCATACGAACTCCCGGTGGCAGCGCATACTTAGGCTTTGGGCTAAACGTATAACGAGCATGAAATTCCCTTTAATGTCAAAATGAGACCAAAAAAGAAAAAAAGTGGAAAGGTCATTTGGGGGGAAAAAAAAAAAACCCTCCAAACCAATAATAAATGCGACTTTTGGGGCTGCGTGAGTCTCGCTGTCACCACGATGAGCCCACCGAGGCAGGCACCCAGGCAACATCCAGATAATCTCATTATTTGCGTGACATGAGCCATGAGGCCGGCGGGGGAGTGGGGGTGG
>VYXH01005913.1:0-17131 GCA_013397275.1 Burhinus bistriatus
ATATATTTTAATATATTATATGTTATGATATATTTGTTGTTACTGCATGATCATGCACTTTGTACTATTCCATTTATGTCTCCATTATTGCAAATCGTCAAGCTCTTTCAGTCCTGCCGAGCGAGGCTCCAGTTCTCTGGATTGATGACGTCCCCCCAACTTTGCCCCAGCCAATTTTATTAACGCAGTCCTTTCATGTGTAGATCAAAACCAAAAGAACATTCAAAATTTGTCTGAAGACTGCTCCTTGAAAACTCTCAGCAGCTTCCCTCTAGCCCCCACTTCCTCCTTCAACAGGATTAACTCACTTTCCCATAGCCAACCCTTAAACTATTACACCATACTCTACTTTAAGAAATCTCCAACATGGTTCCATGTCTTATGCTGTACTGACATTCACCTACACAAGATGAAGTGGACTTGCAGTGCTCCGCCATCCTGGCCACTGTCCTGCTCCATCAGCTCTCCAGCAACCCTCTCCTGGGGAGGACAGTCACTCCCTCCCAACCCTTCCATCCCCAAGCATGGGAAACATCACACAAGTGGGTGGGCATACAAAACGTATCCTTACTGTAGATGGGGGAAGGGGAGGGATGGGACAAGAAGTGTGTGAGAACCACTGTCCTTTCCATTCCTGTGCCAAGAGCTGCCCCACACTTCCTCCTGAAACTCCCTGATATGCTCCTGCTCCCCATCACCTTCCCCAACTGCCGTGGCTGAGCAAGGTCATGCTGTGACCAAGCTGCCTGAATGAAAGTCATGGCTTCTGGCAAAGACTTAAAACTAGGTATCAGCTGCACTTCCCAAAATCCATCTAGTCAGGGTACCAGCAGTGAGGAGGGGGAAACTGGTCACACAACTGTGGGAACAAGCAACCCACCCACAACTCAGCCAGCCCTGGCCTCCAAGCAAGGCGAAGGAGGGTGCCAGGGCAGAGCGCAGGGAGCAGCAGCCAGCTCCTGTCCCACGTGCTCATGGTCCAGCTGGTCAACTAGTCCTGCACTTCCAGAGGCCAGGTGGGAACACAGAAACCTCCCTATCCTGGCACGGAATTTTGGGCACGTCTGCTGAAATTCCATAAACCCAAAAGATTTATTGTAGAAGCTCTGATGTCACTTTCACACAGGAACAGACATCCCAGCAGTGAGATATGAGACTGAAGCAGGAGAAGTTTGTAACGGCCTGCTTCCCAAATTCAGGCAGTCACAGGTTTGTGTGCTACATTACAGCTGTTCTGTTAGCTGACATCTTATCTCTTATGTACTTATATACTCATTACCATAGTAACCAGATTCCTCAGAACATATAATGTAATTTTTGTATCTAGCATATTAGAACAAAATTATTAAGATTACAAAGGCAAGCACTCCAAAATTAGAAAGTGTCAGAATTCAGACTGCCATCTCCCTTGCCAACCCATCTTTGCTTGCTGCCTCCCGCCCCACCTCCCAGGCTCAAGTCACCTCCCCAGCAAACCTCCAGCTCCATTTCTCCACCAGCTGTAGCTCCTTCCTTTCTGATCCCTCTGCAGTCCCAGTCTCACTATACTTCTGTCCTGACGCATTCTTATCTCTCCTCTCTCATCTGACTTTTATACCTCCTGCATTCACACCAGGCATTTTCCTCCTCCACACTGCCTGGGTGCTCTCCAGGAATGATTCACTGAACACAGGACAGAGATTCCCAACAGTCTAGGAACTGGAAACAAGAGGAGTCTCTCTTGCAGGAAAAAGTCCTTCTGATCTCCCGTAGCCCAGGGCTGGAGCATCTTCAGCTGCTCTCTGAGGACAACTGCCTGCTCAGCACCAGGAGCTGCAAAATGTCCAAGCAACACACAGTGCTGGTTTACCCACTTATCACCATCACACATTACCCTGTAAGAGCAACCCATGGGTCCCACTAAGGGATAAGCCCCTGTTCCAGGAGGCACGTTGCAAATACAAAGAGAGTCTCCATCCTGATGAACTTACATAAAAACAAATTAACCTTTATGCTTTACCTGCCTATATCATTATTATATATCTATCGCTAGGAGGAAGACACATCCACAGAGTGCTCAAGAGCTATGGTTTCTCTCAACACCAGCACCTGCAAGCACTGTAGAAGTGAAGAGTGGCATCTGTTGCAGTGGAATATCCCCAGTAAATTCAGCAGATGTCTCCTTATAGAAGGTTTACTAAAAAGTCCATCAAATCACAGACTTGGGCACCCTGTTGCTTGACTGCCTCTCCACTAGAAAGACAGGTTAAGTCAATACATCATTGTGCACACACACAAGGTAAATGACTACATGTTTTCCTCCAAAAACCTGCTTAAAAAAATTATCTGGCTCTTTTCTGGTTTTGGCAGTATTACTAATTGTCCTGAATACAAGGGATGAAAGAGGTAGGTCAGCATCTGCACCTGAAGCAAATACTTGGAACAACAATTCAGAAACAAGGCCCACAAAGCAGGTTTTAATGCCCAAGGTCCAGCCTACCTAAGTTAACTCTTACTGGGAGTATTTAAAATTTTTTTTCTCCCTGTACACCAACTCTTCAACTCCCAAGCCGGAAATACAGCACTTTCTTCTGGCCTGGAGAGAGGAGGAAAGCACTTAAGTTGCTTGAATGTACCTAGTAAGCGTTAAAGCATTTTAAGGCTGAAAAGGCAATTTCAGCTCAAGTAGGAACACATCCATCCTAAATTTGACAGAAAGCTGTAATCAGAAATTGGTCTATTCCAACAGCACAGATCCAAACACCTTTATATTTCACGGGTTCTTTGTGCGCTCACATACAAAGCCTCTTAATCCAGCTGTTCTCAGCAATCATTCACAAAAGCAAATGAATGAAAAAGAAATAATCAGCAACCATCTCCACTCCTACCCTTTAGTTGAGGTGAACAATAATTTGATTGCTTCGGTCGATGGACAAAACTATTTTCTGTGCCTTTAAATAAAAGGTTAATTGAGATATGGTGGAACCAGCTCTCACTTGGGCTTTCTGAAAAACAAGGTTGTCCTGCCTGTTTCAAGGACTCTGGCCTCAGCTTTTGCATGCGGTGAGGCAGGGAGCTGCCAACAGGTGACTTTTCCAAGACTGACCTGATCTTTGAGAGAAGCAGTAAAGGAATAGCGTCGCAAAGAAAAAGCCAATTAAAATAACCTTAAACTTCTCAGGCGTTCACTGCTGGCAGGGATTGAGCTCGAAGGCCTTCGTCTCAGCCAGCACAGCAGCCTGCGCCTCGCTGGACGGCAGCGGTGGCTGTTGCGAGGAGCCTCTGATCTGAAGGCAATCAGTGATTTGGTCAAAGCTAAACCATGCCACTCAGAGGCACAAAATCATGCCATCTAATGAAGGAGATGATAAAAGCTGCTACCCAGAGCTACAACCACATGGCACAGCTGAAGCAGGATTAAGCTGTATGGTTTGAAGACAGTCTGCATAGGGGTGACGGTGACATAGGGGTCTGGCTCCTTCAAAATATGGAAGAAGTAAAGCAGCAAGGGACAAGGACAGCCACGAGAACAGTCCCAAGAGAGCAGTGGGACAGACCTTCCTGGGGGACATCAGAAATTTTCAAAAATAAATCACCTGTTTTGGTTTGGTTTTTCTTGTTGGTCCTCGTCCTGTCCCATGTCGTCTGTCCATCTCCTCCCGAAACAGGGGTTGGTATTCTTTCTCCATTTTGATTTTAGCAAATGGACAACTCACACAAACCACTACACTTTTCTTACATGACACCTCCCAGAGACCCTCCTGTTTTCCTGAAGAGTTTATCAAACATTTTTAGACAAAACAAGAGAAGTTGGCTGCATTAGAGTTTCAATATCGTCACCATATCTGTCCAGGTTCCCTTAAAACGCTCTTCTTCCTTACGGTATTTAAGAATCTACCTTACACACAGCTACAGCCAACTAGTCCTTATTCTGAGGTAGAAAAATCTGCAGCATTTTTCACTTAAATTTTAAGAAAACTCATGGAATTTAAAAAGTAGAAGAGCACATGGGAAGACAATTAGCTGTTACCTAAAATCCAGCTTAATTAAAGATAGCTATGCATGTTTAGATTTTATCATGCCACAGATATTTTATACTGAGAAACTGTATTAGAAATTTTGTCTTGGTGAGCAGTAGAAGCTTTTACAAAGAGCTTTCCTTTTGGGACGGAAGCGATGGTTTCACTGGGGTTGGCGGTATTCAATCGTTGGCGAAAAGTAAAATACGATCATCTCTCTGAAATAAAGATCATTCACTCTGAAGCTCAAATATTATCAGTTTGTGGTGTTCAAATGTATTGTCCACACAGATTGAAGCAAGCAGATCGCAGCTCGGGCCGATGGTTTCACAGCCTGCAGAGCGAGGAGGACAGCTTTGCATGACTAACATCAGCCAACTGTGTCAACAGGATGGAGAAGACCGCACCTGCGATGTCTCCATTCGCAGGTTTTATGCTAGGTGTGAAATAGTGTGGAAGGACCAAAGCTCCGGTGACTAAACATTGCTCCATCTCCCAATTTTTCCATTTTCACTACTTTATCCTAAGAGGATATTATTCAATCGTCAAAATACTTTCACTACAGACGCTTAAAAAGCACCTGATATTTGCTGATTACTTAGAGTTGCAGTAAACATTCTTACCTTACAAACATGTAAACTGAGTGACTAAGAGGCGACCTGTCCAAGACCACACAAGTTCACAGCAAGAACAGAAAGGTCTGACATCCCATTTCTTATGCCTACCATTAAATACATAGGGTCTGCATTTCTTTTTCAAGTTTCACCCAGTGCCCAGCCTATTAAAATAAGGAGCAGTACTATTTATCTGATTTTATAATCTTCTACCTCCATATGATTTACATTTATCACAAGACAAAGTGTTAAAACCTTCGCAGAAGAACGGCTAGGTCAGTGAATAACAGAATTATGACCATCGTTTTTTGACTCAAGAGTACCACTCTGCAGGCAACCAGAGGACACAGAGGCTGAAGGCTGCCTCTGCTCCAGTGGCTGTTTAGAGGCAGATGTTATCAAATTCCTTTCACATCTGTTTAGATTTCAGGAGACAGGCACCCACATCACACACACAAAAAACCACCTTCACATCCTTTTGGCAGCCAACTACTTGAAGAGGCACAGAGCTTTCTCTCTAAAGAGCTCCTCGCCCCTAGAGGCTGCCTGGGCAGAGCACTAGTAGGGTGTAACAGCAGAATAATACAGCAAATTTTTGCACTATTGCAGTCTGCACTGCACCTACTGTAGGGATAAATAAAATTCCAATCTCCACAATCTCCAAGGCTGTCAATCTGATACCTTTTGTGAATACGAAATTCACACATACAAAAGAACTTTCTCCTTTGTAGGTTTTGAAACATCTCACACACCGTTTCCTACTGGTAACTGAACAAGCAGCATAATTTCATACCTGGCAATTTGAAGTCTCTTTTTCAGCAGTTTGGAATAATAGATTATGCCTTTTGTTTGTCAGTAGGAAGAGACAAATAAGAGAAAAAAACCCAGCAAAGTTTCAAGCACCATTTCCTTTATTAAAAGAAGATCTATTTGCTGACTGCTCCGTTGGCTAATAAACAAAGGGAAAGTCAGGTGTCCATTTTACAAATTCGAAGGATCTTGGATTTTTGAGCTGGGAAAGTAGGACAACCTCTCGATACCTTGGGCAGATACACCCCTAACAACCGACCAGCAAAAAGCAAGAACTGCTCCCTCATCATGCATGCAGATCACCCATGCAGCCCAGCTGGACAGGGAGCTACTGAGAACTCAACGTGCCACGCCAGAAAACAGTATTTACTTTTTGGATGCAAGCTATAAAGAGCAACCAAGAAGTAATTAAGGTTCCTGAACACAATGGGGGAAAGAACATCAGCTCCAGTGTTGCTCACTGCCCACAAGTTCTTACTACACCTGGACAGCTTCTCAGAGACCACCAGCCTATCCTCCCATGACCAATACTCAGTTTATAGCCTTCCAATACCTAAAAATGCCTCTCTGCAGATTATTTTGCAAAGCCATTTTGAGTGAGGGAACATCTAAAGCTCTAGCCTGAAAAAGAATAAACCTGTCCATATTTACATGAACAGTCCTGCTCAGTACAGCTAATAAGCTGCATGAAAGCCAGTTGCTGCTAGGCCACCAAAGGGCTTCCATAAAGAAGGAAGAACTCGGATACTTTCTTATACTGAATTTCACAAGATTAAACAAAAATCAGCCTGGTTATATCAGTCCTGCCGTTGGTTTTGGCTGCTCCCCTGACCATGGCCAGGGCCCAACAGTAATCTTGGTGGAAGGCTGCTGTTAGTACTACCATGATATTTACACAAACATCTGAAGCATATGGGACAGTTCTCCGGTAGAAACCAACACAAACGTGACAAGAAGTCACTGCGCACTGCTTATTTAAATATCTCCAAAACCGTAAAAAACAGAGAAAGGTTATATTAAAAGAAAAAAAGGTCCCTGAAGCAACGAGGACTTGAGTATTTATAAAATGCCCATATATTTGCACCTGGCACATAATGTACATCACATCCTCCAGCAAGGCAGGAAGAAGTTATTTTTGAGAACTTGATAGTAAGAACTGAAAAGAAATAACTCTGCTTCTCTTGCTCTCTTTTCTATTAAGCTAATTCCTGTTGTATAAAGTCAGCTTGAAAGCTCCTTTCAACGAAAAAGGGGGAGGGCGGAGAGGAAGAATCAGATCTGCTTGTTTTTTCACATTTGACATTCAGGTCTCGTCCCCCTGGTTTGTTTTCCTGGAGGACGCGGCGGCGCAGACCTCGCAGAATGATGACATCACACCGACAAAAAAAAAAGGGGGGCTGCAAAACTCCACCAGGAGGGAAGGAAGCAGCTCTCCCTCAAAGCAGAGCTCAGAACGACAGCTCTGCTTCTGGCTGTTACCTTTTGGACAACACAAAACTCAAGGTGCCCAGGGGTAAAATAATTTTCTCTTCAGACCCTCAGCCCATGAGAGCAGCCCATCAAAACGGGGAAAGGCAACAGTGCCGATGCTTTCCAGGCCAGGCAGAATCAAGTTAAAAAGTGTTCAGTTACTGTTTGCCTACAAAGATACCTTGAACAGTACATTGTTTTATGCTTGTTTATGCCTGCGTTACTATTGTTTTCGAGTTACACAGGCATGTGGCTTTCACCTTGATGAAACAAAGCAAAGCATAGCATGTTTAAGTCGCTGTAAATTGGAAAGTGCTCTTACTAAAGGCTGTATAAAATTATTTCTTCCATGTGAGGTAAGCATTCTAAGCAGCATCTTTCCTGCAGAGGAAATACACGTGCTACACCACACAGAGGAATTGCTAGATGTGTAAGCACGCAGAAGGTAGCACCTGCAGAGGGAAAAAAACACGCCTCTTGCAGTGAAGAGGCATTCATACCTTGTCTGTATTTATTAAAACTCAGGAGAGGCCCATGCTAGAACATGTGCACTGACTGCTCCACGTCACAAGGAGATTTAGCCTTCATGTAATACCTGAACTCAACACATCGACATGACTGGCAAGCTCAGAAATAAAAGGTTTTAAGCGAGAAATATCTGTAAAATCTTGGAAGCAAATCTCCAAGATGCTTCTTGGAGATTCAAGACACCAAACCAGATGGTACATGACCATTTTCCTTGCTCCTAACAATGTATGACTTAGTTGTAAACACTAACAGCAAAAAACAGCAGAGAAAAAAAAAAAAGAGAATGATAGAAGGGGAAGATATTCAATACCCAGTGGTCACATGGTTCCACTGATAGCTACTGAACAGTACAATGGTGACAAATCCTTCAATACCTCTTTGCTGTGATTTTTTGGTAATTAATTATGAAATTAAGGAGATCACCATCTCCGCCTTATACACAAGCTAATCAGTCAGTAGGAGCGGCCTGCTCAATTCAGACGGAATACTAATCATTTCTCAAAGCAGCAAAACAAACATAGCCTTGCTATTAACTTGGGGACAACACTCCGACAATAACATCAACTAACCAGGTATCCTTCTCAGACTTTGTCCAGAAAAACGTTTTTAAAAGATGCCATCGTATAGGATCTCTCACATCTCCCCAGAACTGACATGTCCTGTTATTACTATTCATCATCTACCTTGAGAAGTTCTGGCATAACAAATGGTTGATTTCAGATAAAATGCAATTACAGATTTCTGTGAAGCAGCTGAATTTTTCTATAGAGTTTGACTTCAAGACTTTAAGCAGTAAAATGGCAAGACATTGGAATACGCTATCAAAATACCTCAATCTCCTGCCCCAGTGATTAAAAAGAAAGAAAATGAGATAAGCAACTGCCATTAAGGAAGCATCAAAAGAACATGGTAACTCCACTTGGAGAAGGAATTTTATTCCTAAGCTTGAAGTCTGAGATCTGTTATATCGGATGGGCACAATGAAGCACGCTGAGTCCTGTCGGGTTACCTCTGCAGACTAGTCAGGACAGACGGACAATGACCATCTCTGTAATTTTCTGTTTACATATTTACAGAATGTATTTTAGTGGTGAGATCGTATGTGTCATGCCCTTAGAAATGCTAATCACAGGCATGAAATCACATATAGAAAACCCCTAAATCAGCAGGTGCTTGATGCCTCCAAACCAGAAAATAAGCAGACAAGTAGAATCACAACTCACACCATACTCTCCTTCCACTCACGCTGCTCCGTACCACTCATGCTAGTCCATATCATCTTTGTTTCCCCAACACACATGTAAATAGGTAGGTAGATTTTGCAATGCATATGGATAGACAGGTATGAACTATTTCAAACCAGCATTAGTTCCAAAGCTGAAAGCAGATCTTGGAGAAAACTTGCTAAATTTCATACTCTATGGCTGTGGCAACACTGAACAAAAATCTCAAGGTCCCAAAACATTGAGCACTTCCACACAGGTACTCAAATTTCAAGGTTTTTTAATGCTTTTTGGGTTATTCTAGCTTAAAAATAACATGACTGAAGCAACAAAATCCTTAGTTTTATTATTTGCAAATAAGCCCCAGAAATTTCACTGCATAGATATGCTTTAAATGATTATCAACACTGTAAAACTCTCTGCAGAGACAGTTAAAGTAGAATCTAGAACAGATGAAAGTTACTTGTGATGAGGAGCTGCACAATGGCTCACTCAGTGATGCTCACAGATTCCTGACAGGTACAGGGGCTCAAAGCTCTTCTTCCTTCCCAGTGCATCAAGTGAGAATGCTTTCAGCTTTTTACAGAAAACAGCAGCGTGCATTTGCATTACACAGTAACTAGACCCTTAAGAAGATGTGAGATTCAGCTGTAGTAGGGACTGCACAAACAGGACAAAAGGATACACTCTGCCTCCACAGATCTCCATAAAGATGTCCAGAAAAGTCTTATGATAATATGCACAATAATATTTTTTTACTTAGGTGAGTTGTCCCCCAGATATCCTTGTGCGTGACTGACTCCCAAAATGAAAAGATTTAGTTTGTTGCTCATCAAGTTCAGCGACTGATCTACCAATGCATTAAAGGTCCCTTTCTGATTTATTTTAAAAATAATAATTAGGTTTTTTGTGTGTGTTTGCAAAGGCAACACACAGTAACATCATATTACAAGTTTCAAGATTTAGTCAGCTCATTCATGAACAGCATTAAATTGCCATTATGATAAGAAAAATCTGCACAGTGCTCATACAACGAAACAAAAAACCCAATCCCCTGCACTATTAGTAGGCCAGCCAGACTTTCAGGAAGAGATCTGGGATGGTGAACTTTGAGGTCTGTGCTGTTCCACCACAGCCCACAGACAATGCAGCATCTCATACGCTTCTGCTTCTACTCTACAACCAAGGAGGTACCGCAGTCCTGCTGGTCAGCTGTTAATTGGAGACCAAGGAGGCAAATTACTCTACCTCTGTCACCAGCTATGCTGGGCAAATCACTCACTCCTCCACCTGTGCTTCAGTGTCCCCACCTTGTAAATGTGAAAAATAAATACGCATTCATCATCTGTTTAAAATACCTTGAGATTTACGGATGAAATTAAAAACTGGGAATTACTATTATTATCCTGCCAACTCAGAGAACAGTATAAAAACATCACATATGTAAGATAATCTTTCTGTGTTATAGCTTACTTAAAATTCTATTTGTGTATTAATATTTCATTTCTCGTCATATTAATATTAATGATAGCTATTTCTATTTAAACATAAAAATATTTGTAATACCTACAAAAAGCATAGCGATTATACCAATTTATAGTCACTACAGTAATTAATTTTCAATACCAGAGAGTGCAATGGGAAGACTACTCAAATGAGGATCATACACCCTGGTGCTGGACCAGCCGCTGTGGAAAGACTCCTGAGCCCCATGTGATGGCCCGCCTGCACAGTCGCCCACAATTACCAATTCCTGCAACAGGGGAAAATACAAGATACTTAAAATAATGTGTGAATTAATATTTTCAAGAGATAGGGGCTATTTAAGAAAACGCAGCTACCATTAAAGTATTTTCAAAAATGAAGGGAGGTTTCCAAAACATATTAAAAAGCAGAGTGCATCAAAAACTGCATGTCAAATCTTTTCCAATAAACTAGCAAATAATTCTTCAAATGCTCTTTATGTTTTCCCAACTAATTATGAGCTAGTGAATGTAACTCATGTTCTTTATAAGTAAACTATTTCCATGTTAGTCTAGTATCCAAAGCACTCTGCTTATTATTGTCAAATCAGGAACAAATCTTTTGTCCATCTTGTTTTCACAAATAAATTCATTGCATCAGTATTGCAATGAAATTAAAAGTCATGGTGAGGATGAGAATGTACTTCTTCCATAACATTTTATTTTGGATAAAAAGCATGCGTCATGACCTCTTTCTAAAGTACAGGTTATTTTAGTGCTTGGGACCCTGCACTCCGTCTTCCCCGTCAGCAGGAGAGAAATTTTGAAGACTGGTCAGTTCAGGACTGCTGTGAAGGTTGATCTGGTAAGAATGTGGTCAACTTCTGAGCTAGCAGCTCACAGCAACATCTTCTGATAGTGGGAGAAGGGAATATCTCCACTGACTGTCATGCAAACAACTAAGCTCAGAATGAGCATCCTCCCCCAACCTCCCTGGACACTCACTCCTGCTTGTACGGCTCTGGGCACTTGGCATGGCTTTTGGAATGCTCTGGGATTCCTTTGCCCATGTATTGTGTCAAATGAAGGAAAAATAACCTTCCATCCTCCAAAAAGGCCAGATGATCAGCATTCAGATGGGTTCGCCTGCATTCTTGCTACAAAACGGGCAGGTCCCAGCAAGAATTAACAGGAGGTTCTACCACACACCTCCAGCCAGAGACTAACCTAGTTTTAAATACTTCAAAGCATGGGTTAGAGGGGGTTTTGTGTGGAAAGGGAAGAAGGAAAATGAAGCCAAAAACCCAGGTAAGAATTCAGGGTTTGCCTATATGGCAATTAACCTATAATAAAAATGGAGCTGGGCATTCTTAGCAGGGCACTGCCTCTGAAATGTATGATTATTTCCTTTCCAACTTTGATACGCACTTCTAGAAGCCAGCATGAAATTTGTCAAGGCCTAGGTTACCCTTTTTTAATTAAAGTTGCAAACCTTCATAAAAACCTCAACCTAGGAGCCTGTCTGCATACTTGGATATACTGAGCAAGTATGAAGTGGGGTTTGTACCAGTTCAGCTGATGCCAGGGAAAATCATATCACTGCAAGGCAGTTAGTCTTTATGGGTGGTGAAACCGCATTACTACAGCTATTCCGAGACATAATTCTCAAGACAAGACTTCAATGTGCAAAGAGTAATAAAAAAACCCAAGGAGATGTGGGAAGGTGGTGGATTTAAAGGCAGATCATGTGCTGTGCATAGATCCTGTGCTCTGTTTGACCCTTGAAGAGGTAGAAAGCTTACCTAGGGGCACAGGGCCAAATCATACATAAATAGATTTCAAAACCAGGGTTTAACTAGTTTGCTATCTAGGCCAAGAAACAGTTCTGGAATATATTTAACACAGTTTAATTGCATCAAATCATGGCCGGCCCAGAACTGATTTTAACAACTGTTCAACTGCTTTTTGGAACAGGCAAAGCCAAAAAAGCAAAGATCACGGCGTACAGTTTACGAAGAACACAGAGACAACCCAAACATTCAGAGCAGCAGCAGAAAAAGCAAGGCACATTCAAATCCCATGATCTTTATTCAGATTGGGTTACAAGGAAGTGGGAACTGGGAGGAGCCAGTGCTAGTGACAACTGCAAGCCAGAACTAAAGAAGAAACATGTTGCACTGCCACCGGGACGCAGCTTGAGAAATCCTAATAACTGATGGTTTCCCACAGAGAAAGTTACTGCACTACTTACTGTATACCCGTGGCCTATTTGAGAAACAGTGTTAGCAAAAATAACCTCTCTTCTCATCTCCTCGGCTGGGGGAGGGAGTGACAGTCACCAATTAAAAGGGGACTGAGGCGGGAAATAAGAATTGCATATTAAGAAGGGGGAGGAAGGCAAAAATAACCAACATGTGCAAGACCACATGAGATTCTTTCCAAGAAAACCCAATACAACAATTCTCTGGGAACAGGCTCATGGGTCTGTTATTGCCTTTTGAGTAGCGGTATGTCAGGGAAGAGGAAGGACTGCTGGATGCTTGGAAAACAGACTGAACACATGGACAGGGAACAAGCCAAGAATTGTTACAAGAAGCGCTCCCTACCCTTTCAACATACTTGCATTCGCATATTCCACTTTCCCATGCTCCTGGATCCCAAGGCTTTCCTCAGGTTAGAAATCAGCCAGACCAGAACGAACCAAAGCTGGACCAGCAATGCAAAGAGAGAGGCTGATGCTACAGGACCGAAACCCTCAAAACCTGTGTCTGCTGATGCTCAGTGAATGGCAGCAGAGTAAACGGGTTTTGAAGTTTAGCTGAACTAAGTAAAAGACTAAAAACAACTTTATTCATGTTTTAAGAATTCAGGTATAATACACATTGGCTTTCAGTCTAAAAGCTGTAAGCAAAAATCACCGAGATTAACATTAAACCTCAAAATTTACTTTTCAGATATGGCTTGACATCACTGACATGGAGCAAAAGCTTCCAACTAAATTCTGATAGAAGGCTGCCCTGTAAGCACGCTACACTCAAGGAGCGTAGGACAAAACTGTTTTTATAAAGTTACATCTCACACTAAAGAAAATAGTTGCATGGCTGTAGCCAGGACTGTAATAAGGGTCACTGGAAGATCACAGGCACAGAAAACTGCAGAGCCTGCCAGCTTTTGAGTTCTGTGATTTTTACTTCTTTCCTCAAAATCCAAGTTTTCCCCAAAACAAAACATTTCTATCCTTTTCCATTCTCAGGACAATATTCAATATGTAAATCTCATGCTGTCACCCCATCCTGACCCCCAAAGAAAAATCAAAACTGTTTCTAGCCAAGCAATACAACAGGCAAAACTATTAGCTACTGTCCGCTCGTATTAAGAAGCCATCGTCCCCGTAACTCAGAATGTCTGTTGGGTTGTCCTCACCATACCCTGAAGAGACAGAGAACCTCATGTCTAAGCTACAGTGTAGGTGCGTAACTAACTCTGCATAGCTGGGCTCAGCAAGCTCCGATTAAACTGGAGAAACTTTTCTGTTTAGACAAAACTTATTGCTGCTTTGGCGATTTCACGCTATGTTTAGAGTGGCTACCTTGCCTTTTCTTCCGACAAAGAAACCACGATTTAGCAGGATGTTAAAAAAAAAAAAAAAGTAATTGTCAGGAGTAACAATGCACTAATTTCTGACAAAGTATTAAAAGTTCTCAACGGCTTCCCTTTGGTAATTAAAAAAAATACTGTCATTCCAGTATCCACCAAATATTTGTCTAAAAACCGCTTTAAGAAACCACGTTTTGAGCACCCATTGTGCTGTCTAATGTCCATTGTCTTTCTAAGGACCTTCAGAAAGTACTCCTTCCTCCATGTTTTGTACTGTAAATGAGCACTTAGACAAGGAGGAGGGAATACAGTGTCTAAAAGCCAACTGTGCTTTTAAACAGCTCTCCATCCTTTCCCTCCTGTTTTGTGCACACTTTTTCTCCGCAGACACTTTGCACTTCACCTCTGATTCCATGTTTTTATATTTTAAGTTCTGCTTTCACAGGAAGGACTGTGCTCTGCAGCTCTGCACAGCTGAGCTCCCTCTGGAACTTCACACGAGGGGATTAGTGGTTTTCTGACCCTTTATCCATTGGATTTTTTCCAGTCTCTTCTCCACACAGAAATCAATGTATGATGAGCAACTCCTCAGCACGTTAAAGAACAATGAAAACAAAGAATCCTGAAACATAACTACTACAAGTTTAGGAAAAGGTGTCACCAACCACCTCTGTCTCCAAACATTTCCCTTTGATCAAGCGGTGGCTTCATGGCAGCATAAACTGATCTAATTGCTGGCTGTCACGGTGCAGCCCAGTCCCTTGTGTTGTCTCCAGCATCACCTAACTGTGCACTGAGCCATTTCAGATCACCAAGCTGGCACAAAATTGCATTTTTTCCCTTAGGTTAGCTTTCTGTTGGTGTGGCTCAGGGCAGAGCCAAAGACGAGTGCCAACAGAATGACATACATGGAAAAGCAGGTGGAGGACAGGACCACGCACCTAAATCAACTTGTAGTGTAACAGGAACTCATCAGCGAGCACAAGACCGTACAGACCGGAGTTTCATCCCCCATCATGTTTGTCAAGAATGAGCAGTTTGTAAGAGTAAGGCACATTCAAGAGTTATAAAAGAAAGGACAGCCATCAGTCTCAGAAGGTATTAAATCATCCCTCTCTACTGCTATAGGTAAGCTGATCTCAAACATGGCTAACCAAGGGAGGACATCTGTGTTACCCATAACAGAAACCCTGCTGTCAGACCCAGGATAACTTTCTAACGCAGACATGACTCTAATCCAGGGTTGAAGTTAAGCTCTTCCCTTTGTCCAGGTTCACGTAAGGAAATAAAACGAAAAACCTTCACAATACATAGCATACTTGAACAGGAAAAACGTAATGGCCACCCATAACCACTGTAATTCAGAAGACAAGAGCCTGGGTCACCACTGGTAATACCAAAGAGATTTGTCATTTCTAGTGTGCAGTTCAACGTAACAGTATGTTGTTTACATGATTTTAATATGAACAGAAATACAACAGAAAATGTTTCTGAGACAGGGCCTTAGTGATTATACAAGTGTTCTCCAAAATACATTGAGTGTAGAATAAGACAAGTGATGTTTATCATAGCTTCCTTACCACTTCTGGATCACAAAGACAGCCAGATCAACCCTAAACATTTTCTTATTCGGCAAAACATCTATACCGTCAAATAAACTTATATGAGGTATATTTTGCAAATGACTGTAGTCTCTATTACATTAGAGCAGAATTCTATCCTTGCAGAAGAGACTGACAAGAGAGACAACAGCAGTAGTACATCCAGTCTGTCTTTGCTAGAAAGAGAATTAGCACCTGAAAATGAAGTACCTGGAAACCACCTAATGTTCCTGTTGAGCATGCAACGGTCTGTCAAAGTGGAACTCACTACTGCAGAGTCAGCTACCTACAACATCTTTAAAACAAATCTCTGAATTCGTTGCCATATCTATTGTTCTCTACAAAACATCCTCATTACAGGAAATCCACTACTAGGATACATCTGAAGATCTAATTACTAGTGTGATATTTGCTTCTCGTCTAATGTATCTTCACCAAACATGAACACTGAGGCTGTCTTACAACTCATTAAAAGTATGTTATTCTATCTATCAAAAACCGATGAATTATAATGGATGGGCAAAGATGAAAGCTGCCCAAATGGAAATGTTATTTAGATGGAAGTAAACATTTGAAGTTCTCCAGCTTAGCTTACACCAGAATTTAACGGAAGGACATATGACAGATAACTTTTTCCAATAGTCTAACTTGAGGCCTAAGTCACCTTATCTGTACGTAGTTTTAGTGCCAACATCTGGTCCTCCATGTGCAGCACTTAATTTCAGACTAGTTAAAAAGAAAAAAATGTCAAACTATCCAAGGAGTTTTTACTTCAGGCAGTTGTGTTTCAACAGGATTAAATTTAATTTAAGCTCTTCTACTAGAATCACTTTCTCTTCAGTGAGACATCCTTAACAGAGGAGAAAAACATTCTCTCAAGTTCAAAGGACAAATTAAGGTTCAAGTTTATCAATGTATTTCAGTCTTCAGATGAAAGGAAGAGGAGTCCTAAAAATGGCAAACATACCAGCCAGAACTAGGCCAATGTTGTGGAGAATCTAATATGAAGGCTCTAACCAATCGTTGATTAGGTTTGCCCTTGGACATAAGTAGCAAAAACTATGACATGCTCACTATGAACAGGCACAAAGGCAAGGAAAATGCAGGCTCAAAGTAGTTTCAAGGAAAATATATCTAAAATCATATTTATTGCAACAGAAGTTGCTATTCTGTAATCCTGAAATATGAAAACAAACCTTCACTTGTGTCAAAATATATCACGGTTTTCCACTGGGTTTTCCCTATTATGATGTGCTATCTACTAAAGGTATTTTTCAGACACTGAAGATCTGAACTATACTGTTCAACAACACACACATATATATATATATAACTATAACTATATATATATATATAACATTAGGGGTGGTATTTTGGGAACATTTCATCTGAAGCATTCCAAGCTGATAACCTTTATCCAAATACATAAAACAAGAGCCATGTCAAATGCACTATAAATAGCATTAATAGTAAGGAATCGATAACATTCAAACCTTTAGGTACCATCTTATTAATCCGTCCTTGGCATGCATGGACACACTGCTGTAAGGGCTCTCAAAATGCAATAGTCAAAGGTGAAGGACACAATTTGTTCAACTAGTTAACGCAACTGCTATTTAACCAACTCAGCCACTAAAAATGCCACCTAATGAACTACTCCATACCACGATAAGCAGCAGAGACAAGCACGATAAACACGAAGCGTTTTCCTCGGAAAATAAATGAAAGTCCTCAAGGCTAATACCATTCTGTCATTTTTCCTAAGACACGTAAAGATCTACATTTGACAAGAACCATTTTCATCCCTGGTTCTTCCCCCCCCCCCCC
>VYXH01005913.1:18531-38408 GCA_013397275.1 Burhinus bistriatus
GGGGAGGGTGGGCCTGGGGCAGGCAAGCTGGGGGTGAGGGTATGGCTGAGCGGAGCTGCCTTACTCGCCGGGAGCAGCTCGGCTGCAGGCGGTAACCCCAGGAGGTGGTGGGTGTCTGGTTGTGCTAACTCTTGTGCAACTGGCCTGACCAAATGGGTGCGTTTCAGACTGTCTGCCCTTGGCCGAACTGTATCCGCTTTAAGGCCAGAAGAGGAAAAATAAAATGAAAAAATACATCTCGTGGACTGAGCACATGGCCTCCCAAGCCGTGGTCTTGGCCCTCAGTGGTGGTTTTGAACTTGGTAGGTTGTTGAGCCTTTGTGTGCTTTGGTATCTCCATCTATGAACTAGAGATAACAGTTGGCTTCATGCAGGGATTAATTATCGCGTCTTGTAGTCACGTATTTGTTTATTTGTTTTTACTGTAGATTACAGCTGGAGGAATTCTAAACAGTCCACCTCTCCTTGTCGTGGTGTTTAAGCGCATTGTGCTCCCGTCTGAACAGAGGAAACCGCTGAGGTCAGTCTCCCTTGTGTTTACAGTTGCTTTCCCTTTCAGAAGTAGAGGGGCAAGGAAACATCAAAACAACAATTTGTACTGACATCCTGATAATAAATTAATAGAAACAGTTAGATAAGACACAAATTTTGTAAAAGGTGTGTTTGTAGGGATTGCTTCCAGTTTTAAATTCAGGGTTATATCTGAAGGGACAGTGCTCTCAGTTATAAAGTACCCTGCAAATATTCACAGTTTTGAGGTGTCCTCAATAAATAGTAAAATTCTGTAAATCCAGTATTACCAATACTGCTGAAATAAAACAAGCAAATCAAACTTCCTTCCTATTTTCCCATAAACTAACAGGTATTTTGTACCATAAGAAGGCTTTGTATCCAGCAGGCATTGAGGATGATGCTGGACGCTATTTATCTAAACTTTGCATTTACATTTAGCCAAACAGAGCTACTGGGGACTATTTAACCTGGGGTGAGGGAAACCTGAGGAAAGTCAAGAGCAGAGGTTGGCTGTAATAATTGTGGACCACATCTAACGTTCTGCAAACTTGTCATGCAGTGGTCTGATACTTTGCCTTTTCAAATCCCAATAGGAAAAGTAAGACAAATGTGGATCACTTCAAACATATGTTGTTGTAAGCATTGGGAGAGGCAAACTAAAGGTTTATCTGATTATCTCAACCTTGAAGTTGGCAGCTACCACAGGAAACTTGGTTTCATTCATCTGCCAAAGATATTTGTAGCGTATCATTTGACAAGTTAAAAGGCATTTTTGTAATGGCACAAAAATAAAACCATCCACTTTCTGAAGCTACAGTTTCTGTCTTCTAAAATAATATGGGTTTGGAAGCACGCTTCTGGGGAAATTAAGGACATACTTGAAAGGTAAATATTTGTATTTTCAAATATTAGAACAATGGTGTTTAACACTAATCTGCTTGGCATGGCCTATGAGTATAAATGTGTTCTTGTACTTGTTTTGTCGAATTAGTGGGTATCATTTGCCTTTGCAGAGAGAGTGATCTGCCTATGGGGTTATAAGGTGGAATTGAGAATCAGGTTCTTCTGAATCTCGCTCTTGTACTTCATCCTGCAGACAAATTGCCTTTAAAGCTCATGAATTATGAGAGTAAAAGCTTCAGTTAGTGAGGTCCATGGAGCTAACCCAGCAAACACCAGCAGAGAGTCTGGGCCTCAGCTTTTTGTGCTACACATATAAAAAGATAATGATAACTCTAGGTAAAAATCCTTAGAGTCTCTAATGGTGGCTGCAGAAAAATGGGAATAATGTTTTACCGTTAACTATCGAGTATTTTACTTAGAATACTAGATCTGCATTTGGTATGTATTCAGTGACTGCTTCAAAAATAAACAGTATCATCCTTGGACCACCAGTTTAGAAAAAGTTTAGAAAAAGGAACAGGTGGTATTAAAACTATGATTTTATTGTCACTAGCTAAACTAAATAAGCACATTTAGCATGCTTTTCTAGCCCTGTGCTGTTACGCATGTTCTCGCTGCCTACTCAGATGATCATAGTAGGCATCTAGAAAGTTAAATTAGTTTAGCTTAGTTTGCTAATTTCCTGATGCAAATTTAGTTCTTTTAAAGAAGAACTAAACAGGTTTATGTATGTCTGCATCTGGGATTTGCACCACTTTATCTATCAGATAGCTATACCCAAAGTTAATTCCATCTGAAGGAGGTGCCAGAACATCAATAAATAAAAATTACAAATTGCCTAGCGGTTCAGCTGACAGGCAGAACTGGTTTCAACACGTTGTTCCCAATGTTCTGCCATGGAGCTGGTCCCGGGGTAGACCTGTATGACATTCCAGTGTAGACAGGACCTTTAAGAGCATGGGTCAGCACTCCATAATACTGTAGGAGAGGAAGTAGAGAACAATACTATGTCCAACGGAAACAGTGGCAAGAATTTATTCAAGGCACACTGTAATTACTCAAGCTGGGAATTTGGCCAGGACATTGGGGTTAACACCCCTACTTCTTTAGAAGTGTCATAGTTTATTTTTTTTAATGACTTTAAGTGATGAGAAGCTTGGCTTTTGGTCTCCACAGAATGACAACACCTCTAGCAGTATAAACTTCTTACAGCAACACGAAGGTGCTGGCTAACTCAGAGCAGTGATGGGGCCTAGCACAGTAACCATTGCTTTATAAATGCTTCCAGTAGATAAGAAAGATAAGAGTGTGATTAGGGCAGAATTTCAGCTGCTGTAATCGCAGTCCTACCTTCCTCAGCCTTTGGTCCACATACTGCTTTAATCTGGCCTTTTTTTAAGCAAACAATTGTAAATTTTGGAATAAATTGTAAAACTTGACCCAGTGAAATTTGGTTATTAATTATGATAGCAGTCAGTGGTTGTTTGGGTTTTTTTAGGAAATTAGTCGTTATACAAGCAGAATGTAATTTAGCCAAATTACAGAATTTTTAAAATTTTTTTCATGGCATTGAGATTTATAGAATGTGTTCTTTGTATGTATTATGTACCCATTTAGAAACTAACTTTCAGCTTGTTCTCTGTTTGCAAAGATAAGCATTTGTGTGTTTTAGTGTGTGACTAGTTGTGAAATGCACAAGTGAGGAATTGTTTTGCTTTTACTGGCTCATGAAACCTGCCGTCGTTCCTACAGTGTAGTTTGGGCCATTATGATGGGTTACAAGGTTATACAGGAAAAACATGTTCTAGAGAAAGGCTGGTCAAAATAAAGGAGGTAGAGTCCTCCAGATTGTTGTAATCTGGTTTTGTATCAATGAGGTAAACCCTTCAGTACATTTGCTGGGATGAAGATACCATGTCAGACAGTGTCCCTCTGACAGTTTGTTATGTCGTAATGACAAAAATGAAGCAATACTGTTGTTATTACATAACCACTTTTGTATTATATGACAACAATAATAGTACTGCACTCTTCTCTCTTACCTTTATTAGATAAACAAACGTGTTCCTTGCTGTGCATTCACAATTGTCCCATGAGTCAAGGGAGTGGTTTTATCTATGAAGAAGTGGGGAAACAGTGGCACAAGAAGAAGTAGTACTTACCAAGGTCACATGGGAAATCAGTGTCAGAGGCATAAACAGAATGTCAGCCTTCTGACTGTCCAACTCTACCCTCTGGGCAACCAGACAAAAGTGGAAAAGTGGCTTGCAGTGTGACTCAACAGCTTTTCCTTCCTCAGCAACTGCCATGCTGGGCAATTACAAATAAATGCCAGTAGGTCATTTCCACCTGAGTCAAACAGGTTTCCGAGCGACTCTAGGTAGGCTTGACTCCTGCTGGAGAGGGCTCCTCAATGGATCTTTGTAATGGTTTTGCTTTGAAATATTTTCAGAACTTCGAAGAAAAAAAAAACAACTCTTTTTGCAAGATGTACGTGTCATCTGATTACTTTCAGGGTTTTTTGTAATATATGTTGCCCAGGGGCACCTAGGAATTTTTTTTAGCCTTCTCTGCAAGGGAAGAACAGTAAAATGATAAAGCTGTCATTTTTCAGGTGCTTTTTTATACATAGCTTATAAAATACATGTGAAATGAACTGATGCTAGGAAATACTGCCAGAAAATATGAGTACAATGTATTGTGACCAGTACAGCCCAAGATGCATTGCACTTTGATATATCAGATTGGATACTTAAAGAAAAGTGGAGCATTGGGGTGTCTCTTAAACACAGTTGTAGCTAATAGTGTTCTTGACTTCCTTTTAACAGCAAAAGCAAAGTGTATTGGTCCAAAAACTAACTTTTTTCAGGCCATGACAACTGAGTATAAGGAGGGTCTGTTCAGGTATCTCAGCTCTTTTCCCAACAGTGGGGCTGAAAAGGGTTTTACTCTGGCATTGATTCAAAATGGCTGGAATGGGCAGCAAGGATCAGTATTGTGGAGGCCTTGACCTTGAAGAGTGACTGATGGAAAGAAGCAGCACAGGAAAGGCTTGTGTCTTGGCTCTGGTCCTTGGATAGATGTATAAGAAGAGGCCTTTGGCAGAGAAGGGTGAAAGGTGACTAATAATGTGAAACTGGGAGGAAACTCATTATAGTTATGCAATCTCAGGTGGTTTTCTTTCTCTTTGAGAAGACACCTTTTGTTAGTTGTTCCACTGGCATTTGCTGCTCACGCTTTCTTCTGAACAGAAGTCTTAAATAATTATTTTTCTGCTTGACTTAAGAAGCCTAATTTAGCTTTGTAGCAATGAAAATACAACAACACCTTGTTTCTTTGTTCTCCCTCTACAGAATTTCTTTCAGATTTGCTTTGCCTCTTTCATTGCTTATTGGTTCTTTTCCTGGCCATCCAATAGTTTAGCCAAAATGAAGAAACTTTTTCCACTGTCCTGCACTCAGTCCCCATATCTCATTCGTCCCGTGGTTTTCTATGTCCCTGTTGCCACACTTCCAAAGCATTCATGGGCAAGCTCCACTGAATTTTGCTGTGGTGGTTTGGGATGTTGCTGTTGCCCGGTCTAGTCCTTCACAGGTTCCTCCCCACCCCATAACAGAGCCAACAGAAGAGAGTTTGTTCTGTGCCTACCCTGCTGGATTATGGTTAGATGTCTTAGCTCAAACCCAAACCTAACAATCCTGTTACTAAACTGGCCTTTGTGCCAGATTGGCTGGTGTACAGATGTGTGTTTACACCTGCTGACCCTAGTACAGGGATGTAGCCTTCTGAAGAGTAGCTTGCTGGAGATGATGACTTAAACTGCTGGAGCAAGAGTTGGTGGAACTCTTCTGAGAAACCTTAGATTCTTTATTAGCATGGCAGCTTTTCCAGTGATCTGCAATGAGCAGTTCCACTGTTGACCCCATCTGGATCTCGATTTTCCATTTTATAGGTAAGACAACACATTTTGCATTGTTGTAAACATACTCCCAGGAACTGATTCTTATTATAATCTGTAATTGTTGTGAAAATGTGGCATTGCTCGTCAGCAATTCTGCAGTCACCTATCTCTGAGACATTGTGTTCCAGCCCTGGATAAGATTCTAGACCAGAAAAAGAGTTAGACTGCATACAGATTAAGAAATCTGTTGCTAGTATCTCTGGCTACTGCAGCATGACTCACCCATCAGTGGTTGTCAGAGTCTGGTGTGACCTCATTGAAAGCTTCAACATCTCGTATGTGAAGGCAGGTTGTAATCCAGTGTGGGAATCCTAAAGAGGTGGAGAATTAAGTTCTGAGACTGTGATAATGCATACATCATAAACATTCCCCCTAGAAATCAGGTGTGCCCTCACCAGAAATATCCTTACAGATTTCTGAGGATCCCTTAATGCTAAGCCTTTCCCATGCTTCTATTAAAAAGCACCTGTAACTATTCAAGACAGGAATAGAAATCGATGCTGGTGGGAAAACTTAAGAGTGGATAGGACAGGTCGGGGAGGAGATGCTCTGTTATTTGCAAGAGAGAAAAAGAGCTGATGATTCCTTTCTATTTATCACAGCTTCTAGAGGCTTTTTCTTTTTTTCCTCTATGGCAGTATATAGGGCTACTGGTATGCTGGTTGAGGGAGACAGATGAGAAAACAGCAAGAGGAGCTATAATAAAGGGAGTGGATGAGTGAATTAGCTTATGGTACCTTACACGTGTAGCTTAGATATGTAATGTGATGATGAGATAAAAAGTGGGAGGCAACAGGAGTTTAGAAATCAGATGGTTCTCTTCAGCTGGTGCTTGCTGAGTAAACATGAAGCCTGTGCTCCGTGCCTCTACCTCCTTCCCATGGGCTGTTACACACCAGCAGATACTAGCAATGCTGCTCAGTCTAAACTGAGCCAGCTGCTGGCATTTTAATTGCAGAACCCACATCTAGTAACAGACACAGCAGAAGCTATCGTCCTCTCACCTGCTACAGAGGGAACTTTTAGTCTCTAAAAAGCACAAGGCTGGCACTGCCCCACAGGTGTCTGCTGCCACTTGAATACCTGGCTGAAAGTGAAGTCCCTGGCCACTGGTCCAGATGCTGTCCTTAAGATATGGGAATGTCTGTTCCTGTTTTGCTATAGGTGATTTCTGTATGTGGCAAAGTTGTCTGCTAGCCTGGCAGCTTTATCCAGCAATGGTTGCTGCCTCTTGGCTTCCAAAACTCGCTGTCCTCAAAGCTGCTGCTCCCCACTGACCCCGATGAGGAACCTGGAGCCTGGCACCCTGTTAGAGAGCAAGAATCTTGCAAAAGATCTCTGCTTCAGTGTATCACTATGCAATCCCTAGTTACTGTGACAGCAGCTTCTTATGTAGCACTTAATAAAGTAAAGACTGTCTGGTATGGCAGGACAGAAAGACACCCTGCTTCTAAAGGTGTGCTGCCCTGGCGACGCTAAGGGACCATCCTGAGGAAATGCAATAGAGCTGCTTTGTCACAAAGCCATAACTAACTTTGCAGGAGCCACTGTGTCCTCTGCTGCGCTGTGGGATAGACCCTGACACCTGTCTGAATGCAGTTATGTCCCTGCTGCAGACCTGCTCTTCCTACCCAGACTCTTACCTGGCAAAGTTGTTCTTTCACCCTTTGCCTCAGGTGGATGATATTATGATTTCTGCATTCCTTAATTTTTTTTTTCTTGAGACTGGGAACATGGATTTTATTTTGGGGGTGCAAAGATCCTGTTCTAAGCAGATTCATTTTACATTCCGGTGCTTCTTTAAGGAAGGTGTTGAAGGTAATAGAGTTGCGGCATGCATGCGATTTGTAAGGAGGAAAAAGGCAACCTTATGCCTTTTCATCCACGGTTCCTTACCATGAAGATCAGCCAGATACTATCTGCTTAGCTGTTTTGAGAACCCAGTGTGAAATAAGTTGATGGTTCTGCCCAGTTTCTAGTACAGAGATGTGCACATACACACAAAATACAGCTAGTTCTAGAAATGAATGTCTCTTTGCTGTTCTTTGCACAGAGGCCAAGGCCTAAACGATGTTTTGAGACTGAGCATGCTTTCCTGGATGATCTGATGAATATGCAGCATGTTATACTGGTGAGCAAGAGACAGAAGCCCCATAGCAGTGCTGTCCACACTGCATTCAACCGTGGATGTGTTGGGTTAAATGACTGATCCAGTATTTGAAGTCCTATTGCTTGATTTACATCTTGATTTTTTTTTTTTTTTAAGTATCTTGGCAGACTTTTCTTTCACATACTAAGGCATATCTCAGGTTCTAGTAGAATCCTGCTCTTACATCAGTCTCAAACCTTATTGCTGCTCCCTGCGTTCAGTTGAAAATGGACTGACACCATTTGTGACTGCCTGAATGTCCTGAGTCACCGATTACCAGCTGGCATCTGTGCTGCAGTTTTCATTTCTTCCTTTACGACTGCACTCCCTAGAGGAGACTTGAAACAATTGCAGTTGTCAGCTAAAGCGTATTATGTGCACTTGTCTGGATCCACACAATTGGTGGACGACTTCTGACTACGTCTATGGGGTGAGCTGCCTGTGATTTGTTACTGTATGCCTGGTGTTTCCATACCAGAAAATAGAACAGGTGTAGGAATATTTAAAAATGTGTTTTCTTTATATTTACCAGTAAAATATCTGCATTGTGGAGATGGTGATGGGATGTCTTCATTAAATAATTGGTGGAGACAAGCGATGATTCCAGTAATGCTCTCACAGAAAGATAAATTGTGTGAAAATGGATGAAAAGTAAGGATATAGACAGATGATGAAAGGTAAACTAGTAACTCCCTACACTGGCAAAGCTCTCCTAGTAGGACCATGGGCCCACCATGCAGGAGCTGACACGTTAGCTGTTCTGTCTATTCTGACAGATGCTTTTGTGCTGTTTGTTACCCTGCTTATGCAGTGTCCCAAAGCAAGGCTGCTGGAGCTCAGCAGGGAAAAAAAATGTAACATGTTGCTATGTTATTTCATCTCACCAAAATGTTTTCACTATGTAACGCTTACTGCTAGTCTTGTGCACAGCTCTGGGGGAAGTTGAAACACAGAACACTTCATTGAGCTTTGTGACCCAACAGGTCTTGACGTATTGCTGCTGGACACATCTCTGTTTCTGATCTGGACTGTGGCAGTTCCATTCTGTCCTGCTGCAATAACGACATATTAAACAATATTATTCTCTCCATGGCATTTCCACCTATTGACTAAAAAGTTAAATTCTTACTAAGTTAGTTTTAATTTACATGTCATAAAATACTAGTTAATGGTCAGCTGATTTCACTGGCATGAAGATTGTAACGTATATAACACGGACAGATTAATGCTTGCCTGGGACCAAATGAGTTAAAGCAGCTCCTTCTGCTGAAATACCGAGTGAAATACAATGATGCTCTGCAAAAGCAAATCTTTGTTTGCAACAGGTTGCTAGTGTTTGCCTGGGACAGTCAATCCTGTTAGCAGGTGGTGATCCTGCTGTGGAGGAGAGATGTGGGTTTTGCTGACTCATGAAAACAGGTGCTAGTTGCGTCAGTAGAGTAAGGAGTGGCTCACCTTAGGAGCAGGATGTAGGTTTTAGCATGAGAACTCTTAAAGAACCTCTAGAAGAAAGTTGGGGGAAAAATACATGAGATGGACTTTGAAATCTGATGAAGAAATTCTGGTTCCTCTTGCGGTGTGAGAGGCTTGCCCCGAATGGGATAGCGGTATTAAGAGTCGTGCACCTATCTGAAGTGTCTTGGGAAAACATGCACTATAGCTGAAGACAGCAGTAGTCCTAAAAGGAGTTTTCAGTCCTAAGAGAGGTTTTCTGGGGAGGAATAGCTGACAGCTGTTCAAAAACTTGCATATACATTTACTCCCTTGTTCCTCCTTTATAGATCTGACTCATTCGTCCCTGTCCTAAACACACCAGTTCCAGTATTTTCCTTTCTTCTCATATTTTCTTTCCTTCAAGCTTCCTTTTGTTTCTATGGGTTTAATTCTATTAAATCCGGTTGCTTTAGCTTCTACTCTGCCTGTGCTTTGCACCTGCTACACAGCCCCAGCAAACTTGGCAACCAACCCTTGGGCACTCCAGAGAAAACAACTGTCTAGACCAGGCACCTTCTGCCTGATGCCCTGGATGTGCCCCAGAGCTCCCAGGCATTAGTCTGTATTCAGATCAACATGTTGCTATGCAAATGGTTCCTCTCTGCTCTTCCTTCTACTTTCATAGAGTTACATGCACCCAACTTCTCAGCAGGCACTAGCTTAATGATTATTGATCTTTTGCAAAGGTCTGATGCAAGGGATGATTGATAAAATCTTGTCTGGTGTCTTTCTGGACTCATAATTGGACCTGTCTCCTCTTAGCAAGTGAGGCAAATGGGAGTGAGGGAGCCCACAGAATAAATAGCAATTTCTGCAGCCCAAGAAATAATGAAGGCTAGAGGGCAACAATGCAAAGGCCCTACAGAGCCTCTGATATCCCAGCAGAATACAGGAAGATGCGTTTCTGCTTTTTTAAAATAATGAGAAATCAAATCTTTGTGTACAGTCTTATGGCACAGGAAGGGCAGAGAAGCCTTAGTGCAAAGTCACAAGCCGTTCTCATTCACAGTTAAAGCCCCTGTTGCCCTGGGCAAACGGAGCCTGTCAGCGTCCTGCAGCTTACAGTACAGAGATGCGACCAAAATAGCTCCACAACTTTACAATGTGGCTAAAAATAGCTTGCAGGTCAGCTTTTTTCTTAAAGGTAGTAGTGACATCAGTGGGAGAGCACTCTTGCTGCTGCTCACTGCAGGTAAAACTGGGTAAACAAAGGGGGAACAGCAGCAGTTTAATTAGCTAATCAGCCTTGAGGAAAGAGAAGTGCTTAAGGGGTAGGAAAGGACTCAGGAGGTGCAGCAAGAGAGATGGACAAAAGCATCAAAGGGCTGGGCAGACCCTCTGACACTGACCAAGTTGGTGTGCTTACACACAGACGACTTCTCCCTGGGGTTTTATTTCCGTGACGTTTAAGAGGCATCAGTCTGCCCATTTCTGTCTCGTTGTGGCCCATGTCAGGATGTGTCACTGGACTGGCCAGCCAGCCAACAGCAGCGTGTTTCTTGCTCCTCATTTCCAGACAGTGAACACAGCCCATGACATCACCTCTGGCCAGTGGCAGATCAGAGGCTGTGGCCCTGGCAATGTCAAGTGTGTTTTGCTGTAGCCATTCAACCAGAGAGTTGATCTTTCACAGTGCAATTTGCATGTGGAGAAGTCTGGATGGCCCTTAGTTTTAGGGGGATTTCAATATCTGTTCTTGGGCCAAAAAAAAAAAAAAGCCTGTTTTTACGGGGTTGGACTGTCTGTTGTTGTAAAGCATTACGTTTTACCAAAGGAGCAAAGCTACTCACCATGATCCTCAGAGTTTTAGTCTCTGTTGTGTATACTAAGTCTGGCCATGGAGAGAAGTCTCAGCCAAGTTTGGAAGTTAAGTGCCTGATTTGAAATGTTAGGGGAATCTAATGTAGGTTACGAGAGGTTTGCCATGCCTGCAGTCGCCTGTGTTGCTGCGGGGAGTGTACTGCAGCAGGCTGTGCTAGCGAGAATTTCCTTTGTGCTGCAGGTTTCATGCCTAGTGATTTTTATGGTGCTGAAAGAGAGGAAGGAGGTGACAAAATTGTGAAAAATTGAGGCCAGGTCATTACTGTCAGACGAGGACAGAGCCCTGTAGCCAGTCAGATGTGACAGAACACACTTGCTGATGCTGCTACCAGGAAGCTTGAGAGAAATGTGACTAAACGATAGCAGTGCGCATGTGCCTTTGGAGAAAGGAGGCTAACTGTAAGCTCTTGCAATGCTTTTCTCTGCCCAGCAACATCGTTGCTGCTTTTCATTGCATTCTGCTTAAGCAGCTGTTCTGCATTTATGATCTGATCTATTCTTCACATAGGGCCATTTTCACACTGAACCATCTTCGTTGTAATGGCACTTATCTGAGGTGAAGGACTGATAGGACCTCAGGTTTGCTTTGAGTAGGCACTATAAATAGAGCAAAAGCACTATAGTTACCGTTCGCTTAAACCAGTGTGAGAGCCTTGCAGGACCAGCCCCAGTCTCCATCTATACAAAATGGTTCCTGTTGCCATGAAAGAGGGAGACTTCAGCCAAATGCATCTCCAAATTGACAAGTGTAGAGAGAATTATGCGCAAGATAAGCTCGCTAAGGATTTCATTTGATGCACAGCTAAGCTGAACTGAAAGCTGCCAATGAAAAAGGAAGCTCTGCATCCCTAGTTGTGTGCTTCTAGTGCATTTTGAAGCTACAGGCCATGCTGATTGCAGACTGTAGTTAGAATAGGTTATAAGTAAAATCAACTCAATACCACTCCCATGACCATTTAGCACAGTCATTTCTGAGCACTGCAATACAGCTCTCGCCCCAGCCTGCTCCTTCCATTCAGTGTGAGTTGCTCCCTGGCCTGCCCTGCCCAGCTTGCAAATGTAGCTCATCAGCCTCTGCTTCTTTGCAAATGAGTTGCGTAGGTAATGGGAGGAGGAGGCAACTCAGCAACCTGCCCATCCCAGCCAGTCGTAAAGGCTCCGTGCTTCTAAGGCATTCTGGAGTTATTTGCCACGTGAATCGTGTGGGTATAAAACTTTGTTTCCCTAAATGCTCTGCCTTTTGTAACAGGAGGTCATTTCCCAGTGGGGAAAACAGGCTGTTGATGTGGTGGGCAGTGAGCTTGTCATTTGGATAAAATCCAGAGCCGATTAGTTTGGGCGCAGCAGTGTGCTAACACAGGCAGAATGCACCCAGACTGGCTCCCATCTAGATAGCGCAGATCTCCCCACACTGCTCTCCACCATCCCTGCAGGTCAGCGCGAGCACAGGTCCCTCTCCTTGCCTGTGCTAGCATGCCCACAGTAAACCATAATTTGCAACCAGTGCTGCTTGCCTGTGTCTCGATTGGTGGCAAACCCTCCCAAAGCAAATAGTGATTTGCCTGTCTGCACTGACTCAGCTATGCTTGAAGGCAGGAATCGGAGCTAAATCCGGTTCAGTAAAGTCTATAGGTAAAGAATAGCCTTCCATAGCAGATACTGAGGGATTTTTAAAGGAACTTGACTGTGTCCCAGGAAGTGCAGTGAAGTGAGCAATACTGCATTAGGCAAGAGAGGCTACCCAGGAGCCATTAATCTCTCAACATCTGCAGCCCTGTGGTTGTAAGCACTGGGGGTTTTCTCCTCCTGCCTGCAACTACTAGCTAGCAACTGTGAAGTCAAAGGAATCTGGGTTATCTTTAGGAAGCAAGTACCTACTCTTTGCCTCCGCTCAGGAAGCAAGGTCCTTCATTACAGCCTGTCATGGCAAGGGGCTCACAGATAAGGAGGAAGGGCAGCAAACCTGCTGGGCTTCACTTCTTTAGCAATTCTACATATTTTCCATAGTCCTAGCACTGTGAGTCAGCATTTCTAGAGCCTCGACTTGTTTACAGCAGCAATCAGTGAGATGGTGCTAGGTAGGTGGGGTGTGGAGGTACATGTGTGTCTAGAATGAGAAACCTTTTGCCCAAGCACAAGTGGGGAAATTATCAACCGTCTTTCCAAAACAGGACTAATGGGGAGCAAAGGACTGGATACCCTGAACAGTAACTGCAGTGGAGCCATTTGCATAGTAAGGAGTTTCCTAGTGTAAGGGAATTGGAACTTCTCAAAGCTTTGTATATTGTGTTGTCTTAGTTCACTTAAAATAAAAAAAAAAAAAAAAAACCAAAAAGAGACAACTCTGCAAATATTTGGGATTATCAGTATAGTGGGATAAAGGTGACACTTCCCACCTCAAGTAGTTATGGATTCATTTTGCATTGGCCTGGCCAGACTGGCTGCGTGGCAGAAAGGTTCCCAAAGTTGTACAGGTAACAGACCAAATGCTGAGGTTTCTATTCAGAGCCCATACCTGCACTGGAATAAGGAACATGAGCCATGGAATATCTTATATCACTGCATGCAAGCTTTTTGCCCATGCCTGGCTGGTCAGCCTGGATGGGTCTCGTGGCAAAGGGAGGTAACATCGAAAACAGTATGGGTTATTTTAGATCTGCAGCCTCGGTTCTGCAAAGGTATTTATTTTGAAAATTCTAGTTTCCATAGCAATGTAGTGCTGTTCTCTCTCATCTCTCTCCTATTACTCCAGTCTTAGCAGCCATTAGATAAATTATCAGTGAGGCAAACCTTAGCATTTTTTTATCTTGAGTGATTTTTTTTATATGTTGGTTCCTTAGTGAATCAGAGCCAGTTAGTCAAGGATTGACTCATATCCTTTCCTGGGGCCAACATGAGGCCTGCTGCAGTGTAAAGATGATAATGAAGAATGAACATTATTAATTGGACTTGGTGTATGAATTCCTAGGCTACTTTCCAGTAGAGTTGGGGCCTTATATCTAGAATTCTGGTTTGATTCTAGATGAGTTGTTTATGTCTTTAGATCTTACTTGTGTTTCACTATAACTTCATTAGGACATAATATTCTTGTTCCATACATGTAATAAATAAACTCTTTTGTAAGGGTTGCTGTGTACTGCTATTCAGCTGCTGTTCTCCATCCCAGAGGTGACTTCTGGACACAGTCGTCTTCCCGTTGTTAGCAAAGTCAGTGCTCATGGCTCATTTGTTCATTTTTCTCTTTCAATAGGTACAAAAAAGAAGCTATTTGTTAAGAAAACAAAACAAGCTGCTCTCTGTTTTTTTTTTCTTTTGTGGTGGTTTTTTTTGTTTGTTTCCTAGTGTATCTTGTCTTCCTGGTCAAGGAACTACTAGTCTTGCCGGAATAGTTATGCAGGTTGGAATGTAAAAATCCCAGACTTAACCCTGCAGCAATGATGGCATGCAAAAAGCAAAGATGTAGAGATGACTTATTCTGATGGTTTAATTTGCCTTTTAAGGAGATGGTTTAGTGAGTTCTTTTGCCTATATGAACTGTATCTCCACCTGGGGAGCTGTGCCAGAATAGCTGTTCCACAAACCCTTTGCTGTGAACAATAGCCTTTGTCCTGTAATTCAGTCGTCAGGAGTAGGTAATCAGTGAAGTGTTGGGAGAACAAGAGTGGCACTGTGGACCAGATTCCAAGATAAGGAAGTAGGGCTAAAGATGAGGTGAGAGTTAGCCTTTGACTGTCTTCTGCAGTGTTGTCACTTAGTAACTAAAATACCTAAGTTTTATAAATTGGAGTGTAGATCCTTTAAGTTGCGGATACAAGAACCCCTCTGTGGAATCTAGGTATTAACAGGCATCTACTGCACAATGACCACTGCTTGCCCTGCCAGTCATTAAAGGTCTCTGGTGCCTTCCTTCTTCCTCTTTGTCCAGCTACGGCCGTCAGCTGTCTTGTTTATATGCAGTTCATGAGGTCTTTGGAGTAGGTGGTTTTATGATGAGTAAATTCTGCCCCCTACTTCTATTTGAGCTCTCCAGGTGCTGGATCCCTGGCAAAAATCTCCTCTTAAATCTTAAGAGGTAGAAGCTCACTTGTGCCCTGAAGAATGATAGATAATAATCCTTCTAAAACCTCTATTTTAGATGTTAAATATTTACTTTTAGCTGAATTATGCTCATCCTTTGAGCATACTAACAATACCTTGCTCTTAATGTTGCATGTCAGTGAATTCCATATTTCATGCAAAGCATTAAAAGGTGGTTGCTTATCTTTTAATTTACCTTTTTTTCCCTTCGTATTCTTGTGTTCCTATGTTTTGAGATAAGGTGGACGAAAAGTTCTCAAACTGCTATCTCTCGGCTGTCCATGCTGTAATATCTTCACTGTGGACTTTTTTTATCCTCTCCCTCAGAGGAGAATGGTCCCAGTCTTTTTAATTTTCCTTCAGACAAGGGCTCTTCTCAATCCCTAATCTTGTAGTCAACCGTCATTGCCCAGTGTCACAAAATGAAACAGCCATCGTAGTAATAACTCAAATAATAACCCTTCCAGAGTCAATGTTCTGCCAGTGCTGGGCATTGTTAGGTTGGAGACCCTGAGTCCAAACACAAGTATATAAGTCCCCACGTGCCAGATGCAGACATACCCAATGTATATTTAAAAAATAGTAATTAAAAAAAATCCCTGTTTCAAAATAATAGGTGCTTGGTATCCAAATGCAATGAGAATGAAATGTAAGTGACTGGCGACCTTGTGACTGTTGCGTTGTATAACAAGATAAAAAGTGCTTGGGATTTGTGGATTGAGCTTTTTCTCGTTTGTCTTCCAGAGGTCAAAGTCTACTGCAAGCAGTGACTGATACAATCCCCCATGTAAGTCAGGCTAGACTGCCCGCGCGTCAGGTCCTAGCAGCAGAGCAGTTTTTGCAAAAGCACCTTGGAAGGTGTTTGTGTGGATTTCTGTGGTCCCTCTGACGATCTCGGGAAGCAGGAGGAGATCCAGAACTGTCTGAAAGCCCAGAGCCAGGATTCTTTGAAATCCCAAACAAGTAATGATGAGAGACTTGGCTGAGGCCGACCTGCGAGCCTGCCTCCCGTGCTGCTTCTCATATGTGTCCAAGAAGCTGCCTCCAGTTCATATGATTGCACTCTAGTAAACAATCTTTCATGCAGATATGGGCAGCAGATGTTACTCATGCCTGTGTGAACACTTCAGTGTGTTTACAACAGGGGACGTTCCTCAGATCTAGTCCTATTAAACAATGGACGTAGCCACCAGAAGGAAGTCCCACTGCTTACAGCCATTCTATTATAGCTTGCTCAAAACACTTTGAAGGGTGGTCACGCCATCCCTCGTTGGGCACTTGGGGGGGACTGACTCACAAATATGAGCAAAATAAAATTAGATGACTTAAGTGGCTGCAACCCCAGCTGTGTCCCCACTGCCCAATTCCCAGAAGGGGTCATCCCTGCAGCAGGGTTGGCTGTAGAAGGCAACTCCTGAGTTGCTGTAGTTACAGCCGATTCTTAAGGGCATTAATATGTGTCTGGTTCCTCAGTGAAACAGTTCAGGAAGCTTAACCAGAATAAAAATGTGCACTCTTTCATCTGAAGAATCGCCTTTTATTTTCATTTCTCGAACAGACTCAGAGAAGCACCGGTGCTGCTGCAAGGGCAGGGCAGAGGCAAGCAGGCAGAGGGAGAGAGATGACCTTCCCTTTTGGGAGCAGCTAGCCGTTACGTCAGTTTTGCTGCCTCACAAAACTATGCCTTATGGTTATTTTTGGTGCTGGGCTGCCTTAATTTTCTGGAGAGTGAATGAAGGATGAAAGTAGTGTGCTTATGGCATCTGGAAGTTAAGTTTTTAGAACAAAAAAAAATTTCTTAATTCAACATCTGCTATTAGGTGGGAATGCTTAAATTGTTAGGGATGGGAAAGGTAAGTGTCCATGGTATCCACTCCTACAATTCAGGGGTTAAATATTTTTTTTTGGNGGATGGGGCTGCTTTTTAAGACCTCTAACCCAAAGCCTACTATCAAGCTGTCTCTAGAGAGAGAAGTCTTTAAAGAGACTGGCTTTGTAGCTATAAATAACGTACATAGCAGAGCACAAAAATGGAGTCGAGGAGAGGCTCCACCTCACCTGAGCGTAATTTCGGAGGCCGGTATTGTGAGCTCCGTGAGGATGGCTGTACCCCGGTCAAGCAGAAGGCTGCAAGGAGCACTGTCACCCCTGCCTCTGACTGCCGAGACCTGAGTCTTCCGCCAGCATTTGAATATCAACCGGTAAATCATGACTGCACTGTACTGAAATACGTTAGATTTCAGGGGCCAAATGTGGCAAGGTTTTGAATAGTACGGCTATAGACATACCTGGAACTAAACATCTGCTTGAGTGCTTTGTTAGGTTGGATGTGTAAGAATATAGAGAATGTTGCAAGTCTGAACCCTTGCTATAAATGTGGCAACTAAATGTAAATAAATGCCACACATACTTTGTATAAGAGCCCTACCCAATATCTATAAATACTGGTAATTTTGATGTTTCCCAATTTTGAGTTTTAAACAGGAGACAGACACAAGAAATATGACAAAGTCAGCATTTTTCTTTTCATGGATTAATTTTGTAGTTTCCGTTTTAACTTAACTGAAAACACTTAATGGAAATTAGTGTCTTAAAGAGGATTGCCTTTGAAAGGAATTATTTGTTCTTAAAAAAAAAAAAAAAAATAATTAAAAATCACTGGAATAGTTTTCCTGGAGAGTCTGACCTGAGATGAGTTTTGAATTCACATGGAAACACAGTTAAACTGGGAAGCTTTCTCATGCCGTTGATTCATTCCTCACTGCCTTCATTTTGCAGCTTGAAATGACAGGTTCTCTGAAAAGCCATCTACTTCAAAGCTTTATAAAATAAAGCTTTGAATAAATTACTGAGCTAGAAATTGTGCTGGCTGCGCCCAACTTTGTGCCTGGATGTGGGAATACTTGGCACTGGGTGGGGGATTCCAAGGAAAATTACCTCTTTCCTTTGCATGAGACCCTGCTGGCTTGCCAAACTCAAAGAGCAGTAAGAGGGAAAACTGCTGCAGATGAGGAGGCACGGAAGTCTCCGGTTTCCCTTTTCCACAGCTCCGGTGAACACATCCCGAACAACCATTGTATATTAACACGCAGCATAACTGGTGTGCCATTGTGCTTATGATGGGATATTAATGACGTCTAGCTTCTGAAGGACTACATGTCCCAGCATGGCAGGTAGGAGACACCAGGCCATGGGGCAGCACTGCATGCTGGAACTTGTAGTACCTTCCAAACCCATCTCCGCACTAAGCGGGGCGGTGACCCCCCCTTGCAGGCATGTGTGCAGTTATCCACCTCCTGGTGTGGGACACCCGGCCTTCGTTTGCTAGGTGTGTTACTGAAGGTGATGGGCCCCAGGCTGTATTATTTCGGTATTATTTTGGATTTTTTTTAATTTTTTTTTTTTTTGCGAGCTTCAGATAATGTAATGCTGACAACATGACACTTGTAAGCAGCAAAATAGTTGCTTTGTGTTTCATGAAGAGACAACCCACTGCCCTCTGTATTTAGATTTCTGGTATAACGTGTGTGCAGAGCTGATTTGTCCGTAATTGTTTGCTTTCTTCAGAGTCTTTTGAAGTTTATGTCTTCAAGCCAATTCCTTATATTAAAAATAAAATCTTCCAAGCCACCAATAAAATGTCAACTGTGATTAAAGCCTGGCTTCTCATTTTAAGACTTGTCTCCTGAGCAATGTGAGGTCACTCTATGAGTCAGCGTTTGAAAGGACCGTTATTCCTGAGAGCATGGGTAAAGCCCAAAGTTCATAGTTGCTTGCTTAAATGGTTTCGCTGCATTTTAAATTGCTTTGCATTGTGCTGAAAGAAATGTAAACTGCGGGGCCAGTTTGGCACAGAACTCGTGATAGTTCAGGCACCTCAAAGCTTGAAAAAAAAATCCTCTATATTATTGTAGAAGCTGGATTTCTGGTAGGAAAAGTTTTACCTCCTGTGTACTGAAGAGGAGAGTGGAGTGGGAAGCTGGGCTTGAGGCATAAACTTTCAACTATGTTCTGTTGAAATAAAACCTGGGAGTTGTAAAATCTCTGGGCAAGAGCTTCGTCTTTTGTACAGTGCCCAGCAGAACAGAGCCGAAGCCTGATAGGGCTGTCTGGACACGGGAACTCTATTAATTTTGTTTACTTAATAAATACTAAAAAAAATACAGATGGGCATTAAAACTGCAAGTGCAAGCCCTGAGAAGTGAGGAAATAACTATTTTTTAAGATCATCTATGCAGCCTGTTTATTCTTTTTGTGCACCTTAATTACAACAGTCTTTAATTACGTGATCCCGTTTTCTTTTGTCGCTCTTCCTCCCTGTTTGATGCGGTGCACACCGTGAGTATTTGGAGGTAATTAATCACACCGGAGCGAGCAGGGCTTTGCCTCCAGCCTGCACGTGTCAGCCGGGGCTCTCCCCATCCCTCTCCCTGCCCTTTTCCTACCCTCCTCAGTAACTCCCGCCCCGGTTCCTCACTGCTCCGCGTTCAAATCAGCCCCCTTTGTCGCGGTGCCGCCCGGGTGGCCGTGGAGAACCTTTGGGTCGGTTTGCGCCGTGCCGAGGAGCGGAGGGAGCGGTGATCCGGCTGGAAAACCGTGCCGGCCTTTTTCTCCAGCGGTGCGGCGGCAGGAGCTCGGCTCGTTTAGCTGCCAAACGCCCCCAGGGAACGCGCTCCAGGGGGGATTATCCGCGGTCCGAGCGGGTACGAAACACGTTACCAATTTTGACAAGTTTCAAGTTGTCTCCCCCTTCCGCTCTCAGGCTTTCCACCAACCTGACTGCGGGGGGGTTTGGGCTTTTTATTGTTAAGCGTTAGTCAAAAAAAATCTCCTCCTCTCAGGAGTGTGTGCTGGAACCTTACTTTTCCCTGGCCAGAGCTGGCACTGAACCCGCACCGGGCCCGGGAGGGGGGCAGCGGGCTCCGTCCCGGGCTGCGCTGCTGCCGGGCGGGCTGCGGG